>JARQOC010000005.1:213162784-213370003 GCA_033576535.1 Allobates femoralis
CGCACCGGCGCTGTCGCCGGCAATAGGCCATGCCCCTGTGTCGCCTGTGAAATCGCCCGCGATGTGTCCAGGTGTGACGGTACCCTAAGTTGTGGAAAGTCCTAATGTTTTGGGGTAGAGCATTCCAAAAAATTAGTGCAGCTTGGGAAAAGTCTTGGAGTCTGAAGTGGAAGGTTCAGATCAGTGCGGATAGTCAAAAGACGCTTGCTGGAGAATTGATAGCGTGATAGACAGAGAGGAGGGAGACGTGTAGGGATGCCACACTGTAAAGAGCTTTTTGTTTGAGAACAAGCAATTTGAATTGGATCGTATAGTGTATAGGCAGCCAGTGCAATGACTTGCTCAGAGCGGAGGTGTTTGAGTAACGGTTAGTTAGATAGGTGATCCTAGGTGCTGCATTAAAGATGGGCCGGAGGGGGGAGGCCGATTAATAGAGAATTACAATAGAGAAGCATGTGTTACTGATCAACCAACAGCAGGATTGATGCAGCTTGTGATTGGCTTGCAGTGGCCAAGTGACTATGACTGTGCTTCATTGGATGTTTTAGTGCTGCTGCCAATCACAGGTTACAGCCATCTTCTTCCATTCTCGTATAGTTCAGTTTAGTGATGAGCAAATCTTCCAAAATTATAATGTGTTAGGCCCCTTTCAGACTTATGTTTTTTTCAAATCAGGAAGATCAGTTATTTCAGTTAAAAACCTGCCCATTCACTTTAATGATTTCAGGAAAAAACCTAAAGCAACAGGATTGTACCTGACATCATTAAAGTGAATGGGCAAAAAATTGGAACCTGTAAGAATCAGGCTTTTAGCTGAAATAACTGATCTTCCTGATTTGAAAAAAAAACGCAAGTGTGAAAGGGGCCTTAAGGCCCTGTTACATGTAGTGACGCACCAGCGATCCCGACAAAGATCCGACCTAGCCGGGATCGCTGGTGCGTTGCTACGTGGTCGCTGGTTGTCCAAATATCTTTATTGAAATTTCAAGGGAGGGGGGAGGGGAGGGAATTAGATACATAAATAAAGAGGGAGGGGAGGGGGGGAGGGGAAGGGTAATAAACGTAACAAGTAAACAAACCAACAAATAACATGAACGGTACAAGTCGTAAGTACATATGCAAATTCAAATACAGCGCTCGTACAAAAAGAGAGAAAATTGGAAAGGTACAAATGAATATCCGAATACTGAATAGTCCAAACACACTCTGTGCATTTTGTCGCAAATCGTAATGCAAGCTTGAAAGCATTGTGGGGAAGAAACAGTCAAATCATCAATTGGGATCATTGGGGTCATTGGGATCTGTCAGGTTCTCGGCCGCAGAATGGGGAACGCTGTTTGTTGCCCGTGTTACACACAGCGATCCAGCATGCCCAGCGGGAGATCGCCGATCAAAAAATGGTTCAGGCCATTCATTAACGATCAATGATCTCCCAGCGGGGGGCCGCTCGTTTCTAAGTATCACACACAGCGATTTCGCTGGCGAGGTCGCTGCTACGTCACAAAACCTGTGACATTGCAGCGATGTCGTTAGCGATATCGCTATGTGTAATGGGGCCTTTTGTTTGCTCAAATTTTGCTTGGAAATTCATTTTACATTGAGTTTATTAGATGCGAATTGAATGTGCATGTATTTGCCTTGGAATGTTTGAAGACACCAGAGCATAATATAGGTAGGGAATTAAAAAATAAAAAGAATAGTATACTCACCTTGCAGCTCACCTATTTTGCTGCTATAATTTCTCATCCAGTCGTCTGCTGGCTTCATTTTTATGTCTATTAATAATTTAAAGAAGACTGGCACACCTACAGGTTCAAGTGCTAGCTGGAAAAAAACTATATGTATTAGAAAGTGATCCGCTGCACACTAAACACGATATATGACATAATGAAGTATTTGACTAATGGCCACTTTACACGCGGCAACAGGAAGATAGAAACCGGCAGGTGTCGGAGACAATTGTACCTTTTACCTTCAAAACACCTTGCAGATACCTGATTTACACGCAGCCACTTCAAGGTGTTTTGAAGGTAAAAGGTACAATTGTCTCCGACACCTGCCGGTTTCTATCTTCCTGTTGCCGCTTGTAAAGTGGCCATAACATATAAGAAACTAATGCAAATTTGAAGATGAAAATTGTCATTGCAGAAACTGCTTCAGGAAGCAACAGGAAAAATAAGAATCTTAGTTAATGCATTGGCCATTGCATGTTAAGCCCAATAACCATACGCCAAGATGTTCTCATGTATATCGGGTCCCTGTCTCCCTTACCTTATGCCTCTGTCTGTGGTGCAAATGCTTACGAGGACACTAGCCTCTGAGTGCAATTTAAAACCTACGTGTA
The DNA here is from genome assembly GCA_033576535.1 of Allobates femoralis. NCBI lineage: Eukaryota > Metazoa > Chordata > Amphibia > Anura > Aromobatidae > Allobates > Allobates femoralis. Next base: position 213,165,129 of record JARQOC010000005.1, read on the forward strand.
TGGGTGTGGTATGAGGTTGGACTACAATAAGATGGTGGAAAAAACATGGCTAATCTTGACTAGGCTATCGGGGGAAGGGTGCTGTTTTTGACTGAACCAAAGAGAAAAACACAATCCATGTAGCGGATATAAAACAACTTGCAGCGGTAATTTATGTCATCCAGTAGTTACATCCAATGCTCAGGATTTAGTTCAAAATACCATCAGTAGACCTTATATACGTAAGTTTCTATAGTTTAGTCTGTAAAGTGACATTGTGACAATCATACCCGTGCAGGAGTAGTGGCAGCACAAGCAGTGTCAGGGAGAAGATGTGTCTAGTCTGAGGGTTTGATCAGCCCACAAAGTGTTGATGCAAAATGAATGAAAATCAGTGGCAAAGTGAGCCAGTGGAGGACTGAGTGGGAATTGCAGTGGTCGGACAAATGAGCAGTGAAGTCAGTACACTATTAAAAAGTTTTCAATCCCTTTTCCAATCCTCTACAATTTAATCTTTGTTTCCTGTCCTTTAAAGGGATCCTGTCACCTCCAAAAAGCCCCCCAGTCTATCACTACCTATCCATGCATCTTCCTATTACTACTCTAACTATCCCTGTCTGCCCTAATTGTGTCCTGTGACTGTGTAATAAAAGCTTTTTATCACTTACTAATTACTGTGTTAATGATCCCGGGGGCTACCGTTGCTAGCCGCCCTGGGCGTCCTCTCTGTGTCCCTCTCGCCGCCTCCTTCATTTTCTATCACACCCCGATGGGCATGATATTGACATCCAAATGTGTGCCCCCCAGCCTGGCTCGCTCCTCTCTGCAGAATGCTGGTTATGACGCCGAACGCGTCATTTCCGGTACACAGCAGCCGGACTTCAGGCTGTGCAGTACGCATGCTCTATGGAGCACATATGTAATGTGCTCCACAGAGCATGCGCAATGCGCAGCTCTGTGGATGAGCTGCGGAGTATCGGAAAGTATGTGTTCGGTGTCATACTCGGCATTCTGCAGAGCGAAGCAAGCCAGGCTGGGGGGTGCACATTTGGATGTCAATATCACGTCCATTGGGGCGTGAAAAAGTATACAGGAGGTGGCCACGGGACATTGAGAGGACACCCAGGGGGGCTAGCAATGGTAGCCCCCCAGATCATTAACAAGTAATGAGTAAGCGATAAAAAGCTTTTATTACACCGTCACAGGGCACATTTAGGGCAGAGAGGGATAGTTAGAGTAGTAATAAGAAGATGCAGGGACAGGTAGTGATAGCCTGGGGGGCTTTATGGAGGTGACAGGTTCCCTCTAAACCAATGCAAGAGAAACAAAAGGATTAAAAAATCATACTGCTGTAGATAATGTTGCCAGATTATATGAAGATTGGCATCTTTATTTCTATGCATTTCAGAGGCAAAGCTCCTTAATCATGAGAAAATCACAGATGTACACATGTTTTCTTCCTGATGAAGGAGCTTTTGTCTCTGCAACACATAGAGATAAAGATCACAACCTTCATATACTTTGGCTGACATTTTCTACAGCTGCAAAGTTTCATAACCCTCTTCTTTCTCCTGCATTGATTTGATATCACCTACGGGTTTCTTCTAGAGCTGTACTAAGCAGATATTCCTTGATGTTTGGACTTGGGGATGGACCTTCACTCCACTTTAAAGCAACCATATCTACAGCAAATCAGACACTATAATAAATACACGCAACACATTATTTTGGATGTCAAATGACCACAGCTTTATTTAAATCACAGGATTAGCAATCCCAATAGGAGTCATGTGGAGTGCTAGTACTGTACATTGGGATTCACAAGTACTGTGATCTCCCCAGCTGTCTGACATCCAGCACCAGGCCAGACAGCCATAAGTGGGGGCAGCATGTATTGGCTGCTAATCAAGCAGAGCCATTAAACTTTCTGGATACCAATGCCCTATTATGCTCACTTCCGTGCTTAACCACCGTGCCTACCCCTGATGACGTTACCATTACCACATCCTTCAGGCTGGCCACCAAAACCGAGCCTGCTCACCACCATGAGGTTTTACATCCTCTATTAGTTAAAATTTGTCCACCTTACCTTGTCTGCAACTTCCACCTGACTCCGACCCCCCAAAGCTGTGATGGGTTAAAAAATTGTAAGTCACATATGACGCCTTTTTTATTTTGACGTTTTATCAATTAGCTAACCTTATAAATGGTGCCCCTGCTCAAGCATAAAGGGGTCAAAAGTTAGAACCTTTGACTCAGAAAGAGTCATCCTGCAGTGCTCAGGAGAGGAAAAACCCCTTTGGGCGAAACCTCTAGGGAACCATGGCTGAAGGCTTGCCCTTCCCTTGGGCTTAGAAGGTTAATGCCAAAACTAACTTTTCATAGAAATGGTATAATTAAACATGGTACAATACAAACCAATGCTTATGCAACACATAAATAAGATATTCAACACCAAACAACTAATAGGTAAATATGACATTCCAGCTTAGTGACTATCACAGGGTGGGAGGTCAGGTAATGTATGTTCCGTCCATGATGTCTGTTGAAAGAATGAAGAGTTAGGATGCAGACTAAGACTTGTAGCCCCACTCTCCAGTGAGTCACCAAGCCCCACCCATACAGCGCAAACATACTGTGCCCCTTCCTCTAAAGCAACATCTGTCTTGATAACATCTACACAGACACAGCCATACAATAAGGCTACAGGAGTTCTGGGTCCACTCCTCGCCACCATCATGTCCCCCTTTTGTCTAGGGCTCCGGGAGTCTCTTTACAGTAGTTGTGACTTCTCACAACTGCTTTAGGTGAGCAACCTCCTATTTATTTTTATCTGATGCAATATGGATAAAACCCAATTGGCGCCTTCTTTTCTTTCCAGAGTCCATACTGGAATTATGTTTCCTATCCTTTAGACAGTTTTTTTTGCCTATCTGCATATAGTGTCAGCTACTCAATGTTTCTAAAGCTTTGATCCAAGGATGGAGTAATGTACAATATCAAATACCTTTGCAAAGTCCCAAATATATCACATCAGCCTCATTACCTACGTCAGATTTTCACTTATCTCCTCACAGAAACACATCATGGTTGTTAGACACAACTTGTCTTTCATAAATTGATACTATTTATCACTCATAAGATTGTTCTCTTCTCTATATTTTTGTAGTGTTCTCTTACAATAGCTTTAAACATTTTGCACACCACTGATGTCAAATTTACTGAATGGTTGCACAGATCTACCTTTTTATACTCCTTAAGGTACCTTTACACACAACAACTATCACTGGCGATCAGTATCAACCGTACGTGTGCATGCACGTTTTTAATGGTTACTAACGATCACCGATTCCGCATGTACACACCGCAATTGCGCCCTCAACCTAATGGAACGTGGTTCCCCGGAAGTTGAAACTGATCCTGCGGGAAACATCCGGTTGAATCCCGTCGTCCCTTCACACGCCACAATCAGTAGGGGAATGTGGGCGTACATGTTCTGGGGCGCCAAAACATAGGTGTGTGACAGACACGCTGATTGGACAACGCAATAGTGTCATGATTGGCCAGTCTGCGCACGAAGGCTGGCTAATACATGACGCCATTGCAATTGTGTAGTGTGAATGAACAGCTCTTTAAATATGGCGCCCTGTGAAGGGACAGCCAATGGTAACACAGTAGCCCCCACCAATCATCGCTGATGGGGCGCGGTATCCAGCACGCTGTGGCACGCCTCTGGGAAATCACTAGGTGACGCAGATTCCATCCCTATCGCCCGTTTACACGCCAATACCAAGGCAATTCACCATCTGGGTTGCCTCTGATTTTAGAACAATGCTCTGAAACCGCAACCCAAAGCAACTGCCAAAATCACGATCACTTTCCCAAATTATACGCCGCAACTTCGTAGCAATTTCAAGGCAACCGTGACAAAAATCTCGATTGCCTTGCAGTTGCTACAACGCAGTGCCGGCGTTTAAAGGTACCTTTAGAGGGATTGGCAACTTAGTGGATTGTTAAGATACTGGTGGAGCTCAGCTGGAATCCAGTGGCTGAAGGAGTATGGGGAATCAAAGCAAGAGGTAGTTGAAGTTCTTGGAAGAAGCTCATGGAATAATAGGAACAATCTGGGGAAAAGTGGTAACAGTCCGAATAAGACTATTGTCCGGAGCTAGAGACAGTTAGTAAAAATGGTAGACAAAATACTGAAGCAATGAGTCAGAGTTACATGTGACTTTAAGTAGGGCCAAACAACAAACAAGATGGCCTGCACAACTTCAACATTGGCCATCTATCTAAGGAGTGATTGTAGAAACATAGACAACCTCTAATGGTAAGGATTGGATAGACAATACCTCATTTTAGCAAAGTGAGTATTAGCAGTCACCAGTGGTATTGACACAAGAGAACAACAGAATTCAGCTTTCAGCTATCAACAGAATCCATTAAATGGAGGAACTTGTGATCAGACCTGTCCATCGGCCTCTACCCATGTAAAAGCAGCTTTTTGATGTAAGGTGCAAGGTTGATGGACTGTTCTACTCACATGCTCTTCTAATAGCAGCCATTTTATTGACAGTAATATTGTTCCATTTATGAGGAAAGCTGCATTTACAATGGATAGTGACCAATCTTCAGATTTGTGATATTAACCTTGTTACAATCTAAAATTATGACACCCAACCATGTACCTATTATCATGCTGAACTCCGTCAATACTCTTGGATAAATACTGTCTGGGCTGGGGGCTTTATCAACATTTCATTTGCCCAAAGACGTACATCTTTTCATAAACGTATTATATTGGGTGGTGAACATTGATAACTGGTTTCCTAAATTATATCTGGCCGGCAGGGAGAAGACGTTGCGGAGGATTGAGGATGGGTATGTGGGGATAATAAAGAGGTAACAAATATTGTATGTCTTTGTGTTTTTATTTCTAATAAAATGTTTTTTTCTATGTGTGTTGTGTTCTTTTACTATTTATTTGAGATTACTAATATCTTTTTTATAAAAGCTCTGTGTGTACCTATGCTGCAAAATGTTGACAGTTTATAATTTATATCCTGTCAGCATTTTGCATTGTTACCTAGATTTCTGTGTGTGGAGGAGCAGCCTCAGCCACTGACCAGAGGTGTGTTTGTTTTGGAGTTTGGGTGTAAATGTCACAACTGGTAGTTTACACCCACTCTCCTACAAGCCCTCCCCAGACTCTAACAGGCCCACCTCTCCAGTCTTCAGCATGCCCAGCCACCCCAGACTCCTACAAGCCTGCCCCTCAGTCCCCAATATGACCACCCACGCCCATTCACATATGTAAACTCTGAACCGCATTGCAGAATACACTAATGTGTATGGCAACCAAGCAAAGTCACCGTTCAGATTGTGGAAATGCAGTCTGATTGCAACAGCCAATCACACAGAGAGTGAGCATCTGTGATTGGCTGTTGCCAGTCAGTGCAGTGAATATGCATGAAGCTGAATTGGCGTCCTTGGAAGCAAGCTGCTGGACACTGGTACGCCTGATCTATCTATCTAATCTGTTTTTGTGCTGTTCCATTTTTCTTTATCTATCTATCTATCTATCTATCTATCTATCTATCTATCTGTGAATCTACCTTTCTAATTGTCTATCTATTCTCACACTTTACATTCAGTCCATCTAAACATCTTACACAACCAGATGCAACTGGATGCTCCAGCATCGGTATTATGCTAACTCCATCAGCCGGATCAGTGTAAATATAGTGCGGGAGAATCCAATTGAATCTGTGGTGCCCCTGTGACCAGGTGGCCACAAAGCGAAGTGCAGCCAGGTAAGGCAAGACGGTTGACAAAACACCCACACAGACGCACACACCCACCCTACGCCTAGGACTCTAGGTTGGGCAATGGGTGGAAGGTGTTAAGAGAAGTGATGGAGTGTAGGTGAGCACTGACAAGTGGGTGGAGAGACCAACACAATAAAAATCCAGGAACACACAAGGAAGCAAAACAGGGGTAGAGAGAAGAAGGAAGAGAGAGATGTGAACAGTGAGAGAGTCTTCCCAGGAGGTTTTGGGTTCCCTCCAGGTGCAGAATCCGGTAAGGCATACCCACGAGGAGAGAATGCCCACTCCATAGCCTGGACGTGACCGGAAGGAGAGAGATTGAAAGACACCCCACAGCTGAAGGAAGGTGGGAGGACAAGGGCCTGGCAGCTGCACACATCTTAGCTGACCGGAGGAACCCTGAGCTGAAACAGTGACAGACAGAAGGAACCTGGTGTGCCCAAATATCTGAACCTGGGACACTGGAACCTAGGTCACGACCAGAGAACCGGCTCTGAAGAGGTGACCTGGGATAATCCAGACCCTAATCACGAGACACACTGGTGTAAGGCAGGTGCTTTATGACATGCAGCCTAAAGTTCCACCACGGACTAAGTACACAGTTGTCATACTAGGACTGGTGACCCTGACTGTGAGGGAAACATTAACCCGTGAGTCCGCGATGACCAGACTGGACCTGTGGGTGCAGGGGCGGACCCAGACTGTAGTGGGCCCTGGTGCAAGAAATTTTTTGGGGCCCCCCCTCCTGGAACTCAGTGCCAGAATAGTGCCGCGGGTGTGCAGCACAGACAGCGGCGTAGCAACTGTTTGTGGCGCCCTGGGCGGTTGAAAATTTGCCGCCACTTTGGTTGTTGATAATCTGGAAGTGTACATAGCATACACTGTCTGCCCCTATATACAAGAATATAACTACTATACTAAAACACAAAGAGAAGGGGTGCAATTGCCACCTCTGCACAACCCCAGTGTATGGCAACAAGCAGGAGTGAAGGAGGGCCCGGGGCCGGAGCAAGTTTCGCCGCCGTGCTGTGGAGTTCATAATGTAATATAAATGCAAAAAACCTTTATTCTTAATATTATGTCACAATACCGGGATCTGAGGATCTTCTATTTCGAGGTCAGGGGCTCTCTGATGCCATGTTGCTGTCTGTCTCGCTGTCGTCCTTTTTTGACACTGCAGTGCGGTGGACAAGAGAGCATTAACTGGTTAATAACAAGAAGTATGGAGTGTACAAACTGAGCCATAAACCCCTCATACCATGAAGTATGGAGTGTACTAACTGAGCCATAAACCCTCCCCACACCAGTAGGATTACTATATGGATTTTAGTATTAGGGTACGGACACACTGGGGTGAAACTCTGATGAGTGCAATGTGTGATTTTCTCACATTGCAATCAATCTCTGAGAGCACATTGGTGAGTGTCGGACGCTTTTTTCTCATCCAGATTCAGGATGAGAAAAAAGTTGCAACATGCTGCGACAGTATGTGACTCACTAATGCAAGTCTATGGGTCCGACAAAATTACATACTGCACACTGACAGCACACGAACCATCCGAGAGGCATCATTTTTTTCACGGATACATTATCATTCTATAGCTTAGAACACTGTAAAATGTTCCTGTAAATGATTCTACAGTAATAGCTGCTGAGGAAAGAACAGCTTGATTGCACACGGATGTGATCTGAGAATCTGAGAAAAATGTTGGCCACTCGCACAGCAGTTTCCAAACAGACCAAAAAACGGATGTCACTCATCCGACTCTCCTGGATGAGAAACAGACCGATTTTAAGGCGGCGGAAGACAGTGTACCACCAAGTCCCCAGCTCCGTGCTGTGCACAGACAGTGTACGGTACACTGTCTGTGCACAGCACGAAGATGAAGACATGGCGGTACACTGTGCACAGCACGGAGCTGGGGACATGGTGGTACACTGTGCACAGCACGGAGCTGAGGACATCCCAGAAGAGGCACAATAACCACAGACAGGCGGCGGGAGAACATTGAGCCCGCCCAGGAGAACTACAACTCCCAGCACCCAACACACTGCCCAGAAACCATACGTCAGAGTACCACAGGAGACGGGAGTTTCAAAAAGAGGTGGAAACAACAGCCGGGCCCGGCACCACCAGGGGGGCCCGGCAGCACCAGGCACCGCCAGGGGGCCCGGCAGCACCAGGCACCACCAGGGGGGCCCGGCAGCACCAGGCACCACCAGGGGGGCCCGGCAGCACCAGGCACCACCAGGGGGGCCCGGCAGCACCAGGCACCACCAGGGGGCCCGGCAGCACCAGACACCACCAGGGGGGCCCGGCACCACCAGGGGGGCCCGGCACCACCAGGCACCACCAGGGGGGCCCGGCAGCACCAGGCACCACCAGGGGGGCCCGGCAGCACCAGGGGGGCCCGGCAGCACCAGGCACCACCAGGGGGGCCCGGCAGCACCAGGCACCACCAGGGGGGCCCGGCAGCACCAGGGGGCCCTGGCAGCACCAGGCACCACCAGGGGGGCCCGGCAGCACCAGGCACCACCAGGGGGGCCCGGCAGCACCAGGCACCACCAGGGGGGCCCGGCAGCACCAGTCACCACCAGGGGGGCCCGGCAGCACCAGGCACCACCAGGGGGGCCCGGCAGCACCAGGCACCACCAGGGGGGCCCGGCAGCACCAGGCACCACCAGGGGGGCCCGGCAGCACCAGAGGGGCTCAGGACCAGTAGAGGGGCCCAGCACCACCAGGGGGCTCTGGTGGGTCCCTGAGTGCTGCCCCCACACCTCAGGGGCCCCTGAGAGCTGCCCCCACACCTCAGCCTCAGGGGTCCCTGAGTGCTGCCCCAACACCTCAGCTTCAGGGGCCCCTGAGTGCTGCTCCCACACCTCAGCCTCAGGGGCCCATGAGAGCTGAGAGCTTCCCCCACACTCATCCTGGGGGAGGCCCATGAGAGCTGCCCCCACACTCATCCTGGGGGGGGGGCCCATGAGAGCTGCCCCCACACTAATTGGCCCCTGAGCACCCCCACGTCTTTCAAGGGGGTCCCTGACGCTATCCTCGGGCCCCCTTACCGCTGCCTCCTTTAGTGCTGCGTCCCCCTCCATTACCGACAGGCAGTCGCGCTGAGCGCGCCGCAGCCTGTCATGTGGTGTGATGCTGCAGCCGGCGCGATACAGGAAATAGAGCGGCGCCGGCTACAGCCCACGTGACAGGCAGATCAGCGCGACTGTCGGTAATGGAGAGAGGGGGGAGGCAGCAGTAAGGGGGCCCCGAGGATAGCGTGTGGGGCCAGCGGTCAGGGGCCCCCTAGTACATGTGGGGACGCTCAGGGGACCAGTGGGCCCCCCCCTTTGCGTCCGGGCCCCCCTACAGCACCCGGGGGGGGTGTATGGGGGTGGGGCTTAGTGGGTTTGGCCCCAAAGTGTCCAGGGGCCCCCTAGCTGGTCGGGGCCCTGGTGCAGCTGCACCAGCTGCACCACGGTAGTTCCGCCCCTGTGTGGGTGAGGTACTATGTTGAGACTGAGAGGCCTGAAAGGACTTTGAGGGAACAACCCAGAAACGCTACCTGAGCTGCACAGTTAGAGTTGACTGAAGCAGTGTAAATTGTGTGAACTGTACAGAAAGAGCTGTGAATTGGTGTGAATTAAAGCTGAAGACCTTAAGTAAAGTACCCAGTAAGCTCATCCCTGCTTGAGAGTGTTCCATTCAAGCACTGCGACCAGCACCAGGACAACACTGTGGAGAACTGCAGCTTTGAAGTAAGTGCACTACACCCAGCATAATCCCTCACCAGGCCCATCCAACACAACTACACCTGCCCTGGGGACCCTCAGCCCTACCCGAGGAGGGCTTACCATCTATGCTGCCCCAACTCACTGTCCCCAGCAGGAATACGGCAGTGGTGGTTCTACTAACCACATACCCCGGGTGGTGTCTTGACAAATCCCTTGTAAATACCCCTTTTGGACTGATCTCAGGCCATGGGACTGGGTCACGACTACCGTGATACCCCAGTGAGACAGCGCCAGCCCGGGTTCCCGAGTACCCCATAGCCTGGGGGTGCATCACATCCGTTTTTCCAAATCCAGGAGGATTGGTGGGGATGCAGATTTTTCCTGCATTCCCCTGTATTCCAAAAAACAGATATGTGAAACCAGTCTTACATTGTAAAAATAACTTCCGTTTCACAAATAGAACCCAGTCAAAGCAGTCAAATTGTAATTGTCATCGAATGATCCAGAAGAGGACCAGAAACCAAGGAAAGGCACTTATATTACATAGACATTTACACAAGTTTAGGCAATGAAATATTTGGTGGAAGTAATGATTTAAAATATACATCCACTTTCAAAAGAAAATCAAATATAGTTCAGGACTTTGCAGTATAATTGTTATTTTAAATAACTCTGAGAAAGATTTTGTTGTTAACCACAGATCTTCGGAGGTCTGTGTTGCGGCTGCACTGAAATAGGCAGCATTGTGTTCCAGATGCTAGATTGCTGCCATTTTGTCACGCACTTAGATGGCGCTGACATTGCTGGATGCTCACGTGTATGTTTCTCTTTTAGAGCTGCATGGTTGATAGTTGTGAAGGTCCTGGCCCTGTGTTGTGCTCCAGAACTGCATTCACTATTAGGTTCAACTGCTGTTGAAGGGTTAATGTGTGACTTACCTGAAATCCCCTCCCCCTAGCCTTTAAGTAGCTTCTCCTTCCACCAGGTGGTGATGCTGATAGAGTTTCACTCTATGCCTGGAAGCCGTGCTGTGCAGACCTGTGTGTTTGTGTTGCTGAAGTCCTTTCCTTTGGAGTTGCTGTATCCCAGTTTGGTGGAGGGAGGTGATGGGGGAATATTGCAGGGCTGGTGGAGGAGTTTAGGCAGAGGCTGGAGACCAGATCCTTCTCACCATCAGAGATACCTTTGGGGACAGGGCCATTTATGGTTCCTAGTCTAGGGTCAGAATAGTCTTCCCTGGTCACCCTGCCTGTAACTGCCATTCCCTTATCAGCAATCTCACTACACCGTGACACATTAGTGCAAGAGCAAGCATCATAGGATGTTACAGGGTTCGCTCCTATCCTGAAGATGGAAGCTCAGGGTGGCAATTAGGATGCTGCCTAGTTTAATGCTGCACGTGGCCTAGACTTTGAGTAATTCGAGCTTCAGATTAACTGCAAAACCCTCGAGTAGAATGATTTACGAAAAATTATTAACCTGCACTGTGAAAGTCAGATTACACTTTAATTATCTCTTATTAAAATTATGCTTTACTTAAAATATTATAAATCAAAATCAGTATATAAAAAAATATTTTACACCATTTATTATATTTAAAACTAAAGCAGAAAAACACAGCAAAACAAGAGGCACATCTGCCAAGACGTGGGTTAGGGAGGGTTTTGCCAACTATGCAAAATAATATTTATGAAGACAGGCTGTAAAAGGCAGCAGCGCTCGCTCCTAAGGATAGTCATTTATTAAATCTAAGCACTCATTTAAGGGTGCACTAGATTAATATTTGATTTAACCTAGGCTTATGGTAACGAGACAAATGCATTCTTTGTCTGGTCTGTGTACTTCTAACAGCCATCTAGTAATAATACAGGTATAATTAACCCCCACCACCCTATAACTTGTTTCTGTATCTAAGTAATGCTAAAATGCCTATACACCGTGATTCCAACCTGTCTCTTCTGAACTGACTGATCCTAGTTTCTTTCCTGTTGTCTAACAATAGTAACAGTCCACACACCTGTACAAATAATATAACTATTGCTCGTGTTGACACCGTCCACCCTTTTTCTCTACATTATAATAATAGTTGCTGTTGAATTGCAAATTGAGAATCTAGTGGTAACCCAGCTTGTTTGTTTATCTGCTTGCAGTATGTTACCACATATACTTTTGATAAAGCTGAGCTGACATCCTTGTTCAGCAGGATCCCCCTCCTACAGGTTCCACAGGTGTTCCACAATAACACCTGTTTCATGGAGAACAAATACGATTTGTTTCAATATGCATATTACCCGAGTCGTCAGACAACATTTCCGCAGCAAACACACTGTGCTGTTTGTCTAAAAGTTTCATTGAATCCAAACAAACACAGGTCGGCTAGATGGGGAACACATGCAAAGACCCTTAACTGAGGCTTCTTTGAAGAATATGCTAAAGTATGGCAGTGGATTAATAAGAAATTAGGAGAGTTTATCGATGACTTGATAGGTATTTTACAGTATTATAACCTCTCTAGAACATTTACAGAACATTATTTTATTAGCTGTGACATGTTTAATACAATATTAGCTTTCTGAAGGTGGTGTTACACTACAATGATATTAATGACCTATTTTTATTATACACGTGACAACTTTTTCAGATATTTCATCATTAACAGATCGGTGTGGTCTGACACCGGGTAAGGCCACTGCTAAGCTGTTCTCAGGTCAGCCTTGACCCTTTGTTTGCAGTAAGGCTGGTTTCACACTGGCGGTTTTTCACCAACAGTGTGAATCCGTCACAAACTGAATGCACCTGCGTCAGTTTTCTACGCCATTGACTTCCTTTCTTTTCTTTTAATGATCTTTTTATTGAACAGTAGAGGGTATACAATCAAAGAATCATTCCCTCTCACAGGGAAAGTTTGTAGCAATTAACAAATAGCAACAATAGTCATAAGTAAATTCTTACTACGTGGTTTATAGACCGTTTCCATCAACTGGTTTTATCTAATAAAGAACAAGTGGATAAACAATAAGAAGAACGATAACAACATAGAAAGTAGGGAGGGTGAAAGTTGGAAAGGGGTTAGCGTGGGGAAGGATTGGAAAGGGTAGGGGAATTTATGGGAGATGGGTCCGCGAGAGGGTTCTCTCAGTCACATAAGTCAATCAGAAGTAGAAATTCTTATGAATTCCGGGGTCGCTCTATAATATATCCACGGTTTCCATGTTTTCTCGAAAGAATCATAAGAGCTGAATGAAAGAGACGCTAATTCTGCTGCGTGGTACACCGTGTCAATTTCTCGGATTAATTGAGGCTTAGATGGAATCCGATTTGAGTTCCAGTGAGCAGAAACAAGAAGTCTACAGGCGGCTATAATGTTGGAGGCTAATTTAGAGGTGTATGCCTCCTTCGGCCAAATGAAGAGGTTGAGTAGCACTGAAAGAGGCGTCAGGACCACCTCGCACTGTAAAACATCTGTAAGCACCCCCGACACCATCTTCCAATGCTCTTGTATAAGGGGACATTGCCACCAGATGTGGAAGTATGTGCCTAAGGCAGAATCACATCTCCAGCAGGATTCTGGCGTCGGGGAGTGCCCTACACCATTGACTTCCAAAGGCGCCGCAGACACTTACTTTTGCATTCAATTGTGTCCAGTTCGATAGATCCGGATTTCTGGTCCGTGTTCTATGAACATGAGCAGAGTATGTGAGTATGTACGGAACGCAGTTCTAATCCTAGGAGGCGTGTCATTTACCATCCTCCAGATCCAAGTGAAATATGCAAGCAGATGGTTCTGCACGGGGTGAGGGTGCATCCAGTTTGTCATTGTGGGAGAATCCAGGGGCATGCAGGCTTTTCCTGCCAGTGTGAAACCAGCCTTATGGAGCTGAACAACACGGCTCATTCAACTGTTTAGTGAATGTTGCCAGATTCTGCAGCATCAGCTGAACAGTTGATGGAACTGTGCTGTATGGCTCTGTGACTGCTTTTATAGAGAAAAGAGCTGACACCAGCTGGTCAATTCAGGGGTGATAGGTTTTGGAACCCAACTTATTTAAAATGTATTATCTATTCTAAGTAACATTAACAATATCATTGTACTGGTGCAACCCTTTGAATGAATTGTCCATTTTTAGATAACTCATTAATAAATAGACCTTCTGTACATGTACAAAAGGGAATTTAAGCTTTCCTATACTTGGAGCAAAACTTCAGTTTCAGCTCCCACCTATACACAGGTTAATAATAATAATAATAATAATAATATAATATTGAGGTTAAGGTTAAGCAGTATGTTAGATGGAACGGTCAAGTCAAAGTCTTGATGCATCCTCAATATGTCTTTTAATGAATTGATAGAATATGTTCACATGTGGCAGCTGAGTTGTGATTTTTAGCCACATTAAAACCAAAGTGGGATTTTTTTGAAAAAAAAAAACGGCAAAAACAATGTTTTCAATACCAAGAATACAATTCCATCTCTCCTATTGCCAAAGATAACCAGTGAAATGGTAACCCTGCCTGCAGAACTATACAAACATGCATTGAACAAATGCAATTTCGATCATCATGGGTGGGTCAATGGATGTTGATGCATATGTGCACCAGCAACTGCTTCATTTATATGCCACTGTTAGAAAGTGATAGAGGCATCTAAATGGTTGATAGCAGTGTTTGAGGTTTTGCTCCAGCAACTGCCACTGGAGACCATGTGTGGAATGGCCTAAGCACATGAGCTGGCTCCACACACTTTGAAGCCATTTGCAACATTATTGAGGCTGACCTTTTAGGTAGAAATCTCAAGGAGCATTAGGGGTGAGATTCAAACATTTTAAAAATAGGTTTCTTGTTTGTATAAAGGTATCTACTACAATTTTTAGACTATGCCCTTTTCTGCAGACCACACCCAGTTTATGGTCCCTTTCTCAGACTTTAAAAAAAGTAATGGTAACTAAATAAAAAATAAAGGCTCATTTTAGCTGCAGACCCATGTAAGAGCACACACATCACACAGTGATACAGCTTTGAATACTGATAATGTAATAGGTGTTATACAAAATATTACAGAATCTACACTAAGTACAAAGTGAATTTGGACTTTCATCTTTCTGACCTCCACCAAGCATAAAAATTAATGCTCCTAGTCCTAACTACAGATGTAGTAATTCCTTAAGTTGTTTGTTTGCACAAAACCTTAATAATATTCAGTGGGTATGAAAAGTGTTCAGACCCCTTTACATTTTTCACTCTTTGTTTTATTGCAGCCATTTGGTAAATTCAAAAAAGTTCTTTTTTTCTCATTGATGTACAAAGGTACACTCTGCACTCCATCTTGACTGAACAAAACAGAAATGTAGAAATATTTGAAAATTTATTAAAAAAGAAAAACTGAAATATCACATGGTCAAAAGTATTCAAACTCTTTGCTCAGACACACATATTTAAGTCACATGCTGTCCACTTCTTTGTGATCCTCCTTGAGATGGTTCTACTCCTTTATTGGAGTCCAGCTATGTTTAATTAAACTGAGAGGACTTGATTTGGAAAGGTACACACTTGTCTACATAAGACCTTACAGCTCACAGCGCATGTTAGACCAAATAAGAATCATGAGGTCAAAGGAACTGCCCAAGGAGCTCTAAGACAGAATTGTGGTAACTGGAAACAGGACGAAGTGCCAGTGATCTGCGCTGCTGAAAGGAAAACTAGGACCCAAGAAGTCTGGTGCAATGGTGTGACTTTATTCTGATGAGTTTCAGAGCAGCCTCTACTCCTTCCTCATGGAACAGAGGCTGCTCTGAAACGCGTCAGAATAAAGTTACACCATTGCATCAGACTTCTTGGGTCCTGGTTTACCTTTCAGCAGCGCGGATCACCGGCACTTCGTCCTGTTTCCAGTTGTTTGCCACTTTGCACGTGGAGGTGTGGATTCAACGGCAGCTGTACGAGTGCTAATACTGATTATGAATTACACAAAAGGGGTGCAACTAAAGCACAAAAACACTCTGCTATAATGTAGAAAAAAATACCAATCATCGGCAAGTGCTGTCAAGCTGTCAAAAAAGTTTCAAAAACAGGGTTTTTGGTTCATACTTTTTTGCAAAAAAGTATATTAAGCTGCTTCAAAGCAGTCCCTAACTGATATATTTATTTAAAACCTGGTCGTATGTGAACATACCTCTATAAACAGGATTCAGACAGGACCTTATCTGGTATGGGCTGGCTGTGAAGATGACTTATATGTGTGAGCATAGCTCACCAAGGAGGGGCGGAAGCCCCCCTCTTCCTGCAACGCAGGAAAAATACAAGGCACGGACAAATATGAGCTAAGCACACGATGAACAGGTCCGCGCTCATTTACCACCAAAGACTGAATGACATAAAAATGGTGCAACTAACGCATAAAAACACTCTGCTCTAATGTAAAAAATACCAATACAAATACATTATAGCAGAGTGTTTTTGGCCATGCAAAAAGCGTACTGTTGCACAATGCTGCATGCTCCAACACTTTGCTTATATATATCACCCACACTCGAGCCCCAAACAGGTTTACTCATCTCTAATCATCAGTAAATAAATACAGAACCAGAACCATCATCAGTGCAGTGCCATCACCAGAGCTTGCCTATTTAATGCTTATGCTGTTGGCAGGGCAGGCTCTGTTGGTGAAGTCACTTGCTCCGTGACATCCGCCAGGCCCCACTCACACCAAGTGATCGCTGTGCGCCTGCATGCTTAGGTCCAGGAGCAGATGAGGAAGGCAGACCCACAACAAGAGGAGGCGGAACACTCAGGGAGGAGGCGGGGATGACCGTGCCAGAGGCCAGGACCGCTTAATCAGTTAAGATCCACCTGACCTCTTAACTCTAAACATTGCAAACTGTTTTTTTAGGGTTACAGGAGGGTAGAGACATAGTACACAGCTTCCCTGAATGAAGCATACATGCTGCATTCTTTAGTGCTTTCACTTTGGAAAGCACCAGGGCGGTGACAGGTTCTCTTTAAATCTGCGGTTACCCGAGTGTGCATTGTTTGATTTTTAACAACATATTTATCTTAAATAATTTTTAATAATTATTAATAAAGATATCTTTTAAAATTTTAGTGTTATTGCCAATCTATCAGTACATTGTAGATCCCACACATTGTGCCCAGCTTATGATTTTGGAAACCTGCACCCCATAAATTAAGCAATGCCAAACATATGGACCTTAACTATGGTTTAAGCATATTGTGGGGCTCAGAAGAGAGGAAGGCACAGATTTTGCTGGATTTCCTTTTTTGACAGGGTAGCCATAGCGTTTTTCTAGAACCTTTGTGCTGCTAGTATTGTGGCTCATTCATTCAGTGTTCAGAGGCCGCGGGAATAGAACGCTTTGTTCTTCACCGTGACCCCTGATGAAGCAGAGCTGAAAATGTGTCATGTCCAGCAAAGAGAAGACATCACAGAGGATTGAGAATGAGTTTTAGAGTCAAGGGGTTAATAAAGATGGAGTCCAGAAGTGTCTTTGTGCTTTTATTTCTAATAAAAATGTTTTTTTTTCTATGTGTGTTGTGTCTTCTTTACTGTTTATTTGAGATTTTTATTGGCTGGGTCTTATATTGGCCCGACATTAAGAATCTGGGGCATAGTTCCAGCAGGCAATACAAAGTTGTCATTAACCCCTTATTACTCCACATGCCACTACCACCAGGGCCGCTGGAAGAGCTGGGTAAATCACCCGAAAATGTCGCTACTATGAATGTGCCATTTTCAGAGGTGTCTGCAAGCTGCTATTCTTTATCGTGGGGTTGTCCTAAAATGATGGGCCTTCACCTCGCAGAGAATACGAGCCCCAGCTGCATAGTTTTACCTTGGCTGGCAAGGAAAAATAGGACACAACCCTATGTATTTTTTTTTGCCAGCCAAGGTAAAATTAGGCAGCTGAGAGTGGTAGCTCACAGCTGTCTGCTTTAATTGTGATAGACTGAAAAGCCCTATGTGTTTTTTTATTATTATATTTATTTATTTAACACACTATGATGGCAGATTGATTGCCATACAATAATGTGTGTGGCAACCAAGCACAATCACCATCCACATTGGGGAAATACAGTCTGATTGCAACAGCGAATCATAGAATCATAGACGCTTTAACAGAGAGTGAGCATCTGTGATTGGCTGTTGCCAGTCAGTGCGGTGAATATGCATGAAGCTTAATGGGCTTCCCAGGAAGCAAGCAGTGTAAGGTCCCTTTCACACTTGCTTTTTTTTTAAACCAGGAAGATCAGTAAGGACCCTTTCACACTAGCGCTTCTGTCCGGAACCAGCAGATCCAGACAGAAAACTGCATCTGCTGCATTTGCTGCCTAACAGCTGCACTTGCAGTACACTTGCGGCAAGCCCCATGCATTGTCTATGGGACTTGCAGCAAGTGCGGCACGTGTGGCAAATGTGGTATTGCTGCGATCCGGCACTTGCGGCAGCTGCATTTTTTTTTGTGGCCACAACTGCCGCAAGTGTAGGTTTGCGGCAATACTGGACTTGCCCCAAGCCCCATAGACAATGCATGGCGCTTGCTGCAAGCGTAGTGCAAGTGCAGCCGTTAGGAGGCAAAAGCGGCAGATGCAGTTTTCTGTCCGGATCTGTCTGATCTGGATGGAAACGCTAGTCTGAAAGGTCCCTTATTTCAGTTAAAAACCTGATTCTTACAAGATCCAGTTTTTTGCCCATTCACTTTAATGATGTCAGAAAAAACCTGAAGCAACAGGATTCTACCTGACACCATTAAAGTGAATGGACAAAAAACTGGATCCTGTAAGAATCAGGTTTTTAACTTAGGCTGGCTTCACACCACGGCACGGTCCGGTCTGGGGCTGTCAGGCATGAACCTGACAGCCCCGGACCGGTCAGCACACAGAATCGGAGGGCCAAATGTGCCCTCCAGTCCTGTGTGCAGCCGGATGGCTGTAATTGCAGCTGCTGATTTTTCAAGATCGTGGCTAGCATGGAGCTAGCCGCAGTCCGGAAACAACAGCGGCGTGCAGCCGCCGGTATCCGGCTCCCGTATTCGCCTGGACCGGGGCAATCCAGCCCCATAGGCTCCCATGTTAGGGAGAACTGCATTGCCCCGGATCCGGGAGAATCCGGGAAAAACCGGGATCCGGCTTTTTGGGGAGATTTTTCTCCCCGGACACAAAAACGTTGCAAGCAACGTTTTTGTGTACGGTGAGAAAAATCCGATTTGCCTGCAGGTAGATTCCTCTCCATGAGGAGAATAGCTAGTCCCCCAGACCTCATCTTAGCCTCTCATACAACCAGATCAGAATTCCCACATACTACATTGATGAGGGGCAGTCACCTGCAGTTTGTGGTTCTGATCTGGCACAAATCCTAAGTCATATTAGAAGGCTTATTATAGAGTCGATTATGACTTTAAGGATTGCTACGTTTATTGGGTGGAATTAGAGTTTTTCGCTTCCTCAATGAAGTGCCAATTTTCTTTAAGGAGCATGCATACTGGTTAATAACTGGAAACCTTCAATTCACTCATCTTTCCTGCATGTCTCTCCTCACATGAGAGGTATATGAATCTGTAACTTCAATTCACTCATCTTTCCTGCATGTCTCTCCTCACATGAGAGGTATATGAATCTGTAACTTCAATTCACTCATCTTTCCTGCATGTCTCTCCTCACATGAGAGGTATATGAATCTGTAACTTCAATTCACTCATCTTTCCTGCATGTCTCTCCTCACATGAGAGGTATATGAAACTGTAACTTCAATTCACTCATCTTTCCTGCATGTCTCTCCTCACATGAGAGGTATATGAATCTGTAACTTCAATCAACAATATACTTGTCTTTTAATAATGTAATATACTGAAATCATCTTACTGTGTGTAATGTGGGATGTTCAGAGGTCATCTTTGGTTTAAAAGTGTTTATGACCCAGGATGGCCAGAAACTCTTGTTTATTTGTCTTGCATTTATTACCTTCTGCTGTGCTGAGTTTCTTTGATTGATTGATTAACAAGTGTAATAGACCCAGATCTACGTAGAAATTCACTATATATGTAGACCCAGCTAAGGGGTGCAATCATGCGGGGTCTTGCAATCATGCCAACTGTAGAAGTGCAGTTACACCGGGCAGTTAAACGGGGCAGGAAACGGGTAAGTCATGCAAGACAAACAAACAGATATGTAATTTGTTCACTTGTACTGCAATTATGTATTCACTATGTAAATCCCAGACTGCTCATCACTACTGACCACTCACCCACCACTACAGCTCTCCTTCCCGCTGCATCTGACCCACACTACTCCCATCCCCTGCTCACCATCCACAATGTATCCCCTCCTTTGCACTCTCACTCCCATCCTTCTCCACTTTCTGCTACCCCCGCTCATCCCTCCACCCAGCAACCAAGTATTTCTCTCACCCTCCATCCTACCTAACCACCTCACCCACTCCTCTGAACTATTCCTTCACTTTCAATCCTCCATCTCCAGTCAGGCACGGCCACCATGTAAACTCTCATGCTCCCTCCTGCTAACCCTCTCCCTGCTCCTCCTACTCGCTGGCGACATTTCCCCTAATCCCGGCCCCCCCCGCCACATCCCCACAGTCACCTGCACCCCACCCCCAGGTCCCATCACCAACTCTCATAACCCCACCATCACCCACCCTCGCAACCTGACCAACCTTAGACCCATCCCCCCAGCCCCTGCGCCTCTAATCTCCCTGCCAGGCGCACTCTGGAACGCCCGCTCAGTCTGTAATAAGCTCACAGACATTCATGAACTCTTTATTTCTAATAAACTCTCATTCCTTGGCATCACAGAGACCTGGCTCACCCCCTCAGACATGGCCTCCCCTGCTGCACTATCCTACGGCGGATTCAATCTTTCCCACACACCCGCCCCTCTGACAAACATGGCGGAGGTGTCGGCATACTCCTATCCGACACCTGCTCCTTCGCCCCTATTCCATTACCCCCCTCTGTTACTCTCCCATCTTTCGAAGCCCACTCTGTCCGCATCTTCTCCCCCTGTAACCTCCAGCTAGCCGTCATCTACCGCCCCCCTGGATCCATCCCCACCTTCCTCGACCACTTTACCACCTGGCTACTTCATTTCCTCTCTACTGACATCCCCACCATCATTATGGGCGATTTCAATATCCCCATTGACACTGCCCACCAAACCGCCTCTCAACTTCTTTCCCTGACCTCCTCCTTCGGGCTCTCCCAATGGTCCTCCTCTGCCACCCACAAAGATGGCCACACGCTGGATCTCATCTTTACCCGTCTTTGCTCCCTTACTAATCTCACAAACTCAACCCTCACCCTGTTTGACCACAATCTGCTGATCTTCTCCTCCCTCACCTCCCCTACTACATCACCTCCTCTCCGTAAACTTAATCATCCCAGCAGAAACCTAAAACACATTGATCTACACTCACTCTCAGAATCCCTCCTCCCTCTCACCAACATAACATCTATATGTGACACAGACACTGCCACCACCCTCTACAACACCACATTAACCAAGGCACTCGACTTAGCTGCCCCCCTCACACACCACGCTCCACGCACTAATAGGCAACCCTGGCACACCACCCTCACTAAAGACCTGAGACGGGCATCCAGGGTCGCCGAGAGGCGATGGAAAAAATCAGGTTCCACTGAGCATTTTGCGCTGTTCAAACAGTCCCTCATCGCCTTCAAGACTGCACTTGCCACCGCCAAACATACCTTCTTCTTATCCCTAATAACCTCCCTGTCCCACAATCCCAAGCAACTTTTCAAAACCTTCAATTCCTTACTCCGCCCGCCTGCTCCCCCTCCCTCTCCCCTTATCTCTGCAGAAGACATTGCCTCCTTCTTCAAAGAAAATATTGACAGAATCAGAGACAGCTTTGTTCCACTGTCCCCACAGCCTCCCCTTTCACCTACACTGCCCTCTACTTCCATCAACTGCCTCCCCCCCATAACTGAAGACCAGCTCTCCTTCCTCCTGTAAAAATCACACCTCACCACCAGCGCCCACGACCCGCTCCCATCCCACCTCATTCCCAACCTCACCTCCGTTATCATCCCAGCCCTAACTCATCTTTTCAACCTATCACTCACCACCGGCACCTTCCCCTCTGCCTTCAAACACGCCTTGATCACACCCATCCTCAAAAAACCCTCCCTCGATCCCACAACTGTCTCCAACTACTGCCCTATATCTCTCCTCCCTTTTGCCTCTAAACTACTTGAACAGCATGT
Source organism: Allobates femoralis (assembly GCA_033576535.1). Taxonomy (NCBI): domain Eukaryota; kingdom Metazoa; phylum Chordata; class Amphibia; order Anura; family Aromobatidae; genus Allobates; species Allobates femoralis. The sequence continues at coordinate 213,186,916 of JARQOC010000005.1, forward strand.
CCATTCTGAGCTGTCCTCTCACCTTCCTCCTCTGCTCCCTCTTTGACCGCCTGCAATCTGGCTTCCGACCCCTCCACTCCACTGAAACAGCCCTGACCAAAGTCACAAATGACCTACTGACTGCCAAAAGCAAGCGCCACTACTCTGTTCTCCTCCTCCTCGACCTGTCAGCCGCCTTCGACACTGTTGACCACTCCCTTCTACTACAGATCCTGGAATCTCTTGACATCACGGACCTTGCCCTCTCTTGGATCTCCTCATACTTAACGGACCGCACCTTCAGCATCACCCACTCCCACACATCCTCCTCGCCCTACCCCCTATCTGTCGGGGTCCCCCAGGGCTCGCCTCCCTTCTATGCAAAATTCCACACTGCCTGTCCGCCATCTCATCCTTCTTCTCTGCTCGCTTCCTTAAGCTGAACATGGACAAAACTGAGTTCATAGTCTTCCCCCCAAGACGCTCCCCCTCACTACCTGACCTATCCATCGTCGTCAACGACTGCTCTCTCTCTCCAGTCCCCCAAGCCAAGTGCCTCGGGGTTATCCTTGACTCTTCCCTCTCCTTCAAGCCCCACATCCAGGCCCTTGCCACCTCCTGCCGACTCCAGCTCAAAAATATCTATAGGATTCGCACTTTCCTTGACCATGACACTGCTAAAACCCTCATTCACGCTCTCATCATCTCCCGCCTCGATTACTGCAACCTCCTGCTCACCGGCCTCCCCAATACCTCCCTTGCACCTCTCCAATCTATCTTGAACTCCGCTGCCCGCCTAATCCATCTGTCCCCCCGCTACTCCCATGTCTCCCCCCTCTGCCAAGCCCTTCACTGGCTCCCTACTTCCCAGAGATCCCGGTTTAAAACATTAACCATGACATACAAAGCCATCCACAACCTGTCCCCTCCATACATCTCTGACATGGTCTCCCGATACCTACCCTCACGCAACCTGCGATCCTCCCAAGAGCTTCTCCTCTACTCCCCCTCATCTCCTCTTCGCACAACCGCATACAGGATTTCTCCCGTGCTTCACCCAGACTCTGGAACTCACTGCCCCAACACATCAGACATTCTCCTACCCTGGGAACCTTCAAAAGAAACCTGAAGACCCACCTGTTCCGCCAAGCCTACCACCTGCAATAAGACCCGGTCCACCACAGCGGCTCACGACTGGAATTTCCTCCTCCCACTGTATCCCCACCCGCCCCTCGTAGACTGTGAGCCTTTGTGGACAGGATTTCTCCCCTCTTGTTTCTGTACAACCGAACTGTCAACATTTATTGTTACTTGTATTGTTACTATGCTACTTGTCCTAGTCTGCCCTTTTTAGCATGTAAAGCGCCATGGAATATAATGGCGCTATATAAATAAATAATAATAATAATAACCTACAGTGGGGGAAATAAGTATTTGATCTCTTGCTAATTTTGTAGGTTTGCCCATTGACATAGACATGAACAGTTTATAATTTTAAGGGCAAGTTAATTTTAACAGTGAGAGATAGAATATCAAAAATAAAATCCAGAAAATCACATTGCCTAAATTATGTAAAGTTATTTGCATTTTCCAGAGAGAAAAAAAGTATTTGATCCCTCTGGCAAACAAAACTTAATACTTCGTGGCAAAACCCCTGTTGGCAAGTACAATAGTCATATTTCTTGTAGTTGACGATGAGGCTTGCGCACATGTCAGGAGGAATTTTGGTTCACTCCTGTGATGAATAAGCAGTATTGGTAAGGAATATTGCCATATTCCCCAGATTCAATTCCTCCAGAAAGCAATTTGATAAGACACATCTCACTCATAAAGAGATAAGCCCCCACCCCTGGTAGCCAGAGGCCATTCGTCTGGCAAGTGGTAGATTAATTAGCATGTAGATGCCATCCAACAAGCCATACAATAGGACAGCTAAGGAAAAGGATGCCTCCCTGCTGGGATTTGCAGAAAGGTGACACATCCAATTTCCCTGTAAGGCCAGTGGAAAGGAAATCCTTTCTTCAACACAGACGGGACGGAGTCGTGAATGTAACATTAATATCTCATGAGCCGTGCTGTCTATAAACATGGCAAGCATAGATATATAATCGCGACATTCAGACGGGCACCGCACATCATTTTACATATGTGTGAGATGACTGTAAGCCATCTAAACGTGATATGAGCTAGTAGGATGCTCTCAGAATAGCCATGTTTCATATCCAGACGAACATAAAATCATAACTGAAAATATGAAAGCATTGTCTTCCATCTGTGATGCCCACAGACAAGGCTAGGGCAGATTATAGAGTTTGGGTGTCTATATCTCCCCTCAGAGGGGTGGGAATTGTGGTGCGAGATGGGTGGAGACCAGAGGTGCGAGATGGGTGGAAACAGGGGTCAGCCCCATAATGTATAAAAATCAGCTGCCCCATCTCCATATTGTATTTCTTCTGAAGAGGCATTATTCCACCGAAGCCAGAGAATACCCTAGGAACAGATTGGTGCCACGCCGCCCTTATGGTGCCATCAGCATTAAGGTAACTGATCGCATGTGTGTGTAATTCTGTGTATTCCATTTATCCTAGTGTTTGCATAACTGACTGTAATATTTGTAACATCTTAATTATAACTGTAAATACATCTAGTGTACCATTAGGGTGATTAAACATATAAATTTAATCCTGATTTGCTCTTTTTATCTTGATCACGATTCCCACGTCCGTGAGCTCATTTAACGCAACCTGGGTTGGTTTCTGACCCGATATAAGCCCGACCCCGGACCGGACTTATATTAAACGAGAAGCTGGTTGCACCAATAGTGCTTGGGGTTTATCCAGGGCCTCTGGCAGCGACGGGGTGGAGGATATTATATGTGCTTCTGGCTGCGGACTAGAAGCCATATACCACACTCACTGAGAGGTTCCTTAATAAACCAGCACTGACGGGGCAGCTGCGGCCCTTCTTTGTCCTCAGGCAGTTCTCTGACTGACTTGGGATTAACAGGAGGCGCTGTGGAGCTGCCAGGTTCGGTAGCTGACTTAACAGGGACTAAGGTGCACCACTGATAGTATAATATCCCAATAAGGGTCGGGGGTGCTGCTTTGTCAACAAGAAACCATAATCATAGAGAAAGAATTGACAAATCAATTAGCAGCACACCACCACAAAAGGTATAGAAATTAATAATGCTTTTATTTAAGGACGAAACAACAAACATCTAAAAACAGTTTAAAACATAATCGGACCACAGTCCATAAGGAAAATGGGACCCCTGCAAAAATCAATAGTAAATCAGTATATCCAGTCTTATGCCAATACATAGATAAGCTGCACATAAATAGTACTACAAAAAATACATAGTCATTTCATAATAAATTTCATTAGATACACATAAGTAAGAAGCTGACTATAAGTTCTGTCACTGATCCAAAGGATCGAAAAAAGTGCATGACTATAAGTCCAAGGCAGACCAGTATAATGTCCTAAGGCAGCGGAACCACACTGAACAACACCATACCAATATGGTAATATAGCAAGGAACGCACAGCTGGATGGACAAAAAACAATTGAAAATCACCCAAGCCTGTCTGTCCTAATGCTGTGAGCCCAGAGTCCGCGAAAGTCGTCCAGCTACAGTTCTGTAGCTGGAGTGGTGTAAGGATGTCCAGCGCCAAAGGCCGTAGTGTGTAAATGGCAGGGGACCCGGATCCCACGCATATCGCCGCTGTAAAGCGGCTTCGTCAGGGAGGCGTGGCTACACATCCGGCGATCCGCCCTGAAATATCCGCACTAATCAGGCGGCTGTCACTGCCGCGTTGTGTGTTGCCATGGCTCCCAGGAGGAAACCGGAAATGACGTTCCGGGAGATGCCAGAGACATATGTGCGGTCATAAGCTGTATACAAACAAGTCTGAATACAAAGTAGTAATCGAGAGAGTAATTGAGAGAAACCAATTAAATTGTGGTGAAAGTGGGACATAATAAACCTGGAAGCAAAGTATATGTCAATTTTGTCCAAGACGTACTGGTGTCATATTAGTCAATCACCAATAGGGTGTGTGCAATCTAAAAACCAGGCATGTATAATGGTCCAAGAAGCATGATAGACAAATCGTCTAGAAACATGCTTTTGGCCACATACACCAACATTGTGTTAATCTCGGAGAATCCCATAACAATATAGATCCTCACATCTATTATCATGCGATTCCGGTTTCCGGAATTCACATTAGCGTTTGCCGCCACTGCATATTGCGGCGAGCAAACGCGAGCTGACCGCAAGCACCGCCCACCCCCATGTTTAACATGGGGACGCACGGTGTATGCGGTCAGGTCCGGATGGTCATGCGTTCCCATTGCCCTCCATGTGTGATTTGTATGCATACAGAGGCTTGTGTACAAAACAAACATTCCCGACCGCACAGAATCTGCAACATGTACGCAACATGTTGCAGATTCAGTGCGGACGCTAATGTATGATTTGTACGAAAGCCTCTGCATGCGTACAAATCACACATGGAGGGCAAAGGGAACGCACGGCCATACGCACCCGACCACATATACCGTGCGTCCCCATGTTAAACATGGGAATGGGAGGTGCTGGCGGTCGGTTCGCCCGCCACAATACGCAGCAGCGACGAATGGTAATGTGAAGCCAGCCTAATTGAGTGTGTTTATACAAGTGACAATTTAAGACAGCAATCTTTAATGTAGGTAACGAGTTGATTAGGATCGTCTGACTGGTCTGTAGGAGTCAGAACTCCTAATGGTTGGTTGGGGATCAAATACTTTTTCCTCTCTGCAAAATGCAAATACATTTATATAATTTAGACAATGTGATTTTCTGAGTTTTATTTTTGATATTCTATCTCTGACTGTTAAAATTAACCTATCATTAAAATTATAGGCTGTTCATGTCTCTGTCAGTGGGCAAACTTACAAAATCAGCAAGGGATCAAATACTTATTTCCCCACTGTATCTAAAAAGCCTGTTGATCACCTAATGCATGAGCACATCTTTTATCAGATGAAGTGATTTTTAACCTTGCTTAAATATCATCCTTCTTGACAGCAGATCCTTCTGTGTAAACGTGCTGCCGTGAACAATTGTTCTGTACACATGAGAATTTCGTTGGCCTGTCTAAACAAGCTATTAAATGACAGTCATCTAAAGGCAGCAATTGGCCAGTTTGAATGCATGCTTAGATCTAGGTACTTTATAAGTGACATGTCTTCAGTGGAGTGGATCTCATCCCTTTCTTCTAGTCCTGACACCAGGTGACTTTTTATAGCCACAAATTATCTCTGCAGACTTCCCTCTTCTTTGGCCTTCTGTAGCCCAACAACCTTTAAAACAGCAGGCACTATAATTCCCCTTAATAAAATTATCTGGACTTTTGGTGTCTTAAGTAACCCCTATGCTGTACCTCCACTGTCCTCCATTATGAACTATAACCACCACTCTATCCATCCTTCTGAACTATAGCATCCACATTGTCCCCTCTTAATATAGTACCTCTTCATCAAACACTCTCCCCCATACTGACCCCTTGCCATACAGTCCTCCTACATGCAGCCCCCTCTCAATGCTGTGTCACCACCACCCACTGTTCTCTCATTCTGCTTTCTCTTCCTACTGTGCCTCTTCTTCACACTACCGCCTAACAATACTGAGCCCCCACCACACTACCCCTTTCCCTACTGAGCTCCTCCATGCTTTCTACACTCCATGCTACCCCTTCTATATAATGAGCGTCCTCTCATACTGCCCCCTCTCCATACTAAGTCCACATCTGGCATTGCCTGTGTTTTATACTGAATCCCCTCGATGCTGCACCCTCTCTATACAGAGGCCCCTTCATACTGCTCACTGTCCATAATATGCACTTACCATACTGCTTTCAATCCATACTTAGGCCTTCCATGCTGCTCCAAGTCCATACATTAATTTTTCAGAAAAAAAATGACGTAGGCTTCGCCGTATTTCTGGAACCAGCCGGATCCAGCAGGCAGCGACGGGCTGCCCCCAACCCCCAGGTGCCTATTTGTACCTGGCCGGACACAAGAATATAGGCGAGCCCTCTTTTTTTATTATTTCATGAATTTCATGAAATAATAAAAAAAAATGCGTGGGTCTCCGCGCAATTTCTATGTCTAGCCAGGTACAGCTAAGCAGCTGGGGGCTGGAATCCCGCAGCGCAGGGAGGCCCAAGCTTTCTGGGCAACCCCCGCTGCAAATTGCAGCCCGCAGCCGCCCCAGAAGATGGCGCGTTCATTGAAGCGCCATCCTCTGGTGCTGAACCCCGCTCTTCCAGCGGCCCTGGTGGCGGTGGCACGCTGGGTAATAAAGGGGTTAATACCAGCTTTGTTATACAAGCTGGTATTAAACCCGAGATTCTTAATGTCAGGCCAGGTTTGACCCGGCCACTAAGAATCTCCAATAAAGGGTTAAAAAAAACACAACACAGAGAAAATTTTTTATTAGAAATAAAAAAAAAAAGCCATTAGGGACTCCATCTTTAATTAAAAAAGTCCTCTTCCGTCCGACGTAGTCCAAAGCGCGATGTCCTCTCTGCTACATCCCCTGTGCATAGATAAAGATGTCTATGCACAGGGAATGAGCAGACTGAGAACAACCTCAGCTCTGCTACATCAGGCAGCAGGCGGGCTCTAGGACCCTGGAGCTGCACAGAGCAGACAGCTCTTACTCTGCGAGTTTCCCTGCTATCACTGGCACAGTAGCGAGTCCAATGCAAGACAATGGCAATCCTAGTTTTGTCAGAGTCTCTGACAAAACTAGGATTGCCATTGATTTGCATTGGGCTGGTTACTGTGCGAGTAAACGCTGGGAAACTTGCAGAGTAACGAGTCCTAGCAGATAGAGCCTGAAGCTTCCGAGACACATCTGCAATTTGTAAATCGCACATTACTCGCTATTACTCGCTTCCCCATTCATTAACATTGGACTCGCTAGACTCGCAACGAGTAGCGAGTCCCGGGCTCGGACTTGCTAGAGTCAAGCTATTCCGAGTAATTTAGGACTCGCCCATCACTAAACATGACTTCACCTTACAGAATAATAACTCCCCAGGACTGCTCCTGCCCTGCCTGCTCCTTACTAAATAATAATACCTCTTAGCTGCTCATTACTGAATAATAATTCCCCTGACTGCTCAATACTGAATAATTATGTCCCGCAACTTCCCTTTATTGAATTATGCCTAATGCCTACTCTCTACTGAATAACACCCCCTGATGGCTCCTTTCTGGATAATAATTCCCTCTGAATGCACCTTACTGAATAATATGCACCCTATCTGCTCCATAAAGGTAATAATGTCCCAGAAAGAAAAAATATATATATAAATTTACGCACAGCTAATGTGTACCATTGCAGTATCTAAATCTTTTTTTTCTCTTTTTTTACATTGTCCCATATTGTCTATACATGTCTCCTCTGAATTGTAAACTGCTGCGGAATATGTTCAGATCCAAGGATGGTGAATAGACAGTCCACGCTGCTTTAAATAATCAGTCACAATTGTTTAGGTAAAAGACCCCCCTTCTTTATTTCCACCTACGCGTTTCAGTGCCACTCCGGGCACCATCATGATGATGGTGCCCGGAGTGGCACTGAAACGCGTAGGTGGAAATAAAGAAGGGGGGTCTTTTACCTAAAGACTTGTGATTGATTATTTAAAGCAGCGCGGACTGTCTACACACCATCCCTGGATCTGGTTATCTTTACACGTGCTACGTGGCGGTGGAGGTCCTGCAGCAGCTTATAAACTACATGCAATAAAATCTAGTTATGGGTGCACACAACTAGACCAGGTGAGTGCATCTCTTTTTGATCTGAGTGTGGAATCAGTGTCATATTGATAGGGCACTATTGCGCCTCGCTTGTCTCCTTTATCTTTTTCTGCGGAATATGTTGGCGCTGTATAAATAAAATTACTATTATTATTATTAATCCTCTTCTAAAGGGTTTTAGTGTAAGCACATGCTGTGCAATGTGATGATGTTGCCACACAGAATGCACTGGGAAGCTGATGTCCTGTGCATGGCCCCACTATTCTGTTAGCAGCAGACCCTAAGCAGCCTATGAACTATGAGACATAGAGTAGTAAGGCTGAGAGCCCATATTTCCCTTTACCACACATTTTCAAAAATAAAGTGGATCTTGCCAAATTCCATGATGTGGGTCCAACATGTAAACTGCAGGCAGCAGGTGGGATTCTTAGTTTTTATGTTTAGGACTGAACCCAAGCGGTACTGACCTGGTGACAGCACTGATGAGCCACACCAATCCTGCACTCAATATCATCATTTGCGTATCAGTTAATTGCTTTTTACGCACATGTGTACTACACTAAATGCATGATTATTATAGTCGCTAAGTTCGCTATATGACCATGTATTTAGATTAAATAGTATTTTTTGGGGGGAAAAAACTCCCTTTATTGTTCTTTGCTGCACACATCACTTTTCAACTCAATTCTACAAATGATGGAACAAATCTCCATTAGCCAAAACTAATCGCTTTACCATAATGAGCATAGACACAAACATACAAGTGTCCCTATCACAGGCCAACTTCTGTGAGAGGGTTAAAGTGGCTTTGTTGGGTTAAGAATTCAATTTGCTGCAGGATTTATGCTGTTTGTGCATTTTATCCACAGTTGGCTTCCCTATCAATGTAGTCTTGTGTTGGGGGCTTTCAACATTATATTGATTTTAACTTAATGATCCGGGGGCCTTACGTTGATCCAGTGTTCCAGGGACTGCTATATTGCAGTAGTAAGCTTCCCGGGAGGTTCCTAAATTCTAGCTTACAAATCTACTTAAATGACTCAATATGTTGCTGCGTATAGAAAATGAAAAGTTTTCCTTTTATTAACTAATGTATATTTTTGTATGTGTTATAACATGACTAGATTAAATAACATGCTGTTTTTGGTTAAAACACTTTTTTATTTTATTTTAGAGATTATAAAAATAATGTAATTATTAAATGTATCACTTTATGTTTACAATGAGGGGGTGTTTTCATTTGGGGCCACTTTTTATAGGAAGTACTGGAATGTTGGCTAAGGGCCACGTCACACACACAGATAATTGTGCAGTTATTGGTCGCAGATCTCTGGTTGCAGTGAAATCATGGACACATTGTTACATTTTGTGGCCGTGTACAAATGGAACAATGTGTCCATGATTTCACTGCAATCAGAGATCTGCGAACAATAACTGCACAATTATGTGTGTGTGTGATGTGGCCCTTAGGGTACCGTCACAACTGACGATGTGACTGGGCGAGGGCGATGCATTTGAGTGGTCGCCTGGTTTCACTGCAGCATTGTGAAACCAGGCGGTCGATCTGGGGCGATGTGTACACATCGCCCCAGGTAACCGGCCGACGGCGATCTGACAGGCGATGGGAGCCATAGACTCCCATTGTACTGCATCGCCGCTGGGGTTTTTAAACACCCCGGCGGCGATGCCGCCTGTCAGATCCCCGAAGTGTCGCTGGAGGTGTCGCCCCATGTAAATGGGGGGCAGCGACGCTGGTGGGGAGCCAAAATTGTGCGAGCTCCCGCCAGTCGCCGCCGACATCTCCGGCGATGTCACCTGGTGTGACGTGGCCCTAATGGCCACTTTACACGTCCCAACATCGTTCCGATATTGTATACAACGGCACGGGAGCGCGCACATTTTTGGCAGTAATCCAAGATCGCATAGGAGCTGTCACACAGGGAGATATCGGCAGGCAACGCCACTGCGATGTATACGACCCCTTGTACGAGCGAACCAGGGAACGACCATGTAACATGGGAGTGAATTGGGGAAGTTGTGCTCCAAATCGTTGTTGGGCTGTCACACAGCACGATCCTGCCAGATCGTCCATCCAATATCGGGCAGTTGGAGAGCCTGCACAATTCTTCCCCGATATCGTTGTGGCATCGTTCTTGCACCAAATTGCTCATTTACACCATACAACGCACGAACGATATCGGCGGCAACGGCCAAACCACGTGACTTTTTATCGTTGTTGGACAACGATATCGGGACGTGTAAAGCGGCCATTAGTCTTCTCTATCTATCTATCTATCTATCTATCTATCTATCTATCTATCTATCTATCTATCTGTCTATCTATCTAATGTATGTTGTGGAACGAATGGCACTATATAAGTAAATTATTATTATTATCTAATTGTCATCAAACTTCTATCTATCAATAATTGCTTATCCTATATAAGAAAAAATAAGTAATATACAGCAATATAAATAAACCAGTAAAGTGATCTCTCTACCTTTTAAATACAGGAATATTATTAAAAATTAAGCAGGGAGAGTTGAGTTGGAAGCAATATGGACAGACTTTATACATTTTTTATAAGCTTCCTGTAGTGATGTTAAGTAACCGTACATACCGAGATGTACATACTTTCACAAATTCCAAAAACAAGCAAAAGCAACAGCTTTATATTAGTGGATGCGCATTATTGCATGGTAAAAATGCTAAAACAGAGCATGAAAGCATGACTGTATACATAAATGATAACACTATGAATACAAAAGAAACTGAAATAATTCTACATGATGAATTTAAAGCACCACTGCATTGTTTTGTTTTCAGCACTTTTAATCTAACCCCCTGCCCCCAGTATTATACTTATACTCCACCATGTTCATGCTTTTTCAGCATTGTTCTGATCTCACTCAGGTGCCGTGGCACCATTTTGGGAATTTGGGAACTTCTAACTGTCCCGAAGTCAGAAATTACGTCACAACCTCGCAATACAACTCTATGAGAGCCAGAACTATGCCCTCATAGAGATGTATTGAGTTGTGTCCTCCGGCATGCCCCAGCAAACACTGGAGCTGCTAGCAGGTCACAAACCGTCGGAGACCAACGGAGCAGCGGTGATAACAGACGATGACGCTGGCAGGTGAGTATGAGACTTAGATTTAAAGCCACACTTCACCGGTGCAATAATAAATGCTGGAGTAGTGCTTCAAGGATCTTTTTTACCATAAGCATTATTATTGACCAAATCATACAGTTTTACTCATGTTAACAAGGCTACTGTTTAAATTGACATGATCATCATGTGGTTACACTGGGATAACTCTTCTTTTCATTTTAGGTTCCCACTTAAAGAGGTCACCTTGTCATTAGCAGTTGGGTTTACACATTTAATTTTAAATGTTTGCAAAATGCTATTCCACCTTCTGTGATTGTTTGATTTTGGGTGGCCTCCACAGCAGCAGAGGCGTATCTGCAACAGGTGAAGGGGTTGCAATCGCACACAGACTCTGGAGCCTAGGGGACCCCCTAAAGTCCCTTTGGCTTATAGAAAAGGACTATTGCTGTTAAGGATTTGCAATAATTGAGGTCCCCATTGGAGCTTTTGCATCGGGGCCCATTAGTTTCAAGTTATACCACTGAACAGCAACATACTCCTCCACTTCTATTTCACTTTCAAATACAGACTTTCTATGTCTTGTATTGTGGAGGGATGGAGTATGAAAGTTTTGTCTCTTACTTTAGTTCATTCCACCCACTAACTCTTGTTTTCCAGAGGAAATGCGATATCTGTTCTATCTTATTTTTTTGTATCTGATATATCTATCAAACAGCATTTTAATTACAGGGTGGGCCATTTAAATGGATGCACGTAAATAAAATGGGAATGGTTGGTGATATCAACTTCCTGTTTGATGCGTCACATGACCCTCCTCCCATTAAACAAAAAAGTTGGATTCAAAATGGCCAACTTCAAAATGGCCGCCATGGTCACCACCCACCTGGAAAAGTTTTCCCCCTCCCATATACTAATGTACCACAAACAGGAAGTTGATATCACCAACCATTCCCATTTTATTTGGTGCATCCATATAAATGGCGCACCCTGTATAATGCTATAATTTTTTAAAGTGTATCTGTTTGATTAAAATAAGAAGCTGAGCTTTACTTGCTAACCCCTGCTCTAGAGCTGGCTCCCTGCTACTGCTCCCAATGATTGTTTATGAGCTTTGGCTGTAACATCACATCTACAGTGCACAAGACGAATGCAGCCAATCACTGGGCCCAGCTGACATAGCTGGCATGCACCACTACTCTCTGTGATTAGCTGCAGCGGTCTCATAGTCATGACATCACTGCTGAAGGATTCTATTACTCAGCTCATTTTAGTCATTTTCAGCAGCAAGAAAATGATTCTATTTCATTAATATTTAATACTTATTACCTAGGATTGGTGATCCATTCTTCTGCCTCTCATTTGTTTCATGCCATTGGGGAAGAGAGTAAATAAATGGAAGATCCTATATGTCACCCAGTTGAACAAAGGATATGGTGTGTTAAAGGAATTAGAAAATTAACTACCGTATCTGTTAAATTAGGTTTCATGTATTTTTTTCTTTATTTAGAAAATATTTTTTGCAATTGTTCATATCACTATCCATACATCATACTTCCGGGCATATCATAAATGCAAAATTTGTGACTCTGCAGGCATAGGTTTGGGAAGATTGTGAACCTTAGACAGCTTGGTAATATCTGTATTTCATATAAGTGACTAAATTAATATATTTCATTGCTAGAAATCACCATTTTATTATAGGAAGACATAAGGGAATACTCTATGATGGGCCATTGTACAGCTAGGATTCTATTTATTCTTCTTGCGCAGGATCCAGGCTGGTCTGTGTTCACCTCCGCAATGTATGCTACCAAGAGCATTATTGTTATATGTGTGTGTGATATCTTTTTCTATTGTCTTACATAAAATCACATAATGTTTCATTTTATACCACCTCTTTTTTAGCTTATCATTGCACAGGTTGGTATCCCTATGTAGAAAATAAAGCAAACAATATTTGTTTCCATGTGGAAAACCAAAGTTGTCAATTGGATATCATCTGTATGCAACTGTACATCTGTCTTTATGGATCCATGCGACAGACAGATCAACAAAAAAAATCATGTACACATATATTTAATACAAAAGAAGAATATTGACCAATTTGGCCATTTGCTGCATATGACCCGCCCAGGCCGGGGTACTCAGAGCTCGGGCACGGTGTCAGGGGGACGCTATCATGGGTGGCTGCACCCGAGTCCGTGGCCGTGGGGTCGGCGACTTAAAATACAGTTTCTATTAGGATAGTGTGTGACGCCACCTGTAGTACAGTCCTCCGGAGGGTGTTGGAATTGCGGCAAGGGTGGTATAGATTCCTACCGGTGAAGCTGGGCCTCTGGGGCAGCGTTGTAGTGGGCAGTTCAGAGTAGGGGTTTGGGCCAAGGTAAAGGATAGTGAAGCAGTCTCTCTGGAGCGCAGGAGCAGGGAGGAATAACACACACACACCGATGAGTGTCTCTTTACCTTTTTACTGGTGGAAACTGCAGGTAATCCGTCCGGAGCACTGTCGGGTGACCAGAAGCACAGTTGAACTTCCACAAGGAATGGGTATAAGGCCTCCTTAAGTTTTCTTTCTCGTTTGTTGAAGCCCTGCCCATGTATAATCTGGTTGGCCTCCTCATTTCTCTCTCTCTCTCCTCCTGCACGGTCTGCGGGTTACCCTTGAGGATCACCGCTGCCCTCTCCTCACTACGGTGTCTGGCTCCCTTAATATTGAGTACACAGGGGGACTGGGTGACTGAAGTCTCCACGGTGTATCGGGGTTTTCTGCTGGCTTGAAGCATTGCTGCAGATGCGGACCTCCGAAGTCCCGTACTTAATTGAGCGAACCTCGACTAGCTCCTCTACTCCCACTGTCTTTTGTTCTCCTTGCCTTTCAGTCTCACTCCTGGGCCTGGCAGGATGGCAGAAGGACTACTCCTGGTCACTGGTTCGGGCCTAGCATGACACCGAGCACCAGGACGTGTTCGCAGCTCTCCTAGCGTCTGCACACTCAACCTAACTCCTCCCCCAGTACCAGTATTTATAGGGGATCTTGCCTAAGGTCAGCGAGTGGAGCTCCCCCTACTGTGCTGGGGTGGAAGGTGTTGTTTGTAAGTGGTACACCCTGTGGAAATCCAGCTGTGCACTAGGGAAGCCGGTGGATACCTGTGGGAGCAGGGCACCACACATATTCTGTGTATACATGTGTGTGTAATGTATACATATATTTATATCTATATATATATAGATACCCATTTATATCTGTACACACACACACACAAAATATATGTGTATGTATATATATATAAATATATATATATATAAAGATACACAGATATTTATATGTATTCTATAGCTTAATTTTGCATTACTTTGGTTATGCGCTATGATAAAATGTTTGCCTACTTCAGCCATAGTTACATTAACTGGTAGTCAAGAGAGCTTTAGATCTTTGTACATATCCTGTTTTGACTTGTATTTCTGCCAAACTGGCTGGCAATTTATGATATATAAATGTTGTATGCACATTTGGCAGTGCCCGGACTTAAAGAAGGAAGTTTCATTTTTAAAATTAAATTAACTTCCTTATACCGTCATTCTGGTTTCTGCTTAAATGGTTTTGGCTGATACCCATTGTACAAGAAATAGATGTGGTTTGGTGAAGTTAAATGGTAATGGATACGTTTTATGGTATCCCACCAAGGATAACATCTGCTAGGAGTTTGTATGTTCTCCCTGTGTTTGCCTGCATTCCCTCTGGGTACTCCGATTTCCTCCGACACTCCAAACATATACTGATAGGATGTTAAGATTGTGAACCCCTATGGTAACAGTGATGATGATGTCTGTAAGGTTCTGTGAATTAATAGCGCTATATAAGTAAATAAATATTATATATAATTATTGTGCAGTTGTGATGTGCATATTGTGCAGTGAGATGAGTGAGTGTGCTCGGCACTGCTTGTTACTCAATTACTCAATCAAACATCGTGGTGCTTGGGCACACTCATTACTCTGCCAAGTATTGCAGATGCTGAAGCCTGTTTTTCATTCACTAACCATGTGGGATTGCCTGCCGATCATTGAATTGCTGTAGCCATGTTGGCATTATTACTGTCATTACTGTCATTGGCCATCCGCATTGCATCATCAAGTCTTATATGAGACCTGGGGGTGCAATGCTCGGCCCACTGCAGTTCAGAGTGACTTGATATAGGAGGAAAAGCTTAGAATGCAGCAAGCACATAGGCAGAGTTGTACATTTGCATTCTTGCCTTTCATGTGGCACTAAAGAGTGTTTTTAGCCTGATTTTATGTAATAAATAAATAAAAATGTAAAATAATGGGTGTGTGGTTTTCCCTATTTTTGATCTTCTGCCAAGGAAAAGCAGACAGCTGCAGGCTGGTATTATCAGGCTAGAAAAAGCCATATTTTATTTGAGTCTTCCCAGCATAAATAGATCAGTCCACAGCCGCCCCAGAATTGCCACATCAATCAATTGCACCAATTCTCGCTCTGTGCCCCAGTTTTTCCCAATTGCCCTTATGCAGAGATAATAGGGTTAACATTTTTACTGTTGGTGTAAGCGGTGAATTGTCAGCTTGCATCAAGCCCTGAGGTTAGTAATAGAGAGGCATCTATAATTAAACCTCATTACTAACCCAGTGAGTGTAAAGTGAAAAAAACAGCCACAGGAAAACATAGTTTATTTGAATAAAGACTCTATCTTTCGTTCAGCAATTTATTACAAAAACAAAATGAAGATCTGACATAATCCATGGTTTAGTGGCCCCACAATGTCTCCTAAATTTGTACGATAACCTATGGAGCCCCATTCACAAAAATAGGCTTCATCAGTCACTCCCTGATAGTGCCACACTCAGAACTTCTCACACGCGGTGACCTCACTGAGTTACTGACGTCACCATGTGTGAGTAACTCTGCGTCTGGCACTGACCGGGAGTGACTTGCATTCCCATTTCTTACCTGGTACCTGCTCCTCAAGGAACCTTATGTAATCAGTGAAGAAAACAGAACACCAGGTCCATTCACTGTTTATTTGTAGCTCCTGAGCACTGTCAATTGGTTAGTATTTAATGAAAAAGAGTTACTCTGCAGTACTCGGATAGGTTATCAATATCATAATAATGGAAATTCCACTTAAGAGTAAGGAAAATACTACACTAATTCTGAATAGTATGATTTAAAAAAATACAATTCCTCTAAGAGCAATATTGTTTGATCATTATGAAATTGTTAATCAAAGGTTAGAATATTGCAATAATTATTATGATTTAATCAGGGGCGGACCCAGACTGTAGTGGGCCCTGGTGCAAGAAATTTTTCGGGGCCCCCCCCTGGAACTCAGTGCCAGAATAGTGCCGCGGGTGTGCATCACAGCCAGCGGCGTAGCAACTGTTTGTGGCGCCCGGGGCGGTCGAAAAATTTGCCGCCCCTTTAGTTATTGATAATCTGGAAGTATACATAGTATACACTGTCTGCCCCTATATACAAGAATATAACTACTATACTAAAACACAAAGAGAAGGGGTGCAATTGCCACCTCTGCACAACCCCAGTGTATGGCAATAAGCAGGACTCAAGGAGGGCCCGGGGCCGGAGCAATTTTCGCTGCCGTGCTGTGGAGTTCATAATGTAATATAAATGCAAAAAACCTTTCTTTTTAATATTATGTCACAATACCAGGATGTGAGGATCTTCTATTTCGAGGTCAGGGACTCTCTGATGCCATGTTGCTGCTTGTCTCGTTGTCTTCCTCTTTTGACACTGCAGTGCGGTGGACAAGAGAGCATTAACTGGTTAATAACAAGAAGTATGGAGTGTGTACTAACTGAGCCATAAATCCTCCCCATACCAGTAGGATTACTATATGGATTTTAGTATTAGGGTACAGACACACTGGCGTTAAACTCTGATGAGTGCAATGTGTGATTTTCTCGCATTGCAATCAATCTCTGAGAGCACAATGATGAGTGTCGGACGCTTTTTTCTCATCCAGATTCAGGATGAGAAAAAAGTTGCAACATGCTGCGACAGTATGTGATTCCCGCGCAAGACTCACCAATGCAAGTCTATGGGTCTGACAAAATCACGGACCGCACACGGACAGCACACGAACCATCCGAGTCTGAGGCTGCGTTCACACATTATGTATTTTGCTGCGCTTTTTTACACACGTTTTTTCAAAATACGCAATATGCATTTTGTCTGCCAGCAAAGTGAATGGGAAATTCACTTTGCAGTGCAGACATTGCGCAAAAATACGCAGGGCGTTTATGGGAGAAAACGCAGCTGCGTAAAGAATTGATATGTCAATTCTTTACGCAGCTGCTCCTGCGTTTTCTCCCTGTGATGTCACAGAGGGGAGGAAGAATCCTGCTTCCTCCTCCCTCTGTGACAGCTGTGACCGCCCATTAGATTTCGCAGTGTATTAATATACACTGCGAAATCTAAATTAAACAAAGGCAAGTGTATGAAAAATAAAAAAGAATGAAATACTTACCTCTCCGACGCCTTTTCCCGGTGTCCGGTCTCCGGTGCCAAGCGATGTGTAGTGCTGCCAAGACCTGCGGTGACGTCAGAGGGGCGTTCCCGACGCTGATTGGGCGCTCGCGGTCATGTGATACATCACATTCTGGGGTAAAGAAAGCGCAGTGTGTGAAAGCCCCTGCGTATTTTGCTGCGCTTTTTTGACGAAAAACGCGGCAAAAAGCACGCGCTCAAAAAAGCGCAACAAATTACACAATGTGTGAACGCAGCCTGACACGTTTTTTTCACGGATACATTCTCATTCTGCAGCTGAGAACACTGTAAAATGTTCCTGTAAATGATTATACAGTAATAGCTGCTGAGAAAAAAACAGATTGCCCACAGACATCACATGGATGTGATCTGAGAGAAATGTCGGACACTCACACAGCAGTTGGATGCCAAACGGACTAAAAAACAGATGTCACTCGTCCGACTCTCCTGGAAACAGACCGATTTTAAGGCGGCGGGAGACAGTGTACCACCATCTCCCTAGCTCCGTGCTGTGCACAGTGTACCACCATGCCCCCAGCTCCGTGCTGTGCACAGTGTACCACCATGCCCCCAGCTCCGTGCTGTGCACAGTGTACCACCATGCCCCCAGCTCCGTTCTGTGCACAGTGTACCACCATGACCTCAGCTCCGTGCTGTGCACCACCATGTCCTCTGCCCACACTCCACCATGTCCTCTGCACACCCTCCCTCCACGTCCTCTGCACACCCTCCACGTCCTCTGCACACACCCCCTCGTCCTCTGCACACACCCCACGTCCTCTGCACACCCCCCTCGTCCTCTGCACACCCCCCACGTCCTCTGCACACCCCCTCGTCCTCTGCACACCCCCCACGTCCTCTGCACACCCCCCTTGTCCTCTGCACACCCCCCACGTCCTCTGCACACCCCCCTCGTCCTCTGCACCCCCCTCGTCCTCTGCACACCCCTCTCGTCCTCTGCACACCCCCCACGTCCTCTGCACACCCCCCTCGTCCTCTGCACACCCCCCACGTCCTATGCACGCCCCCCTCATCCTCTGCACGCCCCCCTCGTCCTCTGCAAGACCCCCTCGTCCTCTGCACGCACCGCTATGTACCTTGTAAAGACAGTCCCAGTTCCTCCTATCTGGCAATTCTTCTTGCCGGGCAAAATGTAGCTCCGCCCACCTGAGTCACATGTGCGTGACGTCATCACAGGTCCTGGTCCACCCGGCATCTGTCCCCGCCGGCAGTGCTGTGAGGTGAGGCGGGAGGATGCGATGACCGGGAGGGAGGGGGGGGTGAGATGTCCAGGGGGGAAGGGTGAGGCATCCAAGGAAGGGGTGAGGTGTCCAGGGAAGGGGTGAGGTGTCCAGGAGGGGGGTGAGGTGTCCAGGGAAGGGGTGAGGTGTCCAGGAGGGGGGTGAGGTGTCCAGGGGGCGGGGTCACCCGGCCGGGGCTCAGAGCAGGAAAAAAAAAAAAAGACAACACTCTTAGTCGCCGCCCTCCCCAAACAGTGCCAGAACAGCTCCGCGGGTGACACCCGACAGCACCACCCTACTGTCTGTCTGACAGGGGACCTGCAGCTGGAGCCCCAGGGGCCCCCTAGCTGCTCGGGGCCCTGGTGCAGCTGCACCAGCTGCACCACGGTAGTTCCGCCCCTGGATTTAATGCTTAAAGAGTATTTGTCAACAGGTCGTAAGTACCTTTCAATTAGTACTGATTTTTATGGTCTGTACCAAGGGGACGTGGCAAGCAGGAGCAACATCCCTAAGCATCATCTTATCATGGTCATCTCATCAATGATCGGAGATCAGATCCTAGCCTTCTCCTCATGTGGTCACATCGAAAAAGACATAGATACACTGTGTGCAGAATTATTAGGTAAATGAGTATTGTGATCACATGATACTTTTTATACATATTGTCCTACTCCAAGCTGTATAGGCTTGAGAGCCAACCACCAATTAAGTAAATCAGGTGATGTGCATCTCTGTAATGAGGAGGGGTGTGGTATAATGACATGAACACCCTATATAAGGTGTGCTTAATTATTAGGCAAATGCCTTTCCTTAGGCAAAATGGGTCAGAAGACAGATTTGACGGGTTCTGAAAAGTCCAAAATTGTGAGATGTCTTGCAGAGGAATGAAGCAGTCTTGAAATTGCCAAACTTTTAAAGCGTGATCACCGAACAATCAAGCGTTTCATGGCAAATAGCCAACAGGGTCGCAAGAAGCGTGTTGGGCAAAAAAGGTGCAAAATAACTGCCCATGAATTGAGGAAGATCAAGCGTGAAGCTGCCAAGATGCCATTTGCCACCAGTTTTGCAATATTTCAGAGCTGCAATGTTACTGGAGTATCAAAAAGCACAAAGTGTGCTATACTCAAGGACATGGCCAAGGTAAGGAAGGCTGAAAAACAACCACCTTTGAACAAGAAGCATAAGATAAAACGTCAAGACTGGACCAAGAAATACCTTAAGACTGATTTCTCAAAGGTTTTATGGACTGATGAAATGAAAGTAACTCTTGATGGGCCAGATGGATGGGCCAGAGGCTGGATCAGTAAAGGGCAGAGAGCTCCACTCCGACTCAGATGCCAGCAAGGTGGAGGTGGGGTACTGGTATGGGCTGGTATCATCAAAGATAAACTTGTAGGACCTTTTCGGGTTGAGGATGGAGTGAAGCTCAACTCCCAGACCTACTGCCAGTTTCTGGAAGACAACTTCTTCAAGCAGTGGTACAGAAAGAAGTCAGTATGGTTCAAGAAAAACATGATTTTCATGCAGGACAATGCTCCATCACATGCATCCAACTACACCACAGCGTGGCTGGCCAATAAAGGTCTAAAAGAAGAAAAATTAATGACATGGCCCCCTTGTTCACCTGATCTGAACCCCATAGAGAACCTGTGGTCCCTCCTCAAATGTGAGATCTACAGGGAGGGAAAATAGTACACCTCTCGGAACAGTGTCTGGGAGGCTGTGGTGGCTGCTGCACGCAATGTTGATCATAAACAGATCAAGCAACTGACAGATTCTATGGATGGAAGGCTGTTGAGTGTCATCATAAAGAAAGGTAATCATAGAGAAGGAATTGACAAATCAAATAGCAGCACACCACCACAAAAAATATATAGAAATCAATAAAGCTTTTATTTAGGACGAAACAACAAACATCTAAAAACAGTTAAAAAACATAGTCGGACCACAGTCCACAAGGAAATGGGACCCCTGTAAATATCAATAATACGTCACATATCCAGTCTTTTACAAATGCATGAATAGGCTGCACATAAATAATAATACAACAACATGTGTGGTCATAACATAATGGATCTCGTTACATACACATAAATGAGGAACTGACCACAAGTTTTGTCCAATGATCTGGAAGGATCAAGGAAAAGTGCATAGCTATAAGTGTTCCATCAATGCCATTGCCTTCTAACCCAATACCTTTCTCCTCACCCTCATTGTTTCTTTTCCTCCACCCTTAAGTCATCTTTTCCTACTTTTTTCCTACTTTTTTGCATCTAGATTATGGATTGGAGAATTACTCCTCCTGTACACAGATTCACCGTTGGACGTTATGAATATCATCCTTTTCATCTCATCACTCTTCGCCTTTGGGAAGTGATATATTCTCCTCGCATCTTGGAATACTTCTCCAACATGAGATTTGATCTAATTGGACTTGGAATCGTATCCACATATATATTTGTATGCAGCCTTATCTCTGTTTTTGCCCCATTGCTTCGAATCTTGTACATGTAATTGGGATCTGTCCCTACACAATTTGGTAGGTTTCTTACTTGATATTCGGATTTCCTCTTCTCAAAATTTAAACAATCATGCATGACGTATTAGGTGCATAATACTATACCCCCTTTGAACACGGATGACAAGGCTTTTCCGCCATCCTTCACTTCTGTTTGGGACATGTGTGCGGTTCATCCTATACAGGCATGTATGTACGCGTATATATATCTTTTACAGATGGTCCATATACTAAACATTTTGCAGCATGAAAGATCGTCGTTATGATTATTTATATCGTCTTTTGGTAAAAATGCCCTAAATTCACAATTATGGTACTAAAACAACTACAGACCAACTATATGGGGGGTTGTTTGGGATTTGAACCATGGAGTATACCGGTTGGCGGACCATAGAGACTTCTGTTGTCTTGATGGCACGCCGGGTCAGGACTGACCCACATAGACAATCCAAAAATTCCCTTCAAAATCAATGTACATGTTTCAGGTTCCTAGGATTCTGATATATGTTTATAGTTCATGTTATTCCTAAAAACCCCTGCACTAGTGCTTGGACGTGCTTCCTCCCCGGGCTGGAGGGTGGTCGGGGTCCCCACCGTGGGTGTTCTTAATTACACCTGTGGGGTTCCTTGCCTGCTACTCTCACCCCTGGGGTGATAATCTATGCCAGTACTCTAAGTTTTCCATATTAATTATCTTTCATAATAGCGCAATACATGCGGCTTCATCTTTGTATGGGTTTCGGCTTGATCAATACAAGGTCCATAAATGTGGCCAAAAACATGGTTTGGACGTCCGTCTACATGTCCTTTTGGGCCACTAAATATGCATCAAACATTCTTGGCTTTTTTTGGATCGTGCACACCCTTTGGGTGATTGATTATTATGACACTAGCATGATTTATATAAAATTGATGTATATCATATATATTTTATCTCTGTGGTCATCATGTCCCAGCCTCACCATATTATATCTGACTTTCCTCAATTATTTTGCTGCTAACTACTATGTATTCAGACTTGTTTACACATAGCTTGAGATCGCACAGATGCCTCTGTCAGCTCCCGGAATGTCACTTCCGGTTTCCTCCCGGGAGCCATGGTTACACACAATGCGGCCGGCACAGCCGCTTGATTAGCGCAGATATTTAAGGGCAGACCGCCGGATGTTTAGCCACGCCTCCCTGACGAAGCTGCTTTTCAGCGGCGATACGCGTGGGATCCGGGCTCCCTGCCCCTCACACATTACAGTCCCTGACGCTGGACTCCCCTACACCACTCCGGCTACATACCTGTGGCTGGAGGATCCTTGCAGATTCTGGGCGCACAGCACTTAGGACAGACAGGCTATTGGTGAGATAAGCTTTATTTCTCTGAACTCCATACTGGGAGATACTTGCAATTTAGCTCATTGTGCCTGTTTGCATGGTGTTCCTTGTCCATCTAGCTGCGTGCCCTTTGCGTTATCGTTATATACTTATGGTGTCGTGGTGTTTGTTCCATTTGCTAAGGGACACCTACACCAGTCTGTAATGCACTTATAGCTATGCACTTTTCCTTGATCCTTCCAGATCATTGGACAAAACTTGTGGTCAGTTCCTCATTTATGTGTATGTAACGAGATCCATTATGTTATGACCACACATGTTGTATTATTATTTATGTGCAGCCTATTCATGCATTTGTAAAAGACTGGATATGTGATGTATTATTGATATTTACAGGGGTCCCATTTCCTTGTGGACTGTGGTCCGACTATGTTTTTTAACTGTTTTTAGATGTTTGTTGTTTCGTCCTAAATAAAAGCTTTATTGATTTCTATATATTTTTTGTGGTGGTGTGCTGCTATTTGATTTGTCAATTCCTTCTCTATGATTATTTGTCTCTTGTTGACAAAGCAGCACCCCCGACCCTTATTGGGATACCTTATTTTCAGTAGTGCACCTTATTCCTTGTCAAGTGTATCATAAAGAAAGGTGGCTATATTGGTCACTAATTTTTTTTGTGTTTTGCATGTCAGAAATGTTTTTTTTTCAAAATTTTGTGCAGTTATATTAGTTTAGCTGGTGAAAATAAACAAGGGAGATGGGAATATATTTGGTTTTCATTAAGTTGCCTAATAATTCTGCACAGTAATAGTTACCTGCACAAATAGATATTGTCCTAAGATAGCCAAGCCTAAAAAAAAAACACTCCAACTTCCAAAAATATTAAGTTTTCATATTTATGAGTCTTTTGGGTTGATTGAGAACATAGTTGTTGATCAATAATGAAAATAATCCTCTAAAATACAGCTTGCCTAATAATTCTGCACACAATGTATACTTACTTTTGTGATAAGGGGTTAATTTCTTAGCAAGCACATTTCTATACTTTTTAGCAGCAACTATGCTTGGTATTGCAGCTTGATCCCATTCACGTCAATGAAATAAAGCTTAGTTAACTATTATACTAAGAATATATTCACAGCCTAGCCTAAAGGCCAGGTTACACGTAGCGATGTTGCAGTGATCCCAACCAACGATCCAACCTGGCCGGGATTGCTGGAACATCGCTGTGTGGTCTCTGTTGAGATGCCACACAAGCCGATCTCCTCAGTGACTAGCGACCCATGTAACGACCTCGACATTGTGTAAAAGAATATAAACTATTCTTTACCACTATGTCGAGGTCCCGCTACTGTATTCAGCAGGAGAATGCTGGTAACCAGGGTACACATCGGGTTAATAAGCACAACACACTCTGCTTAGTAACCCAATGTGTACCCTAATTACCAGCGCGCAGTGCTTAGTAACCCGATGTGTTCCTTGGCTACCAGGAAACACATCGGGTTAGGAAGGCATCACACACGCCGATGTCTGCTGCCCAGCGGCAGACCAATGACCAAAAAATGGTCCTGGCCATTCCGCAGCGATCAGCTCGCTAATCGCTGGTTGCTGCGGCATGTCACACGCAGCGACATCGCTGTGAGGTATTGCAATGTCACAAAACCTGTGAAGTTGCAGTGATATCGTTAGTGATATCACTACGTGTAACGGGGCCTTAAATATGGAACATACATTTTAGAAAGTTAGGTATCCCCTTTAAATAATATCAAATATCTTATAAGAAACAAATTGAGTCAACAATGAAAAGTTCCCTTTTTATGATCGAAGGATGGAAAATTAATGAATAATTCACCCTGAATGAATAGATAAGAGGGCACATTACATGGAAATCACATAGATTTTTGCAGAAATTGTGCACTGCTTATTTTATTCCTGTGGAGACACTTCAGGAAGATTGAACACTTGCAGTTGAATATTACAACTGAATATTACATATACATATAGTACAATTGACCAGGGGGAACAGAGCTACCAACTTGTTTTTCTTTTTCTGAGTGGGTTATCAAAAAAAGCATGGACAGCCAAAATGTTTTATTAACACACTGGAAAATTATAATAAATTATTTTGAGTTTAAATGAGTTGTTCAGTACTCGGACAACTCCTTTTCAATCTGTTTACCCACATTAAAATAAAAGCACTTATACTCACCTACTATGCCAGTGCCAATCCAACACTCTTTCCATTAGAGCTCACGTGAAGTTGTAACGTCACGCATTCCCTGGGTGCCGGCTTCACTGTCCTCAAGTTTGGTCATATATGACATCAGCAGGAAGTGAGCAGCTTGCTGTACCTCTGATGTTTTCTATATGTATGAACTTCATGTGAGTCCCAGGGGAGCAAGCACAGACACTGCTGGAATAGTACTGCTGGACTGGCACTGCTGGAATACTCCTGGTGCAGGAGGTGAGCAGGGGTTGTCCAATAGTGGAAAACCCCTTTAAGTGATATACAATATGTTTATAGCCCATAATTCTGATACAAGGACATTGCAATCATTGTGAAGATAGCAAATAGCCATCCGATCTGCAGGATCCGTGTGGATCCTGCGGTCCCCTGTCTCTCCCTACTCCTGCCTCCATCTTCTTCCTTCTCCTATTCTATATGCTGTGCCCCCGCTATTCTATTCTGTGTCCCCCGCTTCTCTATCCTCATCTATCCTCATCTATCCCTATCCTGTCCCCTGTCCTCTTCCTTGTCCTCTTCCCTGTGTGTAAAAAAAAAAAAAACTCCTCCGGGAGTATACATCACCTGTCACCGGCTCCAACGCTGCAGCACCATCAGGACTGAAGGACCTGTGTTGATGCCACAGATCCGGTCACATGACCTGTCAGCTGACCGGATCTGTGACATCATCACAGGCTCTTCAATTCTGATGGTGCTGCAGCGTTGAAGCTGGTGACAGGTGATGTATACTCCCGGAGGAGTTTTTTTTTTTTACACACAGGGAAGAGGACAGGGAAGAGGACAGGGGACAGGATAGGGATAGATGAGGGTAGATGAGGATAGAGAAGCGGGGGACACAGAATAGAATAGCAGGGGCACAGCATATAGAATAGGAGAAGGAAGAAGATGGAGGAGGCAGGAGTAGGGAGAGACAGGGGAGTACGGAGCCAACATCGGATCCGAGGTGAACTCGGATCCGATGTCCATAGGCTTCCATGCTGTGGGCCCTCAGATCAGCATCGGATCAGCAGTGATCCGATGCCGTCCAATGTGAGTCACGGACACAAAATCGTAGCAGGCTACGATTTTGTGCCCGTAATTAAATCGGATGGGATGGTGCCAAAATCGGATGCCAATAGTGGCACATCCGATCCCATCCGATTCCCATAGGGGGACATGGGATGCGATTTCGGATCCGATTGTATCCGTTTTGAAACGGATACAATCGGATGACCGAAAATCGTGATGTGAAAGCGGCCTAATAAAGTGTCCTATTTTTGTGGACTTTCCAGTAATGTCTGGACACTTGCCAACCCTGTAATTGGACACCTTATCAACAGCTTGTTGCCTTGGGACAGTTCTAAAAATGATCACAATGGACAAACTCTTGACAATGATTACACACTTTTCCTTAATAAAGTCATGGCAAAGTAAACTGCTGTGTCTTATTATTAACTGAATAATTTAGCATAGTGGTCACTATATCAATAGCATTATTATGTAATTCTCAATCACTTATATTAAGTCCCAGAATAAACAAATATTCTAAAGAAGACAATTGATTGACTGATTCATTCATTCAATGAAAGCTACAAAATATTGCTGATATAACTTATGTCTAACATTGATTTAGCTGAATGGTACATTAACATAGTTGAAACTGTCTATAAATGGATTTACAATCAATCTTTACTATGGCTCTGCAGAAAGCCTTTTGATCTCTTCATTATGCACAATAAAGGCAATTTCCCTAATGCATTAAGAACTGGTATGGCAAGTTCTATATAAAACTTCAATAGTGATGCAATTTACTAAGACTGGTTTTACACATTATATTTTACTCCAATAAAAAAATATTTAATGTTCTTTTCTGGGTTCTGGATCCATTTTTGGTTTTACGGGTCAAATTTTACAACCCTATATTCACTGGCCAGCTTATTTTTGCTGAATGATGGTTTGCATAAAAAATTTAAACGTCCTACACTGATCTGTTTTGCAAAAAACACTTTCCCATTAAAATGATTGGGTCAGTGAAAAAAAATTGACAGCTGACTGGTATCTGGTGGCGCTTGGGAATCCTCCATGTTTTCTACATTGGACGAAAGGGTTGAGCATATGAGAAAACCAGGTAAAACAGAATGGTGAAAAATGGAAATTTAGATCAAAAATGGATGAAAAACATAGCTTAGCCTGCTTTCACATCAGCAATAAACGCTGATTGCGGCAGTTGCGATGAAAAAAAACGCAACTGGTGCGATTACCGCATAACGGCCGCGATCAATGTCTATGGGGCTTGCGGTAAGTGTGCGGCAAGTGCGGTTTCAGCACTTGCGGCAGGTGCGGCCGCGAAAAAAACGCGGCATACGGCGTTTTTTTCGCGGCCGCACATGCCGCAAGTGCCGAAACCGTACATGCCGCACACTTACCGCAAGCCCCATAGACATTGTATGGGGCTTGCCGCAAGTGTGTCGCAATTGTGGCCGTTATGCGGTAATCGCGGCAGTTGCGTTTTTTTCACCGCAACTGCCGCGATCAGCATTTACCGCTGATGTGAAAGCAGCCTAAGGGCCACGTCACACACACAGATATCTGTGCAGATATTGTTCGCAGATCCCTGGTTGCAGTGAAATCATGGACACATTGTTCCATTTGTACACAGCCACAAAATGGGACAATGTGTCCATGATTTCACTGCAACCAGAGATCTGCGAACAATATCTGCACAATTATCTGTGTGTGTGACGTGGCCTTAACACACATAGCCAACAGTGATGTGTGAAAATAGTGGCAAAATTACATTTTATATCATCTACAAAACAAATTCAGAAAAAATAATGATATTAATGTTTGTTTCTACTCCTCCAAAAATAAATGAATATAAGTTAAAGGGAACCAACCATCTCAGATCACCCTAATACACAGTTAGTACATGTCCCTGCACCCTAAGGATACCTTTCCAGCACTGTTTTTGTGTAAAATCTTGCATTAGTATAACTGATATAAAGAGTTTATAAAGTTACTAGCCTGGAGACACCTGGGCGTATCCCTCCTTCTGTTATACTTCAGGGCTGTGCATTCATTGCATGTCTGTGCTCCCCCTCCCTCTGTGCAGAGGAGATAACGATCACGCCCTTCAGGGCAGGGCAGCAGGCACGGAGGGAGGGGGAGCACAGACATGCAATGCACAGCCCTGAAGTATAACAGAAGGAGGGATACGCCCAGATGTCTCCAGGCTAGTAAGTTGATAAACTCTTTATTTCAGTTATACTAATGCAAGATTTTACACAAAAACAGTGCTGGAAAGGTATCCTTAGGGTGCAGGGACATGTACTAACTGTGTATTAGGGTGATCTGAGATGGTTGGTTCCCTTTAATTAATAAATGATATGTACCCTTACAAAATTAAACTATTAGAGATAAGTAGACCCATGTAAGTTCAGGTTCTGTGGGTTCAGCCAGACCTTTTTCTAAAGTTCTGTTCTGGACCCAAACTGGACCCGAATCTCATTAGAAGACACTGATTTGGCAGTTCGACTCTCCGCCCACATAGAGCCAACCAGAAACAAAACCCTTCCGAGGAGGAGAAGATGGTGTTTTTGTAATTTTCATTTTTTTTGTACACACTTCATCCGATATAGTTGATTTTACCCCGAGTATGAGCCATTCAGACACTACCCAAGTACAGTGAAGCTCGGTCTAGTGGTTTGCATATGTAATGCACCTTAACACTGAACCCGAACATTCAAAATTTTTTAAAAGTTTGTTTTCAGTATGAACTATGAACTTTAAACTTCAGGTCACTCATCTCTACACACTGTATATACAACACTGAAAATTACAATTTCCCCTTCCTCCAAAAAACAAAACCCACCATAAAATGAAGTTAATACTAAAATAAAAAAGAAAGAAATAAATAAGAAAAAACTAAGCCCTTACCTGCTTAAAGCAAAAGTGGGGGGAGTTTTTTCACTGTTGGAGTGATGCTTTAACCCCTGACATTTTTCTTATACTCGCCCTAAATTGCAATCACAGCGTATACCTGTAAACAAGCCCCACTGTGCTAGCCAGAAGCCCACTGCCTTGTGCTGACAAAATACACCACCTAGAACTAAGAAAACAACATGCAGTTTCCGTGGGAGAAGAGTTTAAGACAAGGACAAGATCAGAGGGGAGCTGTGGCACATAATTGACATAAAAAAGCACAAGATGCCAGTGGAATGGCGAGTTTCAAGCTAAACAGTTGAAGGAAGCAGAGCTGTGCGTAGGGATGCGGGACATCACTGCTGAAGAAGTCAGTTAACTACCGCTTGTCAAGAGTCAGTGCCTGAGTCCTGTCAGCCACTCACAGTCACCTCCTGTCACAAGCCTGTGCCTAAGTTCCCATGAGCCAGCCACAGATGCTGCCTGTCAAGACCCCATGCTTTTGCTACTTGGTCAAGTCACAGATGTCTCCTGTCATCAGTGTTCAGGAATGGCCTGGGCCCTAGTGTCAGAGGGTGAAAAAATAGTTAAGTAGGCCACAGCCCATACATTACACTGAGTGCCACTGATGATAAACTAAGGGACTTAGGGCTCACTGAGAGCGTACCACTAAAGGGGAATGACTGTCTAATTAGTACCCCAGACCTTTTAGGAGACTTGAAAACTGTTAATCTAATAGTTCTCCCATTGTTTGGGAAAGTGTCCACTAGTGGTGGTAGTGTGTTAAAATAAATTTTGTGTTCAATACAGGTATGTGTAACCTACACTCCTTATTATTGTACTAAATATGAGCCCGATGCTATCACAGCAGGAGGGAGGTGACATCATGGCAGAGGCGGTGTCTGTGGTGCTGGGCTGTCTCTCACCCCTGTGCATTTATAAAGTTATGGATTTAATGATATGTTCTCTCATCTGTGCTCTCTCCTCTTGCCCCTGTCCACACTTTCTCCCCACCTTTCTATCTTCCTCTCCCCTCTGTGCTGTCTTCTCCCCTCTGTGCTCTCTCCTTTGAGCTGAATTCTCCTGTGTACTCTCCCCATGTATGCAGTCTCTCTCACCTCTGTGCTGTCTTCTCACCTCTAAGCTATCTCCCCCATGTGTGCTATCTCCCCTGCACACTCTTACTGTCCCCGTCTGTTCTCTCTGCCCCCGTGCGCTTTCTCTGCCCTTCTGTGTGCTCTCTCTGGTCCCTGTGGGCTTTCCTCCTGTGCTGTCTCTCTCTACCTTCTACTCTCTTCTCCTTGTGGTGTCCAAAGATCGTGGTGGCATTAGCAAGAGCGTTTGAGCGCACTGGGTCATGCTGCTGCTATCTTAGTATACCCAGGTGTCCAAAGATGATGGCTGCCTGAGCAAGTGTGCATGCACGCCGGGTATATGCATGTGCACTTTCTCTGGAGGTGATGTGTTAGCGGCAGCTATGGACGGTGATTTTGGGTGGCAGCAGTGGCACCACTGGTGGCACTACGCAATGTGCCAGTCCCGCAAGAGGGCACCATATTTGCACACCCCTCACTCTCTGCCCCTTTGTGTGGTCTCTATGCCCTCCTGTGCACTCTCTCTGCCCCCTGTGCACTCTGTGACCCCTGTGCACTCTCTCTGTGGCCCCTGTGCTCTATCTCTGCCCTCTGTGCACTCTCTGCCTCCTTATGCACTCTTTCTGTCCCTCTATGTGCTCTCTTTGCCCCTTGTGCACTCTGTGACCCGTGTGTGTTCTCTCTGCCCCCTGTGCGCTGTCTCGGAATTCCTGTGCACTCTCTCCAGAATTAGGTGTCCAAAAATGGCAGCAGTCTGATGAACTACGCCTGCACGCCAGGTTCACGCAGGCACAATTCCTCATTCAGTGGTCTGCGTGCAGCTATCTGACTGTAGCGGGTTCCTGGCTTTAGTTTGGGGTCATGTCAGGTTCCATTGTCGGGAGCGCCGCTGGTGGTACTGTACAAGGTGCTAGTACTGCCAGCGGGTGCAATATTTACACACCCATCACTTGGGTGTGCAAATGGGGCTGCCACCAGCACCTGATAGGAGAACATCCTGATGCCAGAAGTGGATAACAGATGGCACAAGGTAATTATAGATGAATGCTAAATTTTAATTATTGTAACTATTTGCATCCCCCACTGGTTTTTCTGTGCCACCATCCCCACTTTTGGTGCAGCAGTAAATATAGTGTAACATGATAGTCCTCCCCTGTGTGTTGCATACCCCATCATCTTATGGTTTCACCTTTTTTTGGTGTTGATCTAGTCCCGTGGAGCTATCTTGTATCCAGAAGTCAAAAGTTATGACAAACCCCAGGGCCGTAGGGTACCCGGTTCCGGGCATTGATTTACTGGGGATGTCATGAGGCCTGTTGTGGTTGCTGAAAAAGGGGAACAGTCAAACATTTTTAAAAAATAGTGACTCATGACACCACCCACGGCTCTGGTAATGTTACCGGCGCTGTGGAATAGACCTCCGGGGTGATGGTGAAACAGCAAGATGGTTTCGCTCCATGTAGGGGAGAGGGGTCCCCAGGGCAGTAGTGGATGATGGGAGTTGTGGAACAGTCTTTTCTTTACACAGAGACGCAGCTACATCGGTCGGTGGCTCCTCAGGCACAGGTGAATAAAGTACAACACACAGTTTGTAACTCTGAATGGCTTTACTGGCAGTTCTTCCAACACAGCCTTTTCGGGTCTGCCTGGCCTGGGAAGTCGCTGGAAATTAGGATGCCGCACTTGGGTCCCTTGGTGAAATGCCTGCTGTTCCTGTCTGGTCCCTTGCTGCGTTCCCACCTGTCTCCCTCAGTGCCTCAGCGTGTAGAGCCTGAAGCCAGCTCCCAAGGATCCTCTCTATCTGAGCGACTCCTCTCCGAGTCCTCGGGATTCTCTATGGCCTCTTTTGCTGGGTGCGCCGAGTGTCGGCCACGACTTCCTAAAGTAGCTCTGTCCTCAAGTTTTGCGGCTCGGGGGTGAACACCCGTACCGCTCTCGGAGCCGGTCTTCTGTTCCGGGACTGAACCCCTCCAGTCGGTAATCGTACTGGGTCTGGATTCGGGCACACTGCAACACCTGATGCCCCTAGGGTTCCCTTCTGTCCTGACAGCTCCTCCGCCGTCCTTACTCCTAGCTCCCCAACAGAGCTCTACCACTCACAGTCTGCCTACCTAATGCTCCTCCCACCCACACACTTTTGTACTCTGTTACTCCTACCATGTCATTCAGTGACAGCGCGATCTAAAGGCACTGCAGCGGGGAACGCTCCGTTCTCCGCCATGACTGGAGATCCTGCGATAATATTGCGAGATCTCCGGCTGTTACGTGATAGCCCGGGGTCCTGCCGAGACCCTGGAAACTATCAGCACTCACTTCCTGTAAGTGGTTGACAAGCGCTGCCAAACAATTAGGGTACCTTTAAAATGCCGTTACTGGCGGGTGGCTACAACCAGCTACTTCACGTGCACGAGCACGCACAAACGGTTGCAAACGGTACCCGCACCACCTATACACGCAACAAGGTGCGCTACAGTAGGTTACATCTATCTCTAGATACACCGCCGGGTGTCTCAAGTTACCTTCTGCCGAGCACCTTACCTCATTTACACACCGCTACAACAAGCTAATATGGGCGGACCTGGTGCAGCAGGGACAACACATAGGCGTGCCACAATTGTGGATTACGAGACGTCCGTACGCTGATAGGACAAAGCAAGAACATCATGATTGGGCAGGCATCGCAGGAGGCTGATTAATACATGACGCTCGAGCAATTGTGTAGTGTGACTGGTCAGCTCCTTAAATATGCCTCCCTATGCAGCGACTACCAATCGTAATGCAGGAGCTTCCTCCAATGATCACTGATGGGGCGCGGTAACCCGGAGCCTGTGTCACGCCCCAGCTACATACCAGGTACATAGCCTGATGTCCAGACATCCCTTCTGTTGCTTCTTTACACGCCGATACAGGTCGCTACAATTGGCTGTGTAGCCACCTGTTTCAGGGCAGTGCTACTGCCGGGTGGCTACAACCGTCTTCACACGCCGCTACCACGGGGTGAATTGCCGGTGCAAGATACATTTCTCGCATGTATCCGGTTGTAGCCACCCGCCAGTAGCGGTGTGTAAAGGTACCATTACAGTGCGCATCTGTGACAAGTCCTGATGTGCTGCAGCTCATCGGGACCTGTCACAAGCGATTGGATGCTGCAGCAGTGTGGCGCCCCATGGGGATGTGTAAAATCAAGAATTAATTAAAAAATAAAGTTTATAAAAATATGAAAAAAAACACAAACATTCAAATCACTCCTCTTTTCCCCTATTCAAAATAAAAGTATTACAAAATAAAAAAAAAACACATATTTGGTATTGCTGTGTTCAGAAATGCCCGATCTATCAAGATATAAAATCAATTAATGAGAGCCGTAAACTGTGTAACGGAAAAAAAGGTTCAAATGCCAACATTACGTTTTTTTGATCGCCGCAACATTGCTATAAAATGCAATAATGGGCGATCAAAACAGGGTATCCACCAGAAAATGGTATCATCAGAAACCTCAGCTCAAGACGCCAAAAATAAGCCTCAGATCCCGAAAAATGAGGATGCAGAACATGGCGCAATTTGTGAGATTCTTTTTTTTTTCAAACTTCTGAATTTTTTATCACTACTTAGATACCAGTAAAAGTATATATGTGTGATATCTGCAAACTCATACTGACCTGAGGCATCATACCATCATGTCAGTTTTACCATATAGTGATCATGGAGACTAAAAAACCCAAAAAAGAAATGTGTAATTGCATTTTTTTTGCAATTTCACAGCACTTGCAATTTTGTTTCCATCTTCGTGTACACTATATTTGATAACATAAATGATTGCGTCTGAAAGTACAACTCGTCCTGCAAAAAACAAGCTGTTATATGTCTATTTTGACGGAAAAATAAAAATGTTATGGCTCTTGGAAGCAGGGGAGCAAAAAATGAAAATTAATAATGAAAAATCGCTGGGTGGTGAAGGGGTTGAAGGGATTATCTGGTTTAACCTGATAATTCTGTAGTCACTCTAGGCTCTAAGTGACTGCAGACTTATCAATTCTCTCAGTGCCCGTACTGTGCACTGCAAAGATTTGCGGTTTCTAAACCGAGAATCGACCACAGTTATGCATTATGCATGTTCCCGGACAGAGCTGCCTGACTAGTTGGAGCAGCGTCACTCAGTATAAGCAGATGTGCCCACAAGACGGCCGCTCCCAAGTCAGATTGTTGCCGGGAACATGTATATCGCATAATTGCTATCCATTTCTGGCTTACAAAATGAATCCTTGCAGTGCACAGTGCATGCGCTAGGAGGATTGATAAGTCTGTAGTCACTTAGAGTGACTGTAGAATTATCAGTTTTAGACTAGACAACCCCTTTAAGGCTCAAACTGGTCCACATCCTTATAGGGTTAAAAAAAATTACCATTAATACATCCTATGGTTAACAGTTTAGTCTGATTGTTCCTAAAAACAGCTAATGAAACATTCTTCTGTGTCTAATAATGCTCCATTGTTATACAAACCTTAGTATAATAATTCACTTCAGATCTCTTAACTGACCTCTAATTCTTCATTGTGGCACTGGTGTTGTATTTGTTGTTATATATATTTTTGTAGGGCAGTATACATCAAATGGATTATCTAGTATATAATTTTTTCCCATTAAAAAAATATTTAAAATGTGGCGTCCGTGTTAAAAGTTATTAGGCAGATTATCATTCACATATTATGATTTACTGGAATAGAACACCTGTGGAGGATGAGTGTATAGCCAAAAGCAGGGGAGACTAGGAGAACAGGAGAGAACGTCTTCCAGTGAGAGATTCTGAGCTGTAATACGAAGGGAAGATGGGAGTAGGTTTAGGTAAATTTATTAATTACATATGTATTTATTTACTACTAATAATATAATAATATTTATTCATTTATATAGCACTATTAATTCCATAGCACTTTACATACATTAGTAATGCTGTCTCTCTTGGAGCTCGCAATCTAAATATCCTATCAGTATGTCTTTGCAATGTGGGAGGAAACCGGAGTGCCCAGAGAAAACCCATATGAACATGGGGAGAACATACAAACTCCTTGCAGATGTTGTACTAAAAGTCTTAGCACTGGTTACTTTATCACTTTACTTCAAGTTGTTCATACAATTATAATTTCCTATCAATACATTAAATCCAGGGCCTATTATTATGTCTTTGGAATATCAACTGTACTTGGAGTTTTAAAGTGATACTAAACCCAGAAACTGACACCCCCCTTATCTTTAGACCTGTCCCTGCACCCCCTCTTATCATTCCTAGCCATCCCTTTTGCAGAAAAAAAATCGCTTTTGTAAAGTAAGAGAAAAGGTTATAATACTTTGACCTGTGTGAGTTCTCTCTTTCTGTGGAAGCCGCAAATGCCCCGCCTGTCTGCTGCTGCCTGGTAAATATGCACGCCCTTCTCTGCTTCTAAGACCCTGGCCGCATCATGAAAGGGGGCGGGGCTCCGGCATGACACGATTTAGCCCCACCCCTTTCATGACGCAGCCAGGGTCTTAGAAGCAGAGAGGGGCGTGCATATTTACCAGGCAGCAGCAGACAGGCGGGGCATTTGCGGCTTCCACAGAAAGAGAGAACTCACACAGGTCAAAGTATTATAACCTTTTCTCTTACTTTACAAAAGCGATTTTTTTCTGCAAAAGGGATGGCTAGGAATGATAAGAGGGGGTGCAGGGACAGGTCTAAAGATAAGGGGGGGTCAGTTTCTGGGTTTAGGATCACTTTAACCATCAGTCTCTATCGCTAGCCTGCAGCTGTATTTTTGGACTGATGTGAAATTAGAAGCCAGAATGTCACGCTGGGAGTGGGGAAGACACCCAGCGTAGGATAACGACGGGGGGGGGATCAGGAGTCCCTAATGCTAAGGGCACAAGAAGGAGACGGTGACCCCTAGACTTCCTAGAGCTGACCCTGTCTGCCCTAACGTCCCTATACAGTCTCCTCAACTGTCGCCGACCACGAACCTCGTCCCTCTCTGATCCTAGATCTATCTTATCTAAGGATCAGATGGAGAGGTTCACTAGACCCCTCCACTATCAACTAAAGACAAACACCAGGGAAGACAGACATTTGGGAAAAGGAAACACTTATCTGACAGCAGAACACAGCAACCTCCACAATCTCAGCTTCTGCTGGAGCAAGGATAAAGTGTGCACAAGGAACTATCACCTGCACCGAGGAAGGGTAATGAACCTTCTTATAAAGGTGGAAGGAGTCTGCTGGGTCCTAGTGACCTACAACATTGGTGGATAAAACCAGACCGAGCGCAAGACCTCCACAGCCGTCTCCCATAATAGAGAGATCTCATAACACCTTCTTTCCATCAACACAGAAGGTAAATGCTCCTGAAAGAGACGGACCATCCTCCACCATTATGGCTGGTGGGCCAAGCGCTGGGATCGTCTGCGCGTGGCCTCCACCCTGTCATCCGTGCCACCCGTGACACAGTGATAGAGACAGATAAGTAGAGATGAGCGGTGTTCGACTCGAATTGTTCGCCAATCTCAAATTCGAGCTGTTTTTGGCGATGTTCGAGTCGTTTGTCGAATTAGAACAATTTGCTCTAAATTCGGCAGTTCGAGTTCATGTTCGATTTCAGTTCTGTCATGTATATACATACTTTGTGGAACTGAAATGAAGTAAAATCAAGGGTTAAAAATAAAAAAAAATCGATACTCACCTCTCTAATCCATCCAGCGACGCTTCCAGCACTGCCTACCTGTCAGAGATGTGATCCCGGCAGTGTGTCCCGGTGAAATGACGAGTTCTCGCGATAACTCGTCATGTGACCGGAAATCGCTGCCAAGATTATGATGTCACCGCAGGTCCTACAGGTCCTCACTAGTAATGAATAGTAGTGAGGACCTGCGGTCACATGACGAGTTCTCGCAATAACTCGTCATGTGACCGGAAACCGCTGCCGAGATTATGATGTCACCGCAGGTCCTACAGGTCCTCACTAGTAATGAATAGTAGTGAGGACCTGCGGTCACATGACGAGCTCTCGCGATAACTCGTCATGTGACCGGAAACCGCTGCCGAGATTATGATGTCACCGCAGATCCTACAGATCCTCACTACTATTCACTATTAGTGAGGACCTGTAGGACCTGCGGTGACGTCATAATCTCGGCAGCGGTTTCCGGTCACATGACGAGTTATCGCAAGAACTCGTCATTTCACCGGGAAACGCTGCCGGGATCACATCTCCGACAGGTAGGCAGTGCTGGAAGCGTCGCTGGATGGATTAGAGAGGTGAGTATCGATTTTTATTATTTTTAACCCTTGATTTTACTTCATTTCAGTTCCGCAATGTATGTATATACATTGCGGAACTGAAATTGACCACCACCATAGTGTTTTAGTGTGTTCGAGGGTGTTCGACGAACATTCGACGAACACACCTCCCATTCAACGAATCGAATCGAACTAGAACACTAGGGTGGTGGCTCAACTCTACAGATAAGTCACTCACTGTTTCCACTTGTTTGTTTAAGCAAGGGTTGTAATTCTATTATAATGGGCAATAATGCATAATCAACTTAATTTTTAAGGCCCCATTTAGTGTACTGTCACACTTGGTGATGCACCAGCGATCCCAACAGCGATCCGACCTGGTAGGGATCGCTGGTGTGTCGCTACGTGGTCGCTGGTGAGATGTCAAACAGTCAGATCTCACTAGCAACGCAGCATCGATACAGCGGTCGTTGGGACCCTGTCACTCTCGGGCGTAGTGTTGAGATCGTTGGTCTTGTCCCTGTCAAACACAGAGATGCACGCTGCCCAGCGGGAGTGCGACGACCAAAAAATGGTCCAGAACGGTTTGTAATCATCAGCGATCTCACAGCAGGGGCCTGATCGCTGCTACATGTCATACAAAGCGAGATCTTGCTAGCGATCTCGCTTAGTGTGACAGGGGCTTTACTCACACAGATAATTGTGCAAAGATTGTTCACAGATCTCTGGTTGCAGTGAAATCATGGACACATTGTTACATTTGTACACGGCCACAAAATGGAACAATGTGTCCATGATTTCACTGCTACCAGAGATCTGCGAACAATCTCTGCACAATTATCTGTGCGTGTAAAGGGGCCTTACCGGAAGGTTAGATCTTAGAGATGAGATCCTGAGGATGGCCTCTGCAAGCCTCTGCCATTTTTTTTTCTGTAGAATCTCGACAAAAGGTCCATATACACCATATACACCTGATAGCCATTCATTTTTGGAAGAAAGTTGCACAGACGAAGAGCAAACACTCTAAAACACCATATTAAATGAGAGTATAGAGTTCTATAACCGTAAACCCCAGTATACACATCACAGAGCCCACTGATTGCAAGTGCACGAGTTTATTGCCGGCGACTATTGATGTTGAATCTCTGTACACAAATATATCCGCGGGACCTGAACCTCTCCCGCATGTCCATTGCCCCTGTTTCAAGTCTATATCCCTGGAGCAGATCCTGTGTAAACGAAGGAATTGCCCCACTGGGATTGCTCTGATAGTGGTAGCCGGACAGGAGAAAGTGGCATGCAGGAGAGAGTTCACTGCAGTTTTTTTTAGGATATATATCAGTCTCCATGGCCCCTTTAGGAAGAACCAATATTTTTAGATCAAGGAAATCAATCTCACTTATACTCCACCTAAAGGTTAGGTGGATGTTGAAACTGTTGGAGTTGAGCCACCCCACAAACTCCTCCAGTTCAATGCCGGTTTCCCCCAAACAACTAGGACATTGTCAATATAACGATGCCAGCACTCCACATGGGAGGAGGTGCACGTGCCCTCCCCGAAAACCTCCCTCTCCCAATAGTTGAGAAAGAGGTTCACGTACGAGGGCGTGCACGCCACCGGCATGGTAGTGCCTCGCTGCTGGAGGAAGAACCGGTTGTCGAAAATGAAGAAGTTGTGAGTTAGCACAAACTCCAACAGTTCCAACACCAATCTCCATAAATTGTCCTCCCAATTACTCATCCGGAGGTAGTATTCAACCGCCCGTAGGCCATCCCCATGCCCAATATTTGTGTACAGGGATTCAACATCAATAGTCGCCAGCCATACCCCACCCTCAAGTGATAATCCATCAAGCCTCCTCAGGACGTCGGTAGTGTCTCTGACATAGGAGGGCAGTGTCTCAACTAATGGATGAAGATAGTATTCAATAAATTTACATACTGGATCACATAGCGCTCCTATGCCAGAGACAATCGGACACCCCGGGGGATTCATTGGGTGCTTGTGGATCTTTGGTAACATATAGAAGGTGGGTACTACTGGCGACTTGGTCAGAAGACCATCTCTGATTTTCTTTGGGAGGATTCCAAACTCAACTGCCCTATCGAGGATGGAGGCTAGTTCTAACAGAAAGCCTGGTAGAGGATTGGAGGGTAATGTACAATAGTAGTCCCTGCTTCTCAAGTGCTTCCGTACCTCCTTCACATGTAGTGAAGTCGGCCAAACCACCACATTTCTGCCCTTATCCACCGGTTTTATCACCACATCTTTCAATTGCTGCAATTCCTCAATAGCCTTCCTATGTCTAAGTGACAGATTGTGTCGTATCTCCTTTAGGGATTAGCGAGTATGCTTGTCACTACTCGGTACTCGCACGAATATCTCGGTACTCAGGGTACTCGGCGAGTACCGAGTAATCTCGCGATACTCTTGCTATGCTCGGGGTCCACCTCCCTGCATGTTGGCGCTCTTTACAGAGCCAGCTCGCATGCAGGGATTGGCTGACAGACACTTTAATGCCACAGCCATGTTGGTTGTAGCATTACAGTGATTGGCTGGCCGCTCAACGTCATCATGTCTTTATAAGACCTGACCGCGCTGTGCTCGTCACTCTGCTCCACAGACAGTCAGTGTAAGGAGAGGTTCTGCTGATTGAGGGACAGATTTGTGGCCTTTCAGCTAGTGTAGGCGCAGAGCTGACAATCTAGTTACCACAACAGTCCTTCTGAGGACTAATAGAGCTGTATACAGGCAGGCAGGAAGGCAGGGTATATAGCAAACTTCGTTGTGCCAGTATACCAGCCTGCATCACATCTGGGTCTTGTGTACAGGCTCATCCATCCCAAAACAGTGCTTTTAGGGATTAATTTAGCTCTCTATAGGCAGGAGTAGATTGTAGAGTAAATTAGGATACGCCAAAAGACTCGTTATTCTCGTCAGCGTTTGTGTCTGACCAGTCCACCTGCAGGGCCTTAATCTCTAATTTCAGTGTCCAGCTAAAAACCAACTCTTGTCTGCATTCATTTAGCATCTTAGTGCAGCAGGAATAGGTTATAGCATAAATTAGGATATGCCAAAAGGCTCGTTATTCTCGTCAACGTTTGTGTCTGACCAATCCACCTGCAGGGCCTTAATCTCTAATCTCAGTGTCCAGCTAAAAATCAACTCTTGTCTGCATTCATTTAGCATCTTAGTGCAGCAGGAGTAGGTTGTAGCGTAAATTAGGATACGCCAAAAGACTCGGTATTCTCGTCAGCGTTTGTGTCTGACCAGTCCACCTGCTGGGCTTTAATCTCTAATCTCAGTGTCCAACTAAAAAACCAACTATTATCTGTATTCATTTAGCATCTTAGTGCCACAGGAGTGGCTTGCAGCTCCACGTAGTATACGCCAAAACACGGTATACGCGTCAGCATTTGTGTATGACCGTTCCAGCTGCCGGGATTATACCGCTCTAATCTGTAATCTCAGTGTGCAGCTAAAAACCATCATTTAGCTGTATACAGACAGCACAACATTGAAAATGTGCAAGGCCGGTGGCAAGGGACATGGAACTGGACGTGATGGTGGTGCAGGCAGAGGCCGCGGCCGTGTGCAAGCTCGAATTGTGCCATGACAAACGCCTACATCATCTCACTCGACCTTCCTATCCCAATTTCTAGGGGACCGCACCAGTACACCACTATTAAACCAAGACCAATATAAACAGGTTGTTAGTTGGATAGCGGATAATGCTTCCAGTCAGTTTGGCACCACCACAAATACCCTGTCTTCCACACGGTCAAGTGTCAGTAGACGTGAGACTGGACTGCACATTCCACACCCTGATACTCCTTCCTCCCACCATGCCGAGTGCCCGGCCCCAGACATAACTGATCCCACACTTGGACACTCTGAAGAGCTGTTCACTTATCCATTCAAAAGATTCTGGCCTCTAACCAGCTACAGTTGAAGTGGGTCATGAGGAGATCATATGTACCGATGCCCAAATATTTGAGCAGCCACGGTCTCACGAAGGCAATGGTGGGAACGTGTCTCAACAAGAGGTGGACGATGATGAGACACAATTGCCAGAAAGTCAGGAGGAGGACCAGGGTGCGGAATTGGAAGACGACGTGGTGGATGATCCATTAACTGACCCACCTGTCAGGAGGACATTCAGAGCAAGGACAGCAGTGCACAGGGGGAGTTATCCCCAGATACATGGGTGAGTTGCCAGGCATCCAAAGACAGGCTAAGTAATGTGGTACTTTTAAAACTGTATTTATATAATGATAACTGTACCCTTCTGTATGCTATGCACTGTATATACTTGCCCCTCTGTGTTCTGGGGTTTTGTGACCTGTTCACTCCCCTTTAAACAAACTATACCTGGTTTTATGTAATTTTCCCAGTATTTTATACTAACTCACTGTATTTTTGTAATAAACTTGTGCACTTGCAATCAGTGGGTTTTGTGATTTGTATAC
This sequence comes from Allobates femoralis, assembly GCA_033576535.1. NCBI lineage: Eukaryota > Metazoa > Chordata > Amphibia > Anura > Aromobatidae > Allobates > Allobates femoralis. The sequence continues at coordinate 213,228,411 of JARQOC010000005.1, forward strand.
TGGGATTTACGGCTATAGAACTCTATACTCTCATTTAATATTAAGCTTCTGAGTTGCTGATTCTATGAGTCCATTATGTTACCCTGGAATCATGTTTTAACTCTGAAACACCATGTCTGCAAACTGAGAATATGATTTGGATTATATCCTTGGTTATATAATAAAGCTAAAGAAAAGAAAACAAAAGCGCCAATAGGGTCTTAGCCTTTTTAATATAACTGCTCACCTGATTTGGTTGTAGGACCCACAAGCAGTATATGCGTATGGTACAGCTTAGGCAGGTCCACACTCCACGGCAACATGGTGGCGGTCAATACAGATCCAAGTGGACGGTGTTTTTTGTGATCCGTGCAAACTGTACATTGAAAAGGACCACAAGGAATCCAAGGGAAATTTTATAGATTATGTGTGCATTCCAGATGAAGGAGCAGGGACACGCTCTGAAACGCATTGAATAAAGCACCATTTCCCTTTGATCCCTTTTCAACGTACAGTTTGCGCGGATCGCAAAAAACACCATCCATTTGGATCTGGTTATATGATAAGGCTCGTTAGAGGGTCAATATTGACTTGTAGGATTGCTACTAGTAATAGGTGGTGCTAGAGTTCAAGTCCTCTTTGAAGGGGCAATTTGCATGAAAGAAAGTAGAAGCATTATTTAGTCATACCTTTGTAGAATTGCTTGAATTTTTATCTTTCTTTTTTAGTTTACTTAAGTATATTCTTGATTTCTGTAATTAACCTAAATCATCCTAAATATTCAGTGTTAATAATTGATTTTATTTTTTAATATTCTGCTCAAATAAACTCTGGTAAACTCTTTGCCTTCACGCTGTGGGCGATTCCGGTGACTTTAACGTCTTAAGACCTTAACTAAGTTGCTTGATCAGCTTAAATGTTGGCAAAACATGATTTTATTAAAATAAGATTTGGCAAGCTGGCTACTAGTGCCATCATTAATTTTATTGTCTACTAAATCCATTTAGCCAAGCAGAAAGAAGGTCATTCAGCCTATATCCTACAGTAAAGATGCGCTCCACTTATTACTATTTGCACACTTATAATCTACAGATTAAACAAAATAAGGCTGACATATTAGAGACGTGGGTAGAAAGTCACAAGTATGACATTAAATACAAAATGGACAAGTACATTTTGCAGAGGTAAATGAGGTTTACTACCTACGTTACCAATAATGTCTTCCTGCTTGTGAAATCTTTCTTGTCAAAAGTCCATGGAACACTGGAAGACTACTCACATAGACATAACTCACCTACATGACAATCTATTCTCATTACAAAAATATAAAATTATGAAATTGTTACATTCTTTTTGAATAAAATTAGTGGAACACTACTAATTCTACCCAATAGTCTAACACTGAGAAATAATTCATAAAAACGGTGTTAAACATTAAGTATTTGCCATTACATTTATTCTAAATAATATTACGGTACTCATCTGTAAAGTAGTGTCTTTATAGTTTTATCATTTTGCAATTTTTTCATCAGCTATAGATATGTAAAATATTAAAAGTGGGATCTCGTTAGGTATATTACTGGCTGGTACAGTGTCATTTTTGTATATCCCAATGTTGATATAGTACCATAATAAAACATAAAGGTTCGTACTGATGTTAGTGTTATGGAGCTTTACTGACTTCTAATATTACTGTAGTGCTATGGCGCTTTACTGCCTACTATGCAGACTACTAATATTAGAGGTATGGAGCTTTACTGCCTACTATACTGACCACTAATATTAGCGCTCTGGAGCTTTACAGATTACTATACTGACTTATAATATTAGAACTATGGAGTTTTACTGACTACTATACTGACTATTAATATTAGTGCTATGGAGCAATACTGATTCCTATACTGACTACTAATATTAGTACTATGGAGTGTTACTGCCTACTATACTGAGTACTAATATAGTGCTATAGAGCTTTACGGACTACTAATATTAGTGCTATAGAGCTTTACTGACTACTAATATTAGTGCTATAGAGCTTTACCGACTACTAATATTAGTGCTTGGAGTTTACTGACTACTAATATTAGTGCTGTGGAGCTATACTGACTACCATACTGATTACAAATATTAGTGCTGTGGCGCTTCACTGAATACTAATAGTAGAGGTATGGAGTTTTACTGACTACTATACTGACTACAAATATTAGTGCTGTGGAACTTTACTGACTACTAATATTAGAGGTATGGAGCTTTACTGACTACCATACTGATTACAAATATTAGTGCTGTGGCGCTTTACTGAATACTAATAGTAGAGGTATGGAGCTTTACTGACTACTATACTGATTACAAATATTAGTGCTGTGGCGCTTTACTGACTACTAATATTAGAGGTATGGAGCTTTACTGACTTCTTTTGTAAGTGCTCTGGAGCTTCACTGATTACTATACTGACTACTAATATTAGTACTATGGAGTGTTACTGGTTACTATACTGACTACAAATATTAGTACTATGGAGTGTTACTGCTTACTATACTGACTACTAATATTAGTGCTATGGAGCTTTACTGACTACTAATTGGTGCTATGGAGTTTTACTGACTACTAATATTAGTGCTGTGGAGCTATACTGACTACCATACTGATTACTAATATTAGTGCTCTGGAGATTTACTGACTACTATACTGACTACTAATATTAAAGGTATGGAGCTTTACTGACTACTATACTGACTACTAATATTAGTGCTATGGAGCTTTACTGACTACTTTTGCTTGTGCTCTGGAGCTCTACTGACTACTAATATTAGTGCTATGGTGCTTTACTGACTACTATACTGACTAATAATATTAGTGCTATGGAGCTTTACTGACTACTTTTGCTTGTGCTCTGGAGCTCTACTGACTATTAATATTAGAACTATGGAGTTTTACTGACTACTATACTGACTAATAATATTAGTGCTATGGAGCTTTACTGACTACTATACTGACTACTAATATTAGTGCTCTGGAGCTTTACTGACTACTAATATTAGTGCTATGGAGCTTAACTGACTAATATACTGACTATTAATATTAGTGCTCTGCAGCTTTACTGACTACTAATATTAGAGGTATGGAGCTTTACTGACTAGTATAATGACTACTAATATTAGTGCTATGGAGCTTTATTGACTACTATACTGACTAGAGATGAGCGAATACTAAAATGCTCGGGTGCTCGATGCTCTGGCCGAGCATCCCAAGATACTTGTGTACCCGGCCAGAGCACCGAGCCCAATATAAGTCAATTAGTGACAGGCTCCGCCCACAGACTTCAGGCTATAAAATGAGTGTTTCTGGGAAAGGGCGGAAGGGTGGGCTTTTTCAAATCGCCGCAGCATACAACACCTTGCTGTGCCCCCCAGAGGGACCCTAACAATCAATCTGCTCTCTGTGAGGTGCCAGCTCACTGCGTGCACTGAAGGGAGCTGTGTATTTGTGTCAGATTGATAATTATTAGCGAGGAGGCCGAGCATCTCGGCGGTACTCGGTGCTCACCAAGCATCCGGAGTACCGGGATACTCGTGCGAGTAACGAGTAGCGCCGAGCATACTCGCTCATCCCTAATACTGACTACTAATATTAGTGCTCTGGAGCTTTACTGACTACTAATATTAGAGGTATGGAACTTTACTGATTAGTATACTGACTAGTAATATTAGCGGTATGGAGCTTTACAGACTCCTATACTGACTACTAATATTAGTGTTATGGAGCTTTACTGACAACTATACTGACTACTAATATTAGCACTCTGGAGTTTTACTGACTACCATACTGACTATTAATATTATTGTCATAGAGCTTTACTGATTAGTACATTGACTACTAATATAAGTGTTATGGAGCTTTACTGACTAGTATACTGAGTACTAATATTAGTGTTATAGAACTTTACTGACTACTACCACAAAGAAAATTTCCGAAGGATGACAAAGTGAAACAATATGAAAAATTGTGCTTTAGGTCTGCTTAAGGCCAATGTCAAACTAAAAAATACTATTGTTAAGTGATTAGAACTAATTTTACAATTGTGACAGAACTGACCCGTCTGATAGTTTGCATCATGGCACGACCAGCTCTTTTCCTCTGTACTTTCCATTAATGTGATATTTAAAAATGCAGATATTTTCTGCCTACTTTATCCCAAGAAAGGTATTCTAAGTTCTGGAATCATAACCCGACAGGTAGGTCACGACCTTCCTTCTTGTGTGTATCATGTTGTATAGTTGCGAACATTTCCTCCATTACCAATGTGAACAGAAAACACATTGACCCATTAAGTTTAGTGGGTCACAGCTTTTTCCAATTGACTAAGGTCATTTCTAAGGTCAAAGCCGACGCACTGTAGAAAACAAAATTAGAGCACAGTCTACAGAAAATAGACAAAATAGGTTCTGATGGAGGAATATACTTACTGTATCAGGGCACGGTTTTACCTATGAAATATATTATCAAGCCACTTTATATTAGGGTTTATGAATTGTACAGATTTCGTATGGTCTTGGTATTGGAATATAGAATAATATGTCCCATATTCTGCTTATTCTACTATAGTCTTTACACTATAACATAAGCGATTGCTTTCATTCAAAGTGAACTGGCTTCTGCCATAATTCTAATGACTATCCACTGTCACAAACACACTTATCATTCTACCATGTATACATAGCACAGGCATAATTAAAATCATCTATGCTCTAATCTATAGTAATAATGAATAACCAGTCCCTGTGACCTGACATCACAGCTCCAATACTCATTCAAGTTCCCATGCATACATTTCCCTTGTCAGTTCTGTCAATAGAAGTCAGGAAATGTGCATGCAAAATGTGAAATGCATTCCTTTATTTAAGCGTACGTTTGAGGACATCAGTGGAAAAAAATCATGTTAGGAATTAGAAGATTGATTAACAGATTATTTGTCTACATTTCTTCAAGTGTCCAAAAAAAGTGACAAATCAAAGCATGACATAACAATAAAATACTCTCACTTTCAGTAAGATTAATACACGAGTAAGAAAGACAAGGTTGAGACACGTAAAAAATGTTTTAATACTCATGTGTAAAAAATACATATGAGATTACAGTAGAAACTGCAGGGAAAGCAAGCACGTTACTGGTATTAAAGGTTTCGGCTTGTCTCCCTCCATCAGCTGAGATACAGTTAGATAGAATACAGTAAGGTTTCCTTTGGTTGCAAGCAATGAACTGTCTGCTTACCTAGCACAGGGTCCACTGAGAAAATCACACAAAGGAAGAGAAAGAAAATGCTTTTTGCCTTTTAATCCCCTCCCCCCGTTACAAATATAATAGCACCAACGTGTACGTGGAATTACGACTCTGAAATTAGGATTTAATCCTCTACTATGGAATAAAATCAGAGACTGCTTCTGTGGAAATAGAGCAGAAACAGTGGGACTAAATGACCATAATTGGCCATATTCATAAGCTAATTGAATACATGCAAACCAAGGAATGAACAAGGAAGTAGAATCTGCCTTAGAGACTAATGGGATTATGCATAGCAAGGGGTCAGATTGTATTCTGCATGTACCAATATGGATGCCAAGCTCCGCGAGAGTACATATATAGTCATTTTAATCAAATGCAACTTCTCTTCCCACAGAACTGTTTGCGGTCCCTTGCTAAGTTGATGAGAAATATGATGTAATACTATATTTGACAAGTATATGGTGAGTGTTATACACAACCATTACAGTTTGAAAGGCGGGCAGAGATCAAGGGGCTTAGAAAGTGACACAACCCAGTGTATACTAGACAGGTAACAGTAAGTATTGGAGTTTCTTTTCGTAACACTGACAATATATTAATGCAGAAAAAGAAGCAAAATCACTTTTAACAGCCTATGTTCAACAAAGTTTAGAGAGACATGAACCAGGATCCTCCTTCCCACTTGTCATTGACTATAACTGAGTGCAAAGGTGATTATTACAGAATTTCGGATACAAAGGCCAATTGAAAGCTTTGGGAGTCAATAGAACGTTAATATTGCATTCTGGACTGAATGGAGGAATACATTCCATGCAATCATGCAAGTCAATTATCTGATTCAAGTAAGTGGGAAGTTACAAGTTCATGCCTCTTTAGTTAATCATTTCTTGTAACAAATTTAAAGAAAAATAAAACAAAATCCCCCGGGATGAAACAAAAAAAAAAAAAAGAGACATTCATATTTACACAAAATATTTAATTAAAAATACTTCATAATTACAGTAGTCTATTAAAGCATATACTTTGTATCACTTACACTTATAGAACATCTCTATATATACAGTATGAAATGTCACTCATGTTTTCTTCTATACAATATGTAACATTCCTGCAGGGAGAAGAAAATTCCCCGGAGAGATAAAATCATCTATTTTAAACAATAGATGTAAAGACAAAATATCTACAATACTCTGGTATATTAGTAAAGCTTCATATTCAGTTCTTCATTTGATAGTAGACTCTCTCTAAGAAGTGCCCCCTATGCCATCAGGTTCAGGGACTTCCACAGTGCATGTCTGATGACACAAGGTGGACACATGGTGAAGGATTGTAGTGTGGAAAAGCGAAGTGAAGGATGTTTTTTCCCCTCTTTTGTCTGGTGACTGTTTTTCATTCCCCTCCCTTATTCTCTAATTTGTCTCTCTTTTTTCTCTGTGCTCCTCCTGGCTCTGGATTTGCCTGCTGCACACCTGTGGAAGAGGAATGAATAGAGGGGGTGTGTGAACCATTCTGCTCCAGACTTACTGGCGCCACCAACAAAACACAAGACATGCTTGATCAACAACCCAAAACAAACCAGGTCAAACTACAAGCACAGCTCCCAAGCTAGTCCAAGCATAGGAACGCAGCTGCATTGGACTGCTCAGTCCCTGCTCATACAGTGCTTTGGGCTATCATCTGTGACCCCCATCCCTACAAACTCCCTCTCCTGACTCGTGATAGGGATACGGAACAGAAGAATAATGACAGGGAACCTGTGCGATTACCATAAACCTCCTATTAGAATAAATCATATTCTGGAAGAGTAGTCTTGGTCATAGGTATAAGCAGGTCATAGCTGTGATAACTAAGATGATCGGTTTACGAACGGTTAAAATCTTTTACTATGCTTTATTACAATTAAGGAACGCTAAATATAAAAGGGAATAATATATGGTTTCTCTTGGATAAACTATCACGGTTCACAATATAGCTGACCACCATATAGGCTGCATAATATGCAGTAGAATGCTCACCTTAAGGGCACACTAGCGACAAAGTATACTGTCTCCTTCCTTGTTCACCACTGGCGCAGCCTAGGAAAGAGGAATAAAATGCATATTAATTACAATAGAGCAGAGTAAAGGAATAGAAAAATAATAGAGCGATAAACAAAAGGATGGGCAATAATGTTGCGCTTGTTGGTCTTGTAGAATGGGCACTGGCTGCAGTGACAGGTCACACTTCACAGATCAGAATAAGACACACAAAAGACTGATCACCTTCAGGCTGCTGCTCCTAATTAAAATCTGACATACACTTAACTTGCAGGCAATTGGCATGTGGCAGGGGGCTTCACAGCTCTCAGCCCTGGAGAGAGGGTGAGGGGCATAGTGCCTATTCTCTTCAGCTGGGAAAAGGCCATTGCAGGCTGTGCGCCGGTGAATTTATGGCATTTGATAATGATGAACATGATTGCAACACATTTTCGGTGCATAAACAAGGAAGAGACAGCTGCTTTCCACTCATCAGGAACACAACTACTAAGAGGAAATGACAAGAATAAGCCATAAGAGTGAACATCACCTGCCATCTGGACAGCAGTCTACATCTCTGAGTGCTAGGATCCCTGTGTGGGACTGAGATGAAGCAGGGGAGTGCTGTCAGGTGGATCTGTCCTTCCTCAAATGCCAGAGCTGTCACCACACTCTACTGACATACCACTGAGTCCAGTGGGCACCAATACAAGAGCTGATAGGGTACACATACCAGCCTGTGCCATACTACGGTATATAGGGATGCCTCTTACCGGGTCTATATTGAGGTCTGTCAGTGGGGTCCTGGCAGGTGCCTGCTGCCTGAGCAGCACAGGGTGTGTGTCCAGTGCCAGCTGAAGGTCCAGTATGTAGTCTATTACATGCTGCAGGATCTCCACTTTGCTCACTTTCTTGTTCTGGGGGATGGTGGGCACCAACCTCTTGAGGCGGCTGTAACAGTCATTCATGTCATATTGCAGACACAAGGACTCCTCTTCTTCCATCTTGTAACGAGCTACACCAAGGCTGTGCTCAGAGAGGCAGTGCAGTGCCAGCTCCCCACACACGCCCCCCGACAGTGGGGTCCTCCGGCTGTGGGGACGCACGGGGTTCACAGCTTTCATTGCAGGTAGCGACCAGATATTCTCTATTAGGACAGTGGAGAGCAGCAAATATACAGCATGCAAAAATTATATCCAATGCAAGGAGGGGAGTTCGCCTATATTATACAGGATGACTGAGTGATAGTCCTTAATAGGATAGAGCTGGTGGTAGGCTACAGATACCCAGCACTGGGAGACAGAAGGATGTACACAGAAGAAGGACAGCAGTCTCCAATCAGCCAGTCACTCACGACTCCCTGCTCTGCAGCCTCTGTGCTCTCATATTTATGGCAGAGATCTAGTAGGGAGGGAGAGAGCTGGGAGGGAGGGAGGGAGCAGTGATGGTGGGTGGAGAGCCATCCAGTACACTGAGCTGCTCTCACTTATCACAAGTTCTCTATACAGAAACCAAACACTTCCTACAAAAGATGGAGCAAAAAAAAAAAAGATATGATAATCAACGGTATTACTAAATCTGCCCCTACACAAAAAGGTCCAGAAATAAAGAGGCCAAGACAATATATTGGCACTAATGCGGAGATATCGGTCACAGAGTATCCACAATTCCAGGGTTTTAGTCCATTAGACTCCCGTAGAATATGAAACAAAATTCTCCCATTCGAAAACTGTACTGTCTTCCCATATATAGCAATATACAACAATTGATTTCTTCCCCAGAAATGTTTTTACTTTGATAATAATAATACTAATTCTATTTTATTATTGTAAGTATTATAACACTGTTTATTCCTTGGTGCTTTACATGTGAAAAGGGGCATACATAGATAGGTACAATAATCATGAACAATACAAGACACACAGATACAGGTCATTTCAGTAGAGAACTGTCATTATCAGCTGATTATCATAGACATGTGCTGTGTTGTAATGTATGTTATGTTCTCAGCAATGTTACATTTAATAGTCTGTGAAGGTCAGAACATTATGAGCGCTTTACAAATTGATTATCCTATTGTGACAACAATTCAGTACATGTAAAAGTTATTAATGTTAACATGTATAAAAATGTCCAAATAAATTACTAGTATTTTCACTGTTAAGAATAAGTACTTTATTTTTACATTCAAATATGATTTTTGAGGTCTGTTCGTAAACATTTTTGCCCTGTAATGAATATGTAAAATTTGCATTCATTATTTTGGAGAAAGAAAGAATCCATGACAAGATAAAAGCAATCAAGATGAATGTTGGTGGGTTATCTTTTGAACCATGTCATTAAAGGATGCCAAAGGGAACACTGAATGATAGATGCTCCTGTTGTCAAGCACATATCACTAAGAGGGGTTTACAATGTAGTGTTTGGTGTGCAGGTGAAACATAATTACATAGTAATGAGACATTACTTCCAAGGAGCAGGGAGGCCTGTTTAGTGCCATTTGTGGCGGCACACATGTCCATGTCATGCTTTATTTACAAAAAGGGTTTCTGTGGACAAGGGAGCACCTGCCTCTTAAATGCATGCTTCAATGTCTTTGATACATTTAAATAAAAATATGCATGAGATTATAAAGTCTACATACCCTTTATAAAATGTCTGTTTTTGTTATATAAATAAATCATACCAAGAAGAATCATTTAAAAAAAAAACTTATTTCTTAAATGTTACACAATCTGCACAATTCAATTAAAAACAATTTTTTTTCAGGTGGAAAAAAGAAAAAAAAGAACTGAAATAATTCTTTGTTGAATTACTTTTTAAACTTTGACTGCATTCAGTTTTTTGAGAGGGACAAAGTCTATTAGCACGGCACTTCTAGAATTGGCAATCTTTGCAACCTCTTCCAGTAGCCCTTTAAATCTAACAGATTGCGAGGAACATCTCCTGTGTACAACCCTCCGAGCTCTGGATGTGCCATACCAATACTTTGATATTCCTACAGCAAAGCCATTCTCTTGTTCATTTTTGAGTGTGCTTAGGGTTGTTGTGATGCTGAAAGAGGAAGTTCCTCTTTATCTTAAGCTTTATAGCAGATTCCTTAAGTTTTAGTTGCAAAATTGACTGATATTTGGAACTGTTCATAGTTCCCTCTGGCTAGACTAAAACTCCAATTCTACCTGCCAAAAAACAGTCCCAAAGCATAATGTTGCCTCCAACATGCTTCACTGTTGGTATGGTGTTCTTTTGGTGATACAGTGCTGGCTTTGGGACAAACAGGTTTTCCCACATTTTTTACCACTTTTTTTATGTATGTTTGGAAAAAGATTGCTGGGTTGGATATTTTTCTTTTAAGAAAAGTCTTCAGTCCTGCTACACTACCACAAATGCGAGATATAAGGGAGATTGTTGTCATATTCAGTACACAACTAGTATTTACCAGAAATTCCAGTAGCTCCTTCAATATTGCTGTAGGCCTCTTGACAACTTCCCAGACCAATCTTCCTCTTCTTGTTTCATTAATTCTTTAGGACATCTATTTCTAGGAAATGCCACAGTAGTGGCAAATTTATGCCTCTTCTTAATGACTGCCCTTTGGTATATCCAAAGCACAGAAAAATCTTTTGAATCCTTTGAATCCTTACTAATAACTTTCAATAACATGACCCATGTGCTGTGTTGTACACAGACTATGGATTTTGCCGCAAAATGCAACTGTGCATATTTATATTATAAATATGCACACACAATATATACATACTGTATATATAATATATATGCATATATACACATATGTATATATACTACCATTCAAAAGAAGTTTGGGGTCATTTAGAAATGTCCTTATTTTTGTTATTTTTGAAAGAAAAGCACATTTTTTTAATAAAGCTAACATTAAATGAATCAGAAATACACTCTATACATTGTTGATATGGTGAATGACTATTCTAGCTGCAAACGTCTGTTTTTTAATACAATAACTACAGTACATAGGTGTATAGAGGCCCGTTTCCCTAACACCACCAGTTTTAATGGTACATGGCTTGCTACCTATTGAGGCCCTTACATCACGTTTTTTTCAAATCGGGAGATGGGTTTTACCATTGCGCGATTTCAAAAAAACGCTGATTGAGGCCCTAAGAAGGCTACGGTAATTGATGTTTAAAACACCCTAGAAAACCCTTGTACAAGTATGTTAGCACAGCTGAAAATGGTTGTAGATTCACACTGAAGGCATCAAAATTATGAATTAACACATGTGGAATTATTTACTTAACAAAAAAGTGTGAAACAACTGAAAATATGTCTTATATTCAGGTTCTTCAAAGTAGCACCTTTTGCTTAGATTACTGCTTTGCACACTCTTGGCATTCTCTTATGAGCTTCAAGAAGTAGTCACCGGAAATGGTCTTCCAACAGTCTTGAAGGAGTTCCCAGAGAAGCTTAGCACTTGTTGACCCTTTCACCTTCACTCTGTGGTACAGCTCGCCCCAAACCATCTCGATTGGTTCAGGTCTGGTGGACTGTGGAGCCAGGTCATCTGGCATAGCACCCCATCGCTCTACTTCTTGGTCAAATAGCCCTTACACAGCCTGGAAGTGTGTTTGGGGTCATTGTCCTGTTGAAAAATAAATGATGGTCCAACAAAATGCAATCCGGATGGAATAGCATGTCGCTGCAAGATGCTGTGGTAGCCATGCTTGTTCAGTATGCCTTCAATTTTGAATAAATCCCCAACAGTGTCACCAGCAAAGCACCCCCACACCATCACACCTCCTTCTCCATGCTTCACGGTGGGAACCAGGCATGAAAGTCCATCCATTCACCTTTTCTGCGTCGCACAAAGACACGGTGGTTGGAACCAAATATCTCAAATTTGGACTCATCAGACCAATGCACAGATTTCCACTGGTCTAATGTCCATTCCATGTGTTCTTTAGCTCAATATCTTCTGCTTGTTGCCTGTCCTTAGCAGTGGTTTCCTAGCAGCTATTTTACCATGAAGGCCTGCTGCACAACGTCTCCTCTTAACAGTTGTTGTAGAGATGTGTCTGCTGCTAGATCTCTGTGTGGCATTGACCTAGTCTCTAATCTGATCTGCTGTTAAACTGTGATTTCTGAGGCTGGTGACTCGGATTAACTTATCCTCTGCAGCAGAGGTGACTCTTGGTCTTCCTTTCCTGGGGCGGTCCTCATTGAGGCAGTTAGCGTTTGATGGTTTTTGCAACTGCACTTGGGGACACTTTTCGAAGTTTTCCCAATTTTTCAGACTGACTGACCTTCATTTCTTAAAGTAATGATGGTCATTCATTTTTCTTTACTTAGCTGCTTTTTTCTTGCCATAATACAAATTCTAACAGTCTATTCAGTAGGACTATCAGCTGTGTATCCACCAGACTTCTGCACAACACAACTGATGGTCCCAACCCCATTTATAAGGCAAGAAATCCCACTTATTAACCATGACAGGGCACACCTGTGAAGTGAAAACCATTTCTGGTGACTACCTCTTGAAGCTCATCAAGAGAATGCCAAGAGTGTGCAAAGCAGTAATCAAAGCAAAAGGTGGCTACTTGAAGAACCTAGAATATAAGACATATTTTCAGTTGATTCACACTTTTTTGTTAAGTAAATAATTCCACATGTGTTAATTCATAGTTTTGAATCTACAATTTTCATAATCATGAAAATACAGAAAACTCTTTGAATGAGAAGGTGTGTCCAAACCTTTGGTCTGTACTGTATATACATACTGTATATATATTGTGAGGTATGACTGGCATGAGAGCCCATGGCCGGTATACATCACATGGGTTTTGAGCCGTGCACACAGGGTTAACGGTATCTGAGCTTGTGTGTAGGGGTGATTTCTGGACCTAGCAGTTCACACAGGGCTAACTGCAGCTAGGTCTGTGGCTAAGTGTGAATGCTGATTATCACTACATTGCAGGTGTGGGTGTGGCAGGCTGGATAAGAACCTGCCTAGTGCTTTGTGAGAGAGACTGGAGATGGAAATCAGAGCAGTCCAGTCCTCTGAGATGTGAAGACATGTGTCAGAGGAATCCCATTCCCCTTTGGGATTGGGGGACTTGCCTTATCCATGTGGGAGGCACCTGTCCCTCTGACCTAGTATGTGTGAGCCCGTAAAGGCTATAGTCCATGCCGGACTGTGTGAGTGAATATGTATGTGGTCCATGGATGTGTTATAATGGACCAGATGCTATGTGTCTTATTGAGACCGAAGACGGCTGAAAGGACAGGCGTTCATAACCGCCATTGGGACCGACTGTCAAGTTGTGATATGGTCCCGTTGATCCATGTGTGTGTGTCCTTTATCCTGGTGGATCCTGGAGGTCTCGTGTGTATAGAGTGGAAGGATTCCTTTTACTATGGTGGGTCCTGAGTATGTAGTATATTGGTTTATGTAATAATGCCATGAATGCTGTTTCATGCGTGAATCATAATGGTTTATGGAAGAGTGCCATGTATGATAACTCATTTATGAATAATGCCGGGTGGGCAGTAGCCGCCATTGGGACCGACTGGAAGGTCATGATATGGTCCCAGTGGTAAATGTGTGAATCATAATGGTGTATGCAAAAGTACCATGTATGATATGTAACCGGGTGACTCATAATGGCATATGCAAAAGTACCATATGATGTATCCAAGTGTGAATATGATGGGGCAAGATCACTGTCAAAGGGCCAGACAGCTGTAACTGCCATTAGATCCCGACTGAGGTCTGCAAGGGTCGGTAGTGGACGCCTTGAGGTTCTGTTGACAAATGTATTATATGTAAATGTACTATTATATGTAATGTGAAGGGTATATATGGCTAGGCGGCCGGGAGCGCCAAAGGAGCTGTAGTTAGTGCTCCAATGCATAAGATGCATGTAATGTGAATTGTGATGTCATGTTACTATGTAAATAGCTTATGAACTGCAAGCCGTATGATTTATGTGGAATATGTGAGTAAGAAGCGGTTTATGATGAAAAAAATAATAAACCCGCTGTGTATGTTAAGTTAAACATTGTAGGTGGTGTCATTCATTGCCAAGTGAGTTTCCCAGGGGCAGTACCTCTATATATATATATATATATATATATATATATATATATATATATATAAATACTAATTGTGGCCCGATTCTGAACGTATCGGGTATTCTAGAATATGTTGTAGTTGACATACTGTGACTGACAGAACTTGTTAAGTCAACGGAGGGAACTACATATATATATAGCAGCACTATAGGTATATGGTGGTACATTACAGCACATGTATAGCAGCTCTATGGTATATGTGTATAATTACAGTACATGTAAAGTACACTATGTCATATGGCGGTACAGTATAAGACATGTATAGTAGCACTATAGTACATGGCAGTATATTACAGTATATGTACAGGTGCACTATAGTATATGGTGGTATTTTATAGCACATGTACAGCGGCACTATAGTATATGGCGGTACATTACAGCACATGTGTAGCAGCACTATAGTATATGGCGATACTCCGCTCCCCGCAGCCCCCCGCTCCTCCACAGTAAAAGTAAAAAAATCCTCAGTGAGGATACTCACCTATCCACCAGTTCGCTCCACCTCCGTCTTCTAGGTCCTACAGGCCTTTAGGATGGAGCGAGCGGGGCAGAATGGTGGGCGAGCGGGGCAGGATGGAGCGAGCGGGCAGGATGGATCGAGCGGGGCAGGATGGAGAGCGGGCAGATGAGCAGGATGGTGGTGGGGGGGCAGGATGGCGAGGGCGCAGGATGGTGGCAGGGGGGGGCAGGATGGAGCCGGTGGGGCAGGATGGAGCGATCGGGACAGGTTGAAGCGAGCGGGGCAGGATGGAGCCAGGGGGGCAGGATGGAGCAAGTGGGTCAGGATGGAGCGAGTGGGGCAGGATGGAGTGAGCGGGGCAGGATGGTGCGAGCAGGGCAGGATTGAGCCGGGGGGCAGGATGGAGCCAGGGGGGCAGATTGGAGCGAATGGGGCAGGATGGAGCCAGGGGGGCAGGATGGAGCCAGCGGGGCAGATTGGAGCGAATGGGGCAGGATGGAGCCAGGGGGGCAGGATGGAGCCAGGGGGGCATGATGGAGCGAGTGGGGCAGGATGGTGGCGGGGGAGCAGGATGGAGTGAGCGGGGCAGGATGATGGCGGGGGGGCAGGATGGAGCGAGCGGGGCAGGATGGAGCCGGAGGAGCAGGATGGAGCCGGAGGAGCAGGATGGTGGCGGGGGGGGTGGGGCAGGATGGAGTCGGAGGGGCAGGATGGAGCCGGTGGGGCAGGTTGGAGCGAGCGTGGCAGGATGGAGCCATGGGGGCAGGATGGAGCAAGCAGGCAGTATGGAGTGAGCAGGGCAGGATGGAGCTCAAGGGGGTGGTGGCAGGAATGGAGTAAGTGGGGCAGGATGGAGCGAGCGGGGCAGGATGGAGCCGGCGGGACAGGATGGAGCCGGCGGGGCAGGATGGAGCGAGCGGGACAGGTTGGAGCGAGCGGGGCAGGATGGAGCCAGGGGGCAGGATGGAGCGAACGGGGCAGGATGGAGCGGGGGAAAGTTTGGCAGAATGGAGGGAGCGGGGCAGGATAGAGTGAGCGGGGCAGGATGGAGCAAGTGGGGCAGGATGGTGGCAGGGGGCAGGATGGAGCAAGCAGGGCAGGATGGTGGCAAGCGGGGCAGGATGGAGCCAGGGGGGCAGGATGGAGCCGGAGGAGCAGGATGGAGCTGGAGGAGCAGGATGGAGCCGGCGAGGCAGGTTGGAGCGAGCGGGGCAGGTTGGAGCGAGCGTGGCAGGATGGAGTGAGCAGGGCATGATGGAGCCAAAGGGACAGGATGGAGCCAGGGGGGCAGGATGGAGCAAGCAGGGCAGTATGGAGCGAGCAGGCCAGAATGGAGCTGGGGGGAGGCAGGAATGGAGTGAGCAGGGCAGGATGGAGCTGGCGGACAGGATGGAGCGGCGGGCAGGATGGAGCCGGCGGGGCAGGATGGAGCCGGCGGGGCAGGTTGCAGCGAGCAAGGCAGGATGGAGTCAGGGGGGCAGGATGGAGCGAGTGGGGCAGGATGGAGTGAGCGGGGCAGGATGGAGCGAGCAGGGCAGAATGGAGCGAGCGGGGCAGGATGGAGCAAGCGGGGCATGACGGTGGCGGGGGGGCAGGATGGTGGCGAGGGGCAGGATGGAGGTGGGGGAGCTGGATGGTGGTGGGGGGGCAGGATGGAGCGGGAGGAGCAGGATGGAGCCGGAGGAGCAGGATGGGTGTGGGGTGGGGGGGCAGAATGGAGCAAGCTGGGCAGGATGGAGCCGGTGGGGCAAGATGGAGTCGTCAGAGCAGGTTGGAGCGAGCGGGGCAGGTTGGAGCGAGCGGGGCAGGATGGAGAGAGCAGGGCAGGATGGAGCCGGGGGGGGCAGGATGGAGCGAGCGAGGCAGGATGGAGCCGAGGGGGGAGCAGGATGGAGTCGGGGGGGGCAGGATGGAGCTGGGGGGGCAGGATGGAGCCTGGGAGGGGGGAACAGGGACAGGATGGATGCGGGGGGGCACGATGGATGTGGGGGGGCACGATGGATGCGGGGGGGGGCACGATGGATGTGGGGTGGGCACGATGGATGCAGGGGGGGGGCACGATGGAGGCAGGGGGCAGGATCTTCCTCGCCCACCTCTGTTCTCACCCATCTTCTGTAGTCGTCATGTGACAGGGCGGGCTGTGTGATGTCCGCAGTATCACCCGGAGAAGACGGGTTAGAAGAACAGCGGGAGGCGAGGGGGGCAGTATGGATGCGGGTGGGGTGGGAGGCGGGGGGCAGTATGTGACATCACACAGCCCGTCCTGTGTACAGACGGGTGAGAACAGCGGGAGGCAAGGGGGGAGGCGAGGTGGGGGCGGTGGGTTATGAGTGGTTGTTTGAGTGTGTGCGAGTGGAGGGGAAAGGTGCCATAGTGTGGTGGCAGGAGGGTACGTGTGTGTGTGAACGTGGCGTGTGGTGGGGGGGTGAGTGATGCGCTCCGGTAAGGTGGGTGGGTGTGTGGCGGGCAGGGTTGGAGACGGGAGTGTGCGGGACGCAGGAGAGGGTACCGATGGTGGGTGTGGGGCTTGTTTAGCCCCACTCCCACTAACGGTCGGCCATGTTAGGTCACCCTGAGTGGGTGTACAGCCAGCTTCAGCAGGATGTGACGTATCATATGATGACCATCCTGACGGAAGCTGGCTTAGGGGTTTTATTATAATAGATGTATGTATACAGGGTGGGCCATTTATATTGATGCACCTAAATAAAAGGGGAAAGGTTGGTGATATCAACCACCTGTTTGTGGCAAATTAGTATATGGGAGGGGAAATGTTTTCAGGTGAAGGGTGACCATGGTGGCCATTTTGAAGCCGAAGTGAGGAAATTGCTACATGAGTCAGATATCCAGTGGCATTAAAATTTCCATTGATGAAGAATGACCCCACTATGTTTGTATGCCATATACCATATCATACCATCAATTTTTGTGTTACAACAGTCTTGGAGGGATCTATCCACTGTGGGTTAGTGTCCGACCAATAGCGGCGGTTTTGTTTGTTAACTTCACCATTCACAAAAAAGTTTGCCTCATCACTTATCTGAAGGCAATTGTCTATGCTGTGAAGATACGCGATGTGCAGCATCTGAAACAGCGGATACTGGAAGCCTGTGCTAGCATTTCTTCTGTGGTTATGCTCACAGTGTGTCCAGAGTGAGAGAAGAGGGTTGCATTGACAATCCAACAAAATGGGCAGCACTTTGAACACATTTTATAAGTGTTCATAAACTTGTAAATAACTCATGAAATAATAAAGTTACGTTAAAACCAAGCACACCATTGTTTTTCTTATGAAATTCTCAATACGTTTGATGTGTCACATGAACCTTTTCCCATTGAAAAAAATAAAGTTGACTCCAAAATGGCAGACTTCAAAATGACCGCCATGGTCACCACCCATCTGGAAAAGTTTTCCCCCTCCCATATACTAATGTGCCACAAACAGGAAGTTGATATCACCAACCATTCCCATTTTATTTAGGTGCAAATCAGGGGCGGACCGTCACCCCCGAGGGCCCTGGTGCAGGTGAGGACCGGGGATGGGGGGGGGGGTGCTGGGAGAGCAGGGCTCTCTTACCTGGTGCTGCTGGGAGAGCCACGCTGCTGCTGGGAGAGCCGCGCTCTCCTACCTGGTGCTGCTGGGAGAGCCGCGCTGCTGCTGGGAGAGCCACGCTGCTGCTGGGAGAGCCGCGCTGCTTCTGGGAGAACCACGCTCTCCCGCCTGGTGCTGCTGGGAGAGCTGCGCCGGATGCTCGTAGGAGCCGGAGGGGAGGGGCGGGATCAGGCAAGGGAAGCGGGAAGCTCTCTGTTACCCTTGCCTGGCCCTCCTCTCCTTTGACGGCGGCTTGCGGGGGTCGGCTGGGGGCCCCCTCCAGGCTTGAAGGGGCCCCCTAGCCGGTCGGGGCCCTGGTGCAGCTGCACCAGTGTAGTTCTGCCCCTGGTGCAAATGGCCTACCCTGTAAATACACATTGCTTAAAAAAGTAAAGGGAACACTAAAATACCACATCCTAGATCTCAATGAATGAAATCTTCCAGCTCCAAATCTTTATTCATCACATAGTGGAATGTGTTGAGAATAATAAAACATACTTATGATCAATGTATTACAAAATTAATATCCTTTAGAGGACTGGATTTAGAATGATGCTCAAAAGTGAAAAATCAAATTACAGGTTGAACCAACTTAAGTGGAAATGCCTCAAGGCAAGGAAATGAGACTCAGTATTGTGTGTTGCCTCTACGTGCCTGTATGACCTCCCTACAATGCATGGGTATGCTCCTGATAAGGTGGCCGATGACTTCCTGAGGGATACCCTCCCAGACCTGAATAAAGCATCAGTCATCCTCTGAGCAGTCTTTGATGCAATCTGGCTTTGGTGGATGGAACCAGACATAAAGTCTCAGATGTGCTCGATTGGATTCAGGTGTAGGGAATGGGCATCAATGTCTTCACCATGCAGAATCTGCCTACACACTTCAGCCACATGAGGCTTTGCATCCAAAGTAACCCAGGACTCATTGCACATGTATATGGTCTCACAATGGGTCTGAGGATTTCATTCCTGTAGATAGTAGCAGTCGGGGTAACTCTGGCTAGCACATGGAGGACTGAGTGTCTCTCTAAAGAAATGCCTCCCCACACCACTACTGACCTACTGTCGAACCGGTCATGATGGATTATATTGCAGGCAGCAGAACATTCTCCACAGCATCTTCAGACTCTCTCACAAGTACTCATAGTGAACCTGACTTCATCCGTGAAAAGCACAATGTTGAATCTTGGGGTTCTCTGGCAAATGCCAATCACCCTGCACAGTGTTGGACTGTAAGCTTGACACCCATTTTGGACTTTGGGCCCTCATACAACCCTCATGGAGTCTGTTTCTGACAATTTGAGAAGACACATGAATATTAATGGCCTGTTAGAGGTCATTTTGCAGGCTCTGGCACACCTCCTCCTGTTCCTCCTTGCACAAAGGAGGAGGTAGCGTTTCCTGCTGCTGGGTTGTTATGACGCGCTCCAGGGCAAAGGTACTCAGCTCTAAGGCTCGCTGTCTGGGATGTCACGGGGTGGCTGCCTGAGGCTGTGGTCCTGGTGGTCAAATGAATGAGTGAAATAAATTAAAGTATATAAGTTCGTGACGCCACCTGCTGAGTCTGGTGATGCTCACCAGTGCCGCCACAGTCCTCCGGTGGTTGATGGTATTGCGGCTTAGATGGATTAGGCCCCGCAGGCGGGACTGAACCGCCAGGGTCAGCGATGGTGAAATAAAACAGTTTATAAAGGAAAGGATGCAGCGGAGTAGGGACTTCACTTCACCGGGTAACTTTACTGAAACTTCACCAAAGTCATACAGTTCAGCAGTGCAGTAGATGGTATAATGGCAAATGCTCCGGATGCTGCAAATGGAATTTCTGGCTGTAGATGGAACCCTCCTTATGTTCCTTTCTTTCCTTTGCCTCCCAGTGGCTGTGAAGTCTGATCTCATACAGACGATCTGACCTCCTGCTGCTTCTTGTTCTGTCTCCTTCCCTCCTGTGCGGTCTCCAGGACGACCTTCTCTAAGCTATACAGTGGCCACTGCTCTTAGCTTTTGGCTCCCTTTACTTGACTCACTCAGGAGACTGGGGCTGTATATGTAATATCCCCGTTCGTCGGATTCTCTGTGAGCCGTTAAGGAACTCACAGGTGCGGGCTCTGGTACCCGGTTTTCTTCTCTGAACTGGCTCCCTGCTGAGCCTCTGTTCCTTCCCTCGTTTCTCTGGGATCTGTCCTTTCTGGGTCCCTCAGCTGAGGAGGCCCTCCTTGCTCCTACTCCATCTCTCCTCTTCTCACAACTCCAACTGCACTCACTGGTTACCCCTAGAGGTTACTATCTTCCCTCCCAGGGTCCCTCCCACCAACTACTCTAGTATGTGGGTGTTGACTCTAGGGTTCCATCTAGTGACCATTGTTCCAATTGCAGTGGGGTGACTACACCGCTTTTCAGGGTGCAGTACCCCTTTTGTGGCACCTACATGGTGGTGCGCCACAGTTACCCTCCTATGGCCCCCTCCACACCTTCTGGTGTACTGTCCTATGTTGTGTTATCTGCTCCATGTTCTGGACACAGCTAACTGTCTTACCATAGCTTGCATTGATGTACCATTCTAGATGAGCTGCACTACCTGAGCAATGTCTGTGGGTTGTAGACACTGGCTCATGCTACTGTCGAGCCTCAGGCTTTGGGGTTCTTGGGTATCAGGCTCCAAGGGGTTAACGCTCCTGTGTCACGGGGAGTGGTGGCCGCGCCTGATCCCATGTCCTGGAGGACTTCTTTGAAAAGGGGTATTATTTACATGGGATTATATTTACAGTTGTCGTGACGCCACCTGTAGTTTCTGGTGAGGAGCCACCAGAGCCGCCACAGTCCGCCGGAGGTAGATGGTAATGCGGCTAGTTTGGCAAAGTCCTCTATAGGTAGGGCTGGACCTCCGGGGCAGCGTTCCTGTATGGGGAGCAAGTTCATGCAAAAAGGAAACACAGGCAGAGGCAAAGTCACTTTTCTCCCGGGTACTTTACTGTTGGTTGTAGCAGTAGCAGTTACAGTTCACAGCTCAGCACTTTGGATGTTACAAAGACAGGTAGCTTAACTGGTGGCTGCAAGTGGATCCCAGGTGGTATGGTGGAACCCTTGGTATGCCTTCATTAACTAACCCGAGTCCGTTCTTCCCCACTTTGGATCGATCTATACGCAGTAGCTCCTTGTACCTAGTACCGGGAGTCCCATCCCTCGTTGGTGAGGAAGCAGGCAGACCTCTCCGATGGCAGGGTGCTGCGGCTGATGAACAAGCCACAGCAGCCGGTTGCCGACTGCAAGCTGGACTTAGTAATAATAGTGATTGGCGTGCACACCTGTTGGATGTGATTGAGGTGCCAGTGTAGGAGGCCCTAGGGTATCAATATCAATCAAGTTTAAAGAACACTGCACACTCTAAAGTCCTTTTTCTGGGTGATGATTTGTGTTTATTAAAGTGCATAAAGACAGTTTTGCGATCAAGCTGACGTTTCGACCACGTCCCGTGGTCTTTATCAAAGTATCGCTCTTGTAGTTGGTTGCATTGGTGGTTCAGTGGGCTTGCCTCCCGGTCCCAGGATGCGCCGGCAGACCCCGGGACCGGGAGGCAAGCCCACTGAACCACCAATGCAACCAACTACAAGAGCGATACTTTGATAAAGACCACGGGACGTGGTCGAAACGTCAGCTTGATCGCAAAACTGTCTTTATGCACTTTAATAAACACAAATCATCACCCAGAAAAAGGACTTTAGAGTGTGCAGTGTTCTTTAAACTTGATTGCAAGCTGGACTTGACCGGTTCCTAGGGCCTGGTGTTCCCCTGGTTGGACTGGAGTATCCCCTGGAGTATTCACGCTCCACGCTGAGGATCTCTCTTTCTTGCTAGGGCCCAGACTTCCCCGTCGGGCGCCCCCTTTCAGGACCTCCTCAAGGTCCCTTTTTCTCTCCTCCGGTGCGGCTTGTAATTGACCCGGTGTGACCTTCCGCCTCGTTCCACTTAGCTATTCTTTCCTAGAACCTCTCCTCTTCCTCCATTCTCGATCAGAGACCAACAGCCAAAGACCTCCTTGTTCCCCCTAGATGTGAATTTATCCCCTCCCGGGTAACCTCCCACCCTATACTAATGTGGGAGTGCTGGGAATGGGTCCCACCCACCATCCTAGGGTCCACCTGCAGCTGGAGCATTTACACCTCTTTTACGGATGTAAAACTCCTCTATGACGCCTGCATTTGCGGGGCGCCACACTACCTATAGTGGTGAGAGCAATGAGAAAAGGGACCAAAACAATAACCAGAAAGGATGAGAGCAAATAAATGGTCTGTGGTCATCACCTACAGAACCACTCCTTTATAGGGGGTGTCTTGCTAATTGCTGATCATTTCTACCTGTTTTCCCTTTATTTTTTTAAGCAGTGTTTATGCAATTTGATGGTGTTATTTACAGGTACTTACCTACTTGTGGACTACCTAATGCCCTTGCAGTGGAATGACATTTATACAAGCTGCAGGAACCAGCACCCTGTTAAACAAGCACTGTGTATAGAGTTTACAGCCCTTGCCCCTTTTTTTCTAGTGATCATATGATTGTAAAGTGCATGTGGTAACAAAAGCTGAGGAGTGTTAGCAGATCAGCTCTGCAATGCAGGCAGAAAGCTGACTTTGCCCAGTAGGGACTAATATGTGATGGTGAAGTAGAACAGCTTCACTCATTAAAGGCTCCTAAAGATCTTATATGACATTATAGGAGGAACTATATGCGCAATAAATGAAAAAGAAAGAAATAGAATAAATAAATAAGCAAATAAAATAAATTGAAAAAAGTGTAAATTCTCACCCAGACAGAACTACAATTAAATCTTAGCTCTAGCAAACCTTAAAAGGTTAGTCCAAGGTGAGCCGAGCTGGCAGAGAAGGGGTTACTCGGATACCGGGATAATGGCTTCGGTGGGGATTACGGCTGGTCGGGTCCTGGATCCATTCCCTGGGCACTCAATTGGCTGATGGAGATGAGGGGGGAACTTGGGGATAGGGAAACGTGACGCCACCTGTGGTACCTGGTAATGTGGTTACCAGTGCTGCAGCCGGCCGCTGAGGTGATGGTAAAGCAGCTTTGGTAGTACAGCTCCCCACAGGTGGAGCTTTTACCTCA
Source organism: Allobates femoralis (assembly GCA_033576535.1). Taxonomy (NCBI): domain Eukaryota; kingdom Metazoa; phylum Chordata; class Amphibia; order Anura; family Aromobatidae; genus Allobates; species Allobates femoralis. The sequence continues at coordinate 213,251,964 of JARQOC010000005.1, forward strand.
GGGCAGCGGGGGATGAGAGAAGTCGTAGTCCTTGGCTCTGTGGTGCTACAGGAGCAACTCGTGGTGCTCCCGGACAACGGATTAAAGGAGGCCAGACACCAGATCAGCTCAAACTGTTCTTTACTTGTACCAGATGATAAGGGTACATGGTACAGTCAGATACACTGGGGGTTGTAGCCAAGGATTTTGGAGGCTTTTCCAGAGTCTGTCACAGATGTCTCTACAATAACTTTCTTGGTCTGTGTTTTGCTTTAGCTCTCCTGTCAACCACACTAAAGAGCCTGATCGCCGTAATAAAAGTGATGCCAAATGGCTCACGAGACAGGTGACCACATGAAATATACACAATACAAATTAGTGTATCAACCAAGTACTCTGCTGCCTGCACAAACCAATTGACCAATACAATGCCCCAAACCTGGGTACATAACAGGCGTGCAAATAACAAGTAACAAGTAAAATCAAGTATAAGTTCATGGGTCTAAAGTATTACCTATCCGTGGCCGCCGCCCCCTTACGCGTTTCGCAAGGCTTCTTCCGTGGGGTCACCCCCTAGGAAGAAGCCTTGCGAAACGCATAAGGGGGCGGCGGCCACGGATAGGTAATACTTTAGACCCATGAACTGATACTTGATTTTACTTGTAATTTGCACGCCTGTTATGTACGCAGGTTTGGGGCATTGTATTGGTCAATTGGTTTGTGCAGGCAGCAGAGTGCATGGTTGATACACTAATTTGTATTGTGTATATTTCATGTGGTCACCTGTCTCGTGAGCCGTTTGGCATCACTTTTATTACGGCACTTATGTTGTCATTTTAATAAAGTGCACTTTGACTTTGAACTTTGGCCTGACTCCAGGGTTGTGTTACATATAATATTCTACTAATCTAATATATAAAGCTGAATGTGTGTGTGTATGTATGTGTGTGTGTATGTGTGTATGTAAGTATGTATATCCGGAATTGGCATCTACATCGTTGCAACTACAGCCACAAAATTTTGCACAGTCACATGTCTGGACCCCGAGAGCGTCATAGGCTATGTTGTGAGGCGAAATTTTAAGCCTGCGCGTTCCAGTTCACCAAACAATTTTGCCCCCATCTACATAATGGGGAAAAAGTGAATGGAAAAGTGTTGGAGGAAAATCGACAGCTGTCAGCTATAGCCACAAAATTTTGCACAGTCACACGTCTGGACCCCGGGAGCGTCGTAGGCTGTGTTGTGAGGCGAAATTTTAACCCCTCGCATTCCAATTCACCAAACAATTTTGCTCCTATCTACATAATGGGGAAAAAGTGACAGTTACCAGTTGACAGTTGTGAATGAGAGGGGCTTAATGACAGCACCAAAGACTAACAGCATATACCAGCATATAGTCACTAAGGTGGGGCCCTGACATGGGATATTCACCACGCACGGGGACATGTATACACACCACACGCACACAAAGAGTAACAGCAAGTGTATAGTCGCTAAGGTGCAGCTCCAACATTGGATACTCACCACGCACCCCGAACAAACACACACACACCACAAAAAGACACACACAACACAGAGACACCCCCACACACCCCACGGGGACACACACCCTATAGCGACACATGCACTCACCCCACAGGGACACACACACACCACAAAGAGACACACACAACACAGACACACACCACACAGACCCCCCCACAGGGACACACACACATACACACCCTATAGGGACACATGCACTCACCCCACAGGGACACACACCACAAAGAGACACACACACACACCACACAGACCCCCCCACAGGGACACACACACATGCACACCCTATAGGGACACATGCACTCACCCCACAGGGACACACACACACACACCACAAAGCGACACACACAACACAGAGACACACACACCCCACACAGACAGCCCCCCCCAACAGGGACACACACATACACACCCTATAGGGACACATGCGCTCACCCACTGGGACACACACACACCACATAGAGATACACACATCACAGATACACACACACACACCACACAGACCCCCCACAGGGGGACACACAACACAGAGACACACACACCCCACACAGACACTCCCCACAGGGACACACACACACACCCTATAGGGACACATGCACTCACCCCACAGGGACACACCACAAAGAGACACACACAACAGAGACACACACCACACAGACCCCCACAGGGACACACACACCCTATAAGGACACATGCACTCACCCCACAGAGACACACACACACACAGCACAAAGAGACACACACAACAGAGACACACACCACACAGACCTCCCCCACAGGGACACACACACACATACATACCCTATAGGGACACATGCACTCACCCCACAGGGACACACAAACACCACAAAGAGACACACACAACACAGATACACACACCACACAGACCCCTCCCACAGGGACACACACATACACACCCTATAGGGACACATGCACTCACCCCACAGGGACACACACACACCACAAAGGGACACACACAACACAGAGACACACACACCCCACACAGACCCCCCCCCCACAGGGACACACACACACACCCTATAGGGACACATGCACTCACCCCACAGGGACACACCACAAAGAGACACACAACAGAGACACACACCACACAGACCTCCCCCCACAGGGACACACACACACCCTATAGGGACACATGCAATCACCCCACAGGGACACAGACACACCACAAAGAGACACACACAACAGAGACACACACCACACAGACTCCACCCCCACAGGGACACACACACACATACACACCCTATAGGGACACATGCACTCACCCCACAGGGACACACACACCACAAAGAGACACACACAACACAGATACACACACCCCACACACACCCCTCCCACAGGGACACACGCACATACACACCCTATAGAGACACATGCACTCACCCCACAGAGACACACACATACACACACCCCAGGGACACATACACCACACAGACAGACACAGATGTGCACAAATCACCTCACACAATTCACCTCATACGTGTGCTATCTTTAATTTCCAAACATAAACATCTGATTAAAAACAGCCAATGTGCAACACATGTGCCATATAGGGAATTAAGGCAGATGTCAGTCACATGAGCTGTCTATTATGTGTATGTGTGAGGTAACACATACTGCCCGGCCAGGGGGAGGGTTTACTATTGGCTGGAGATTTATCAGGCTGCCTATAGCAATCAATCACAGCTCAGCTTCTATTTTCCTACAGGTCATTAATATGACATATTCAAATTCTATTTTGTTATAGCTAACATCAGTTATTTATTAACCCGGGCGTAGCTGGGTACTACAGCTAGTACATAATATTATAATAACTGAGCATTGTGACATTTGTCAAATCTATTATTATGGCAGTGGTGGACACAAACTGAAGAAGAATCTTGTGCAATTACAATGTTAGGTCTTGCTCATACCACCATGCAACTTGGACAAATGGAAACTGATAAATAAAGGACCAACCTTATTCCATGTGGCAGTGCTGATAAACATTATTTTTCTCATACCGATTTGGCATTAGAAAAAAATTGCAGCGTGTGGCGATTTGACTCGAATGAGACTCTTTTTACGGATTTTTACGGCTACAGTACAATTCTGAAACATAGGAAAATAAAAATTCTCCTGTAAATGATTAATAGCTGCTGCTTAAAAAAAAAAAACATATTTTATATTGACAGCCAAGGGATAACAAGTGAGAAAAAAATTGTCCTACATTTCTGTGTGATTTTCATGTGACCCTAGCCTAATGGCATTTTGCAGTCCAAAAGCTCATCATAATGCACAGTATCACCTGTTTCAGAGGTGATAATGGGTCCCCTTACCTCATAGGCCCCTGTGTAGCTGCATAGGTTGCTCCACTGGTATGTCTGTCCCTGATTGTGGTCAATAATCATGCCAAAATTGGAAATAAGAGTCTATATTTTACTACAGTGCTCCCATTGTTCATCGGCTGTACTGCAATACCAGACGCAGCACATTGACAGATGTTGCACTATATAAAAAAAGTGTTTCTCCAAAAAGAAAACAGTGACTTATATTTTTTTCCCCTCCAAAAAAAGGCTAGGGCTTATTTTTGGGGTATCTACTATATAATTGCCTAAGACGTTTTCGTGTCGGACCCCGACAACGTGCCGTGGATATGTCACACTCTGTGACGTCATCACGGCGAAGCATTGGCCGCGTAGCGGCCATTGCGAGCCGCTGACGTCACCACGCACGAGCAATGGCCGCGAAGCGGCCATTGCGAGTCGGTGGCCGAAAATAGAACCAGAGGCTCGGCCACAAATTTAGCGATGTACCGCTGAGGTAGCGCGAGCAATGGCCGCGAGGCCATTGCGAGTCGCTACCTCAGCCGCCCTGTGCCCCTGTGCCCCTGTGCCTCAGTGCCTCAGTGTGCCCCTCTGCCTCCCGCTCCGAACCTGTGCCCCTGTGCCCCAATGCCCCTGTGCCCAAGTGCCCCTGTGCCCCTGTCACCCCCGCCATCCCCTGTGCCTCAGTGCCCCTGTGCCTCCCGCTCCGAAGCAGCTGCTGTCAGCACATGCTGATACAGTGCTCCGGAGCCTGTGCCCCTGTGCCCCAATGCCCCTGTGCCCAAGTGCCCCTGTGCCCCTGTCACCCCCGCCATCCCCTGTGCCCCTGTGCCTCTGTGCCCCTGTGCCCCTGTGCCCCTGTGCCCCAGTGCCCCTGTGCCCCTGTGCCTCTGTGCCCCTGTGCCCCTGTGCCTCTGTGCCCCTGTGCCCCTGTGCCCCTGTGCCCCTGTGCCTCTGTGCCCCTGTGCCCCTGTGCCTCTGTGCCCCTGTGCCTCTGTGCCCCTGTGCCCCTGTGCCTCTGTGCCCCTGTGCCTCTGTGCCCCTGTGCCCCTGTGCCTCTGTGCCCCTGTGCCTCTGTGCCCCTGTGCCTCTGTGCCCCTGTGCCCCTGTGCCCCTGTGCCCCTGTGCCCCTGTGCCTCTGTGCCCCTGTGCCCCATTGCCCTGTGGATTACCGCAACCGCGCCGCATATTAACTCGCTGGCTCAGTGCGAGCACTTGCGGCGCGGTTGCGGTAAAACCCATAAGGATTACCGCAACCGCGCCGCATTGCGAGTCGCTGGCTGAGTGCGAGCACTTGCGGCGCGGTTGCGGTAAAACCCATAAGGATTACCGCAACCGCGCCGCATTGCGAGTCGCTGGCTGAGTGCGAGCACTTGCGGCGCAGTTGCGGTCAAACCCATAAGGATTACCGCAATTGCGCCGCAAGTGCCAGTTGCGGCGCGGTTGCGGTAATCCCATAGAAAGTATAGGGGGACTTGCGGCAGGTGCGGCAAGTGCGGTTTTGCCGCACCTGCCGCAAGTCCCCCTATACTTTCTATGGGGATAACCGCACCGCAGATGCGGTTTTTTAATAAAATAACATAATTTTAATTAAAAAAAAATACAAAATAATAAATAAATTTAATAATAATAATCGTAAAAAAAATAATTACAATAAATAATAAAATAATAATAAAAAAAAAAAAAATTACATTAACATATTAATTACATTAATTTATTAAAATATAAGTATTGGACCCCCCCAAAAGTATTGGACCCCCCAAAAAAATTATGTGACCCCCCAAAAATCCCCATAGAAAGTATAGGGGGACTTGCGGCAGGTGCGGCAAGTGCGGTTTTGCCGCACCTGCCGCAAGTCCCCCTATACTTTGTATGGGGATTACCGCAACCGCACCGCAGATGCGGTTTTTTAATAAAATAACAATTTTAATACAAAAAAAGTCACTTAAAATACAAAATAATAAATAAATTTAATAATAATAATCGTAAAAAAAAAAATAAAAATAAATAATAAAATAAAAAATAATAATAAAAAAAAAAAAAAAAAAAATTACATTAAGATATTAATTACATTAATTTATTAAAATATAAGTATTGGACCCCCCCAAAAGTATTGGACCCCCCCAAAAAAATTATGTAACCCCCCCAAAAATCCCCATAGAAAGTATAGGGGGACTTGCGGCAGGTGCGGCAAGTGCGGTTTTGCCGCACCTGCCGCAAGTCCCCCTATACTTTGTATGGGGATTACCGCAAACGTACCGCAGATGCGGTTTTTTAATAAAATAACATAATTTTAATACAAAAAAAATCACTTAAAATACAAAATAATAAATAAATTTAATAATAATAATCGTAAAAAAAATTATAAAATAAATAATAAAATAAAAAATAATAATTAAAAAAAAAAAAAAAAAAAATTACATTAAGATATTAATTACATTAATTTATTAAAATATAAGTATTGGACCCCCCCAAAAGTATTGGACCCCCCCAAAAAAATTATGTAACCCCCCCAAAAATCCCCATAGAAAGTATAGGGGGACTTGCGGCAGCTGCGGCAAGTGCGGTTTTGCCGCACCTGCCGCAAGTCCCCCTATACTTTGTATGGGGATTACCGCAAACGTACCGCAGATGCGGTTTTTTAATAAAATAACATAATTTTAATACAAAAAAAATCACTTAAAATACAAAATAATAAATAAATTTAATAATAATAATCGTAAAAAAAATTATAAAAATAAATAATAAAATAAAAAATAATAATAAAAAAAAAAAAAAAAAAAAAATTACATTAAGATATTAATTACATTAATTTATTAAAATATAAGTATTGGACCCCCCCCAAAAGTATTGGACCCCCCCAAAAAAAGTATGTGACCCCCCAAAAAAAGTATCTGCCCACCCCAAAAAAGTATGTGACCCCCCCCCAAAAAAATATGTCACCCCCAAAAAAATGATGTGACCCCCAAAAAAATTATGTCACCCCCAAAAAAAATATTGGACCCCCCCAAAAAAGTATGTCACCCCCCAAAAAACTATGTGACCCACCCAAAAAAGTATGTGACCCCCAAAAACTATTCACACCCCCCCGAAAAGTCCTCACACCAGCTATAACTACTATAATCAAATTAATGCACATTCTAGACACCCGATGCATTTGCATCGGGCTCACAGCTAGTGCTTTATATTTGGCCAATAATAAGCAATCACATATTTACACTTGAACCAAAAAAATCAACATCTTTTACTTGCAAAAATTAGTGAGTCCTACACAGAGTAGCTTTTTCTTTTGGAACTCCTGTTGTGGGGGGTACAGTATACTGGTTGTTGAAGATGAGCAAATCTGCAGGGAGGCAGACTTAGGAGGTGGACATGCAGACTTGGGAGGCGGGATGTAAAAGGGGAGGGAGGGAACAGTTACCCCATTACTATTATAGTATACAGTGTACAGTATGGTACATACTTACCCATCAAGACGAGCAGGAGGTAGCAGGACTCAGGATGCATTGTTTAATCTCACTCAGGACCTGCATTTACAGAGTCAATGTGACCCACAACCATTCAGCATACAGACTAAGAAGGTAGGACGTACTGACTCCGGGTGCTGACTGGTCACAGTCACGTGGGCTCCGTGGCTACAGGCCCTGACAACGCTGGAACCCTGCTGGCACTGGAACTTGAGGTGAGTATAACTCTTTATTGTTTTAATGATCGGGGCGCACAATGGAGATAAGGGGGAGCAAAGGGAATGAACACAGTATTCACCTCACACTGTATTCCTGCTGCACTGGCGACTATTGTATCACTTTGCAATCGGCCAGTCCTCATCAGCTTAGAGTGACACCGCACTGTGCAGTGTCTAGGTGTAGGGATGGGCGAATCTACTCGTTACTACTCGGTACTCGCCGAGTAGTAAGGGATTCGCCCGACTCGTTACACTGCGAGTAATCTCAGGGATTACTCGCAGTCAGTAACGAGTCCGCAGGGAGCGAAGGAGAGAGGGGGGAGAAATGCTCCTTACCTCTCTTCCGGCTTCTGCTATGTGCTGTGTGCTGGGCTCTGGGACTTGCGGGCTGCGGCAGCTCCAGGGTCCTAGAGCCCGCCTACACAGAGATGTAGCAGAGCTGAGATAGTTCTCAGCCTGCTCACTCCCTGTGCATAGATATGTATATGTATGCACAGGGTTGTGGCAGTGAAGATGTCGTTTTTGGACTACGTCGGACGGAAGAGGATTTTTGGAGTAAAGATGGAGTCTCTAATGTCTTTTTTGTTTTATTTTTAATAAAAAAATTTTCTCTGTGTTGTGTTTTTTTTTTATATTGAGTACTGGAAATTCATGGCGGTCATGTCTAATATTGGCGTGACCACCATAAATTTCGGGCTTAGGGCCAGCTGATAATACAAAGCTGGCCTAACCTCTTTATTACCCAGCGTGCCAATGCCACCAGGGCCGCTGGAAGAGCGGGGTTCAGCGCCAGAAGATGGCGCTTCAATGAACGCGCCATCTTCTGGGGCGGCTGCGGGCTGCAATTTGCAGCGGGGGGTGCCCAGAAAGCTTGGGCATCCCTGCGCTGCGGATTCCCGCCCCCAGCTGCTTAGCTGTACCTGGCTAGACATAGAAATTGCGCGGAGCCCCACGCATTTTTTTTTTTATTATTTCATGAAATTCATGAAATAATAAAAAAAAGGGCTCGCCTATATTCTTGTGTCCGGCCAGGTACAAATAGGCACCTGGGGGTTGGGGGCAGCCCGTCGCTGCCTGCTGGATCCGGCTGGTTACAAAAATACGGCGAAGCCCACGTAATTTTTTTTAAAAAAAAATCTATAAAACAATCCTAAAAAAGGATTGCATCTTTACTAACCCCTCGACCATGGTGGAGGGGTTAATAAAGAGGCAGTCCCTTTTTTAGGATTGTTTTATGGATTTTTCAGAAAAATTTCACGTGGGCTTCGCCGTATTTCTGGAACCAGCCAGATCCAGCAGGCAGCGACGGGCTGCCCCCAACCCCCAGGTGCCTATTTGTACCTGGCCGGACACAAGAATATAGGCGAGCCCCCTTTTTTTATTATTTCATGAATTTCATGAAATAATTTAAAAAAAAATGCGTGGGGCTCCGCGCAATTTCTATGTCTAGCCAGGTACAGCTAAGCAGCTGGGGGCTGGAATCCACAGCGCAGGGAGGCCCAAGCTGTCTGGGCACCCCCCGCTGCAAATTTCAGCCCGCAGCCACCCCAGAAGATGGCGCGTTCATTGAAGCGCCATCCTCTGGCGCTGAACCCCGCTCTTCCAGTGGCCCTGGTGGCAATGGCTCACTGGGTAATTAAGGGGTTAGGGCCAGCTTTGTATTATCAGCTGGCCCTAAGCCCGAAATTTATGGCGGTCACGCCAATATTAGACATGACCGCCATGAATTTCCAGTAATCAATATAAAAAAAAAAACACAGAGAAAATTTTTTATTAAAAATAAAACAAAAAAGCCATTAGGGACTCCATCTTTATTTTAAAAATCCTCTTCCCTCCGACGTAGTCCAAAACGCAATCTCAGCTCTGCTACTTCCCTGTCTGTGCTTAGACAGACAGGGATGTAGCAGAGCTGAGAACTGACTAAACAGTCAGGGTTCAGCTCAGGGCATTAGGACCTGAGCTGAACTCTGCTGTCAGCCAGACTCGCTCTGCTCCGGAGATTCCCGAGCAGTGACGCAAGTTAATTTATTCACTGCTCTTGTCACCATTCGGGAATCTCCGGAAACAGAAGCAGAGAGACTCGGGGAGCGAGTCTGCGGCTGAGGCGACAGCGGCGGCGGAGGCAGGGGTAAGTAGCCGGCCGGGCCGGTGCACCCCCCCTCTCCCCCCTCACCCCCCCTGACCCTCCTTCCCCCCTCCCCCCTTCAATCTTTTTTTTTTTTATTATTATTATTCTTTAAAAGCCAGCGGCTTTTTGCTGCTGGCTTTAAAAGAATAACATGGGGATTTGCAAGTTTTTCCTCTGCTGCCAGACCCCTTATAGGGTCCGGCAGCAGAGGAATCGCTGCAATACTCGCCTCCCCATTCATTTACATTGGACTCGCTAGACTCGCAACGAGTAGCGAGTCCTGGACTCAGACTCGTTACAGTCTAGCGAGTCCGAGTAATTTAGGATTCGCCCATCTCTATCTAGGTGTCACTTTCAGCTGTCAGTATGCAACTTGGGCTTATTCTTGAAGTAGGGCTTATATTTCAAGTTTACTGAAAAAAGCCAGAAAAACCCTGCTATGGTACCAGTGAGCCTGTCTGTGGATCACAGGCTTTAGAAATACAAAATTGATTTCCCAAATACAATTTGCAGCTCTAGATTTCTCTAATTGTTTATTTGCTTAATTCAGACATCCATGTGTCACATTTATGTTGTATAGGTATTTGTCACGGACGCAACACGTACTCATTATAATCTATATTCACATACTCGTGTTTTTACATGTATGAGGGTCCATGTGAACCACATGGAGATAAGGCGGTTTTATTTTGGCAGCACACATGACAAGGGCTAATACAAGTCTATGGGTCCATGAAAAGCACGTACAGCACATGGATGGGGCATCTATGTAATATCCGTGAGCTGCACGTGTTAGGCATTGTATTAGGGGAGCTTTGTGAATTATCTATTTACTTAGTCATACGTGAAAAACAATGATGACACTGATGGTAACAAATGATACATACATGTCACACATATCCAAAACACTTATGAAACCAGCACCATCTTTGTTAACTATGGACACATGGATGAGGCCTTGCATGTAGTCACATAAAAAGGGAATGGCAATATATTTACACTGTAAAACAAATATTCAGAGCTACATAATGTATAAATGTATGGTGGAATGAAGTGTAATATGTAAAATGATAGTTAGATAGGTATTAACATTTCAGCCATTGTAATAGACACAATTTCCCAGGTACTATCCTCCTTTCCTATGGACATACATTCACATAATCACAACAATTTTTTGGTATGATGAGGAGGACGCTCATTTTGACCTTTGCTCTATGTAGTTCACCAATTAGATCAGAGGTCCCCAATTCCAGGCCTCAAGGGCCGCCAACAGTGCAGGTTTTCAGGATTTCCTTAGTGTTGCACAGGTGCTAATGTGATCATCTGCACAGGTAATGATTCCAAGCCCTGTGCAATACTAAGGAAATCCTGAAAACCTGCACTGTTGGCGGCCCTTGAGGCTTGGATTTGGGGACCTCTGAATTAGATCAATCCAATAATAATCTTGTAGCGTTACAAAGAATTATAATCCCCCCACCGCTAACCCTGCAGGCTCCATTATCAAAATATGGTGTTTGTATCTGAATTCACTGCAGGAACATTATTGAATCAATTTCATTTGTAAAGGAGGCATTTGTAAGAATATAATGGTGTTGGGGAACTCTAGACATATCTATCACTGATAGAGGTTCTATTTTAATTAAATCAGGTGAAAATCATCAAGGTTTAGATGCACAAAAAGAGAAATTCCAAATGTCCTCACAAAGTAATCAGAAGGAAGCGCCTTGTTTCCAAGAGCCATACATTGCAGGTACACGGACAGGGAAATGATCAGCGAGATGTGCTAATTATGGCCAGAGGCAGCACAGACAATGCTCAAGTCCTACGATCTTCTATATTATTTGTTCAATGGCTGTCACATAGCTGTGTCTGGAGAAAATGCTTCTGACAGACAGAACACTTAAGGTGGAGAGAGGCTTTGCCGATTGTATTATGGATAATGTACAGTAAGGGTAAAACCTTTGCATATTAGAATCAGAAACATATGTATTGTTTACATGTAAATATTTTATATAGTGATAAAAATGTCCATATTCCATAATATCGATATTCTGGCCATGTATTATTTTCTAAATAATACCATACTACGAAAAATTGAAAATATATGTTTATTAAAGATGAACAAAAAGATTCGCAGGACCTGAAAAAGTAGCCATGTTGGTAGTCCATCGCTGATCGGTAGCTGACTTGATTGGAAGGGCCAGTGCAATTATCACCATTCTGGCATGATGCATGTATGATGTCATGCCGAGCCCATGTATTAGAAGAAATGTCACACCCCAGGGCTGGGGTACTCGGATCCCGGGCGTTAATTTTGGATGCTGTCAGCGGCAGCCGGTGCCCGGGCCTGTGGCCCTGGTGGAGGCTCAAAAAGGAGTTTAATAAAACAATGAGTTAAAAAAAATAAAAATAAAATTAAATGTTCGTGACGCCACCAGCAATTTGTGGTGATGACACCAGCGCTGCCAGAAGACCTCTGGGGACAATGGGTAGGTAGCCAGATGATGTCGCTTCCCGCAGGTGGAGCGGAGTCCCCAGGGCAGACTTCAGAAGTACTGGTTGTCGCAGTAGAAATGAACAACAGGAGACCTTCTAGCTCTGCACGGGTATTTACTGGTGAGTTTCAAGCAGATTACAAGGTACACAGTCACAGTTTACAAGGTACACAGCTGGCCAGGTAGTCACAAAAGGATGTCAAGTCTTTCTGAGGCCCTCACAGTGTTCCTTCAGGTTTCAACCTTTGTCCTTCTCACTCACTGCACTCTCCTAACTTCCGTGCGCTGCCCTGCACGGATCCCTCTTCCTACCAGGCCCACAGATCTGCTAGAGATTACACTTCTCTCTAAGGGGCTCAAACCCTGGATGGAGATCCTGGTGGGGACGTGCCTTGGACCGGGTCGCGGCTATCCGAAGACCCATGACCCTCAGGTTTGGCGGCTCAGGGATAGACGCCTGCACCGCTCTCGGAGTAGGTCCTCGGTTTTGGACTGGGTTCCCTCCCGTACCGGTTATTGGTACGGTCCGGCACTGGGCTTGCTCAAGCCAGGGATTCCCCTTCTGTATGGGCAGCCTTCCTTTACAGGCACCCTCCACTTCACTCTCCTCACGACTGACTAACTGCCACTCCTTCCCGCTCTTCTTACACCTAAGCTCCTCCCTCCAGGACCGGTTACCCTAGTTACAGGTTCAGCCAATGGGTCCCCTAGCTCTAAGTGCATGAATGCGTACACAAGGGCCTCAGATTAACATTACCATCCTCTGGTCACCGGGATAACACACACGCTAATCTCTGTGTAGTACCCCTTTAGTGGGGCACTGGCCAGTGGGGAGCCACAGAAACATCAAGGATGATGGCAGGTAGGGGAAGATTCACAGATCTACAGGGTTTTGGTCTGGCAGTCAGGGGCTACCCACATGGCCTCTGGACTAGAAACCTACAAATTGTTTTGATCATCTATTATAATACTTACCTAGTGGTATCCATTATCCATGTACATCTTTACAAGGCCATATTCGATAATTCCCCACACCACCGGAAGTACGCTAGAAGCCATATTGGGGCACTCAAGTGATGAGTATCCCACTATGGCGACTGTTACTACAAACCTTACCAGTTAGAAGTATTGCAGGATATTAGATTAGCAATCATGCGAGTGACAGTTGATTTCATAAAGGGACTGAGTTGAAAAAAAAAAAAAAAAAAAAGTAAGAAAAAATGACAGAAAGACAATTGTCCACTAAAAATGCCATTTCAAGTAAAACTAAATTAAACAAAAAAGCATGTTGGGTATCACAGAATCCAGAATGATCCAAGCTATAAAACTGTACCATGACCAATCTAAAAAAAAGTGTTTTATCATTTATGCTAAAACACAAGAATGGAATAAAAAATTATCACAAAGTAGTAAAGAAAAAAAATGGTATCAACTAGAATGTAAGAAAGTGCCCCTAGCATTACTTGGATTTGATGGGAGTTCCTAATTCACACTCTGGACTTCAGGTGCCAGTCTCTTTACAGGAGTAATACCCAGGGGCGGAACTCCACTGGTGCAGCTGGTGCAGCTGCACCAGGGCCCCGACCGGCTGGGGGCCCCTTCAAGCCTGGAGGGGGGCCCCCAGCCGACCCCCGCAAGCCGCCGTCAAAGGAGAGGAGGGTCAGGCAAGGGAAGCAGAGAGCTTCCTGCTTCCCCTGCCTGATCCCGCCCCTCCTCTCCTCTGCTTCACCGGCCCCTAGCATACATCCGGCGTGGCTCCCAGGTAGGAGAGTATCGCGCCTGCGGCTCCCTGCGGCTCCCAGCGGCGCCTAGCAGCACCCACCCCCCTTCCCGGGCCGCGCCGATGGCCAACGGCACCCCTCCCCCTCCAGCCGCGCCGACGGCCAGTAGCCCCGCCCCCCCCGGTCCTCTCCTGCACCAGGGCCCCCGGGGGTGACGGTCCGCCCCTGGTAATACCCATCCACAGAAGAAGGTAAGTATTGCAGCACTCCGATTCCTTAGAAAATGTCCAACTTAATTTTTCACACAGGTAAAAACAGCATCACGGAGAGGTTCGGCATGTGGGACGACAGACTGTTTTGCACCACCTGGCACTTCAACTTATTTTCATGTGTATTATTGATTTATGAATTAAAAATTAAAAGAACGCTGTTTAAGGAGCATTTACACTGCAAGGTTATTGTGAATGAATGATCCAGGGAATGCTTGTTTCATGATAATCGTACAGTCTGAAAAAGTTGCTGATCACTAAATGAATGAGCAAAATGTTCCTTCATCAGGTAATTAATGATCATTTGTTTTTCACAAAAAATGGTCATTCAGCAGTATCATTATTCTTTACAAACAGGACTTGTACTGCCGAGAACAATGGCAGTCTGAGTGAGCTGAATAATCTATTACTGATCGTTCTGTGGACATCTGAAGAGTAGTATGTCTGTCTAAAAATTCTATTAGGCCCACGTGCACACATTGAGTCTTTGGTGATTTTCTTACCTATGTAATTTTAAGCCAAAACGAGTGAGTAAAAAATGCAGAATTGGTGCACTTGTTTCTATTATACATTTTCTCTGATTGATCCACTCCTAGTTTTGGATTACAAATCAGAGGTAAAATACATCAACGTGATTACTTACCGGGTCCATACGCTTGTACTTCTGGAGCAGCTCAATACTTTCCTAATTATTCACTGTACGGTAAATGCTAGAATGTAAGAGCTGTATCCAGGTTTCTGCACTGGGTCAAACAGCTTCCCACTCTTTGTGACAGTGTCTGTTATTGGCTGCTGTATCCCACACCCATTGTGCTGGGTTCTGTGATTAGTTGCCATAGGCAATAAACCTAACGTCATAGTAGTGTAAAAATAAATACCGTAGATAAATAAATAATACAAAAAATTACTTAGAACTTTGCTGTATTTTGATTCTTAGTGCAGATAAAGTGGACAGCTACGGGCTGCCACCCCGAGCTGGCTGGCTTTACCTTGGCTGGCAATCAAAATACAGGGAAGCACAGTATTTTTTCATTATTTAAATAAATGATTAAAAAAAATGCTTGGGATTCACCCTATTTTGATTGCAAGCCAATGTAAAACCCAGGCAGCTGGGCACTGATATTCTCAGCATGATGAGGCCGATAGTTATTGCCCCCCAGGCTTAAGAATAGCAAACCACAGTCACCCAAGAAGTTGGTGCATTCATTAGAAGCACCAATTTCTGGAGGTTTATCTGGCTCTTCCCAATGCCCTGCTGCGGTGGGATCAGGGTGATAGAAGGGGTTAATGACAGCTGAGGGCTGTCTGTGTGATTTATGTCAAATAAGGGGATTTTTCTCTGTGAGTTATTTCATATAAAGGATTTTTCTGTGTTGTGTTTCTCAACTATTTCCTCACAGGATTGATAATGGGTGGATCTCAAAGGGGCCTGAAATTATGATTATTGGGCTTATTTACAAGCTGTTAATACTCAGCTGACATTAATCCCTGCTGTTCTGTAGCCTAGGGGCCCAATAACTATGCACCTCACCACGTTGCGATAACCAGTATTTCATGTAGCTCACATAATAGTGAGCTACCTTGCTGTACTTTGGCTGGCAATCAAAATACAGGGAATACCATTATTTATTTATGTTTTTTCAATTGTTTAAACCTGCTGTTTTAGTTTCATTTTTCAATTGTTTATGAACAACCATGTTCACATACAGTATAATAATGCAACAGGTATTCAAATAAAACACTTAAATTAGCTAAAATTAAGATTTTTATAGGTGCGGTCAATGCCCTGAGGAAGATAACTTGCAACGTACGTTGGCTGGAGGGGTGAGGAGCCTGTGTAACAGAACAGCTTCAGTGCAGCCTGGAACATAAGGTAATTGCAAGCAGGAATCTAAATTGGTGTACTGCAGGGGGTCCCTCATCTGAGTATGTATTGGGATATTGAAAGTGAGTTTGCTGGTTCTAGGTTGCAAGATGGTGAATTGATACTAATATAAGCACCAGTATATAGCTATCTGATAACTAATAGTTCATAGGAGCACCCTTATATACTGTTGTTTGCTTTTTAGAGGTATTTTTGTAGAATTTGTATAATTATTGTGGATTATTGCCTGTAATAATTTTGGTACCTTGGCAGATGTATTAAAACATTTTTTTTTTTTTTTTTTTAATTTTGAATAATAATAAAAATAATTAATTGTTAAAGAGACAGTTGTTTCATTTGTCTTCCGTTGGAGGGATGGGAGATTTTGGTTTTATCTGTATATGAGTGAAACCTCAAATAACTGGACAATTGATTGTATAAACTCTCATGGGTGTAAGTGGTTCTGGAAGAAACAAAGTGAAAAAGGAGCTAACAGATGGAGAAATTGAAGGCACTGTCAAGTTTAGTGTAGGAAACCTGATGATATGTGGTTGTTTAACAGGCACAAGCATTGTAAAGTTGACCACGATCGATGGTGGTCTCAATGTTGGGGTATATGTGAGTAACCTGCAAGATGAGTTACACTGTATACTTGAGCACTATGGGTATGAAAAGAACAACATAGTGTTCCAGCAGGACAATGACCCAAAGCATATATCAAGATTGGCAAATAAATGGTTCAGTGAAAATGAAATAGAGGTGCTGTATTGACCCTCACAGTCCCTAGACCTCAACCCAATCAAACATTTGTGGGTAAAGGTGAGAAAAAAACTGTATACTGTGAGGTGTAGCGGCGTCAGGGAGGCAAAGACATGGGATCCAGCACCACTGGTCACGGCACACGGGTTTATTTGGCCAAAACACGTAGACAACAATAGTCCGGTGCACTATTCCGGATTCTCCTTACTTCAGGGGCCGCTTCTCAGCTTCACCCAAAAGGACTTACCCCGTCAAAACCAGCCACAATGTCTCAGGCCTGGCTCAGGGATGTTTCTCTCTCAGAAGCTGAGGGAGTTGTCTTCACTCCCCACCAGAGACCACACCCCATGGTCTAGCTTCCTTTTATCACACCCAAGCCAGTAAAGCAGAACCAGCACAAAATCCCGGGATAGAGTGCGACCTGTCAATATGGAGGACGCACCCAGGGAGGCATATACCGGTCGCAGGGGCCCGACCCGGTCGGTGCTTCACACACCCCCCCTATGTTCAAGCGTATGGGGCTGAACACAAGGCCATAACCCTGGGCCCTGCGTGCAGACCGGGTCATGGCGCGGAGAACCAGCAGAGCCAAGCAGGGGCACCCGGGGATACCAGCGGTGCCAGACCCCACGAGCAACCAACCTGTTCGGACCCCCGGCACCCACGAACCCCGGACGGGTACCAACGACAGAGGCCTGGGGCCCCACAAGCAACACGGGGTTTGCCCGCGGCACTGCTGCACCACTCCGGACGGCAAGTCGGCGCACTGGGCTCTGCACCCGGGAATCAGTCACATTAAGTCCTCCGGGTATCCCGGCGGCGGGATTCTTGGGCTCTGGGCCCTGTCTGTCCTTCATCTGGGGGGCCATATACTCGTTCCACAATATCCGGAACAAGGGCATATCCCTCTCCAGCACAACATCATAAGGGAGATCCTTTACCACCCCCACGACATGTTGAACCCTCCTGGCTGGGGTAGCAAATGTGACACGCTTCGTCGGATACCTGCGATGATCCCCATGGACACTCATCACCCTGACCTTTCGGTCGGTGGGTTTGGTCCTGGAGACCAAGGAGGCACACACGAGGGTCACGTTGCTCCCTGAGTCCAGGAGAGCCGTCACTTCATGACCATTAAGCCGAACGCGGCACAGTACATTCCGAGTGTCCCTGGGGTCCGAGCGCCCTTTTCCGACGAGGTGGGTGAACATGGACCGCCTCCGGGAGTAGTCACAGTCCATGGGTTCCCGTTGAGGGGACACTGCGCCATCATATGTCCCACCTCCTGACACCTCCTACATCGGGGTTGACCTCCGTTATACCAGGGGCTGAATTGCGGCGGTCCAGTACGCCGCTTTGCTGCAGGGGGAGGGCTGTTCTTGGCCTGAGTCGGGTGCTCGCTCACCCGGGGTCTGGATTGGGGGTCCCTGCTTTCTGGTGTGGTGGGCGCGGCCTTGCGGTTAGCCCGCAGTGTCGCAGTGTCCCGGATCAGTACCTGTGTGGCCACATAGCGCTCCACCACGTTCACCAACTGGTCTAGGGAACCCGGGTCACTGTGTCCCACCCACTTTTGTATGGGGACGGGCAGCGTACGCACGAAGCGATCCACCACCACCCGCTCTACCATCTGAGCCGGACTCAGGGCTTCAGGCTGCAGCCATTATTTAACCAGGTGCAACAAATCATAGGCCTGTGAGCGCACGGGTTTGCCTTCCTCGTAGGCCCATTGGCTCACCCGTTGGGCCCTCACATATGTATTGACCCCGGTACGGGCCAATATCTCCCCCTTCAGGTCTCCATAGTCCAGGGCATCCTCAGTACACAGGTCTATGTATGCCTTTTGGGGATCACCAGTCAAATAGGGCGCCAGCACCTCGGCCCCCTGGGCGACCGGCAGTCTCTCCCGTTCAGCCACCCGCTCAAACACGGCCAGGAATGCCTCCACATCATCCCCCGAGGTCATCTTTTGCAGCGCTTGTCTTACCGCTTTCCGGACGCTGCCGTCGTCACCTGGGCCTTGGGGCGGTTCCCACGGTCTGGCACGAACAGCCTCGGTCAACAGGGCCATCTGTTCCTGGTGTCTTTGTTCCTGCTGCTTCAGTGCTTGGAACTGCTGCTGCTGAGCCTGAACCAGGTGTTTGAGTACCTCCTCCATGCTGGTGGTGGGCTTGTACTGGAATTTAGCCGCTTGGATCCTGGACATGCGCTGCCGGGCACCCCGCAAGAGACTGGCAGCTATAATGACTGCTGCTCCTCTCACTTAGCAGCCGCTCATTAGCCTCATGAAACAGTCACTTTCATCAGCGGTTCCGGAAGGAAGGGCGACAGTAGCGCGGGCTTCACCAGGAATGAATGCTACACCTCACCGGGCCGGCAATGCCCGCATTCTCCACCATATGTGAGGTGTAGCGGCGTCAGGGAGGCAAAGACACGGGATCCAGCACCACTGGTCACGGCACACGGGTTTATTTGGCCAAAACACGTAGACAACAATAGTCCGGTGCACTATTCCGGATTCCCCTTACTTCAGGGGCCGCTTCTCAGCTTCACCCAAAAGGACTTATCCCGTCAAAACCAGCCACAATGTCTCAGGCCTGGCTCAGGGATGTTTCTCTCTCAGAAGCTGAGGGAGTTGTCTTCACTCCCCACCAGAGACCACACCCCATGGTCTAGCTTCCTTTTATCACACCCAAGCCAGTAAAGCAGAACCAGCACAAAATCCCGGGATGGAGTGCGACCTGTCAATATGGAGGACGCACCCAGGGAGGCACATACCGGTCGCAGGGGCCCGACCCGGTCGGTGCCTCACAATACATACAGTACCCAAGTGAGACAACCAGTATGCATCAACATTAGTAATGTGTAGAAGAGACCAGGCATCAGATTTTGGTCTAGACATGCTTGAATCTGATCAACAGCATACCTAGAAGGATTGAAGTAGTTTTAAAAGCCAAAGGTGGATTTTCAAAATACTAATACAATAATAATTTAAACTTAGATTTTTAGAAGCAAAGCAATAACACTGCAGTGACTTGACAAGAATCTATATAATTAACCATAAGCTAAACATTTGCAAGTCAAATATATATATATGAATTAGTCAATCTAATTGTCTATAAAATGAATGTATTCTCATACTCAATTCTGTAGTAGATGGTGAGATTTAGAACCTGAAAATCAAAAGGTGAAAACATTGTTACCCTCTTGCTTGTCAGTGTACATCATATGTTTAACCAATAGTCGAGAGGTCACATATGCTTAAATTAAGGATTAGAGTAAGGATTTTGGGGATCTAGAAAAGTTGTTCTTGATAGTGCCCATAGTGTTAAGAAGGCCCTAATGACATCCCCTTCCCCACATAAAAGCTAGATTCATAGAGAATTGGAAAGAAGCTGTACCTAGCTTCATTGGCACCTTTTTCTTTACTCACAACTCCAATATTTTTTAGGTTGTAGCCTAATATTAGGTACTAGCTGGGAGCCCGATGCACATGCATCGGGATTCTAGAACGGCGAGTCTCTGACTCGCAATGGCCGCTTCGCGGCCAATGCTTCGCGCGTGTCCACATGACCACGCAGTTGCTCGCAATGGCCGCTGCGCGGCCAATGCTTCGCGCGTATCCACATGACCACGCCAGGGCAAAAAGCCGATTCGCGATTATATAATAGATATCAATATGGTTGTGACGATTATAATGGTCAGAGTGGCAAAAGTTCCAGAAAGGAAATGTTTTACCATGGTAAAGCTTAGTTGGTCCTGAATTATACAAGATAAATGGCAAAACTATGGTTGCCCTGTCACTACTTTTAAAACTTAATTCATCCAAAGTAGATTTTCATTTATTTTGTTTGGATCTGTGAAGACTAATTTTTGAGTATTAATGTTGTTATACGGTATACAAGTCACATTATCAAAACCCTGCACTGCAGCCCAGGGCTTTTTCTTGAAAAATAAGTAATATTAGATTACAGTCAAAATGAGTTTGTCAAAATGCTATCTAAACTACTAATCCAATAATTTAGGAGACTTATCCCTTATAAAAAAAATCATATCTGTAATTATAGCATTTAGTGGTTTAGTTGGCATAAAAAATATTTTATGTGCAAATGAGGGGGCTTTGGTACCCTGTTGGTGTGTCCAAATAGCACAATGCACCATTATGCACCCTTAATTTGTATACTGAACACAATTATATCTGGACAGTGCTCTTGGCAGCTAAGCTCATATAGTGTTATTGATGACTTCTTTCACTGGCTCTTTACTATGACCACCATAAAGAATATACTACAGCCAGGAGACAACAATGGGTGGTGGCAATGACACAATGGGAGTGCAGGTGCAGAGTGTACTGTACAGATATGACTGTGTTCAGTGTACAAATTAAAGGGGATTAGTGGTTCACTGAGCTCTTGGCCATACCAAGAGTTCACTGAGCTCTTGGCCATACCAAGGGTGCACTGAGCTCTTGGCCATACCAAGGGTGCAGTGAGCTCTTGGCCATACCAAGGGTGCGCTGAAATGCCTTATTTGCAAATGAAATACATTTTTTATGTCAACTAAACCACTTAAAGCTATGTTACAGGTATGTTTTTTTATAGGCTGTCTCCATTTTGCCTGTATAAGTAGTTTAGTAGTGTTGTGAAGGTGACAGACTCCCTTTGACAAATAATTTTTACAGTGCTGATTCCACATGGTGAATATAAACATAGTCTACCTGTACAGATTACTGGAAAGTATCAGCTATATTGGCTCAGTTTTACAACAAAAAATAGATACCGTATAAGTTATTCTGGCAGACATTACAAGATATTTTAATAGACAAAAGTAAAATAGTTTGCAAATACATTTTATTCAGTAAATGCATGAAAAGTAGAGATTGTATAGAGAAGAAAATTGAAAAAGGTGAAGATGAAGTGAACTTGCCTAATGAAAATGAACTGTATGATTTACAATAGATAACTGAGAGTGATAACGAGAACCAAGACAATACTCGTCAGCAGCAGAAATCCATCAATCTATTGATCCCCTGAAGAAGGTCCGATATCTCATTGCAAGCATGACTCTTAGGGCTGCTCCTCAAGCAGAAGATTGGTTTTCACTCATTCACTACCTCTGCTCATGGAAAAACATAATTAAGCATTTTTTTTACATTTTCCCATAATGCATCAATTTTCTTTTGCTGCTGTATCGTATGTGACAAATTGTAAATAAATTACACTTGTCCTATGTATCCATTCTACGGTCTCTATGTTCTCGAACGTGTCCTGAGATAAACGAAGCATCACATTACATCCTCTGCAGTTCCTCAATTTACATCCTCCTTTGTACTGCTATCTACTATGATCAGATCATCTGAGCCGGTTCCTGTAGGAATTCGGCATGCACTTGTGATTTTATTTTGCGTGGTGAAATGTATGCATTTAGTATATTAGATATGTGCTCAGATTGTGTCCACTGGATACAAGACCTCCAGGGCATTTACACTGTGGGGTGCAAATAATATCGCTAGAGTGATTTTTTTTCTCATCGTGTGAGTAACTCCATCATAAACACAATCCGCCTTGACAGGTCTCAGTTTAATTAAGCATAATTAGTTAATAACAAATGTGCATACTATTAAATATTAAGACATGCTATTGTATATGAAGTATATTATTAACCCTAGAATACTAGTCTTCCAGTCTGGGTACCTTTATAAGGTATTTATAATGATCTCTTTGCTATGTATGGGAAATAACAGAAGCAGAGTATTTTAAAAATAATGATCACATCATCAGTACATGAACCCATGCTATCTTCCATTGCTACAACCAAGATTAGCTAAACCAACAATATCAAGCAGATAAGTCAAATCATGGTACCACTCACTGTTATCTGCGCCATGTTAGCCTGAGTGCAGACCAGGCTCTAATGTCACAACACCAGTTGGAAACCATTGTAATGAAACACAGACCTCTCCTGGATAAGATCTATTTAGAGGTTGGAGCCTATAGCTACATTTTGCCATTTTTAAAGCAGGTTAGAATGGCGGTCAGCAAGTCAGGAAGGAGCTGAGCACATGGGTTTAAGTTATCCGCCAACATAAAGATTAACCTATAATATGATCAATTCTTTTTTTATATGTATATATATATATATTTGGAAACTCATCTATTCTAACGGACGTATCTAACAACTGATGTGTTGCATAACCTCAGTTTTCATCAGTTTTTGTATTTATAAATCTAGTTCTATCTTATACATGACAAATGTTTTTCAAATCAGAAAAAAAACAAGATTCTTATTGTGCTGAAATGAATGTGGTCCTTTATTTCTCTTTTTAACAAAACATATGTAGAAAAAAACCACCACAATAAATGCAGCCTTATAATGCTCTAAAATCCCTTTCAAGTGCTATACAGCTCATAACACAATTTAATAAAACATGATTGCAATCTCCCAGCTCTGACAACGGTAAGAAATGACCCTTGTGTGGGCAATTAAGGATGGAAGGAAATTCCGCAGCTTTAGTGTTTCTTATACATATTAGCTTGAAGATCTGTATGGGAAATCCATTCGCTGTATTTGAAGGTATAGATTTTAGAATCAATCTCCGAACCAGTCTGACAATTTGCTTCAGGTCAGGTAGATGGATAAATATTTCATATGGTACTTTTATCATCGCTGCCAATACATAGGAAAATAAAGCAATGGCAAACAGATCTGTATTTGATAGAAATGTACATATGAATAGGGGCAGTAATTGTCATTAAAGCAGATGTGCTTGTCACACTAAGACAAGAATTTAACAGGTTAATGGAACAGTCATCTTTATATGTAAAGGAATCTACCATAATAATCATATAATTAAACCTTTATATCATGTACGCTATTGCCTATCATCATCTATATATCAAGTACCTGTATATCATGTATATAAGTACCTGTATATCATGTATGCTATTGCCTATTACCATCTATATATCAAGTACCTTTATACCATGTATATAAGTACCTGTATATCATGTATATAAGTACCTGTATATCATGTATGCTATTGCCTATTACCATCTATATATCAAGTACCTTTATACCATGTATATAAGTACCTGTATATCATGTATAAGTACCTTCGTATCATGTATGCTATTGCCTATTACCATCTATATATCAAGTACCTTTATACCATGTATATAAGTACCTGTATATCATGTATGCTATTGCCTATTACCATCTATATATCAAGTACCTTTATATCATGTATATAAGTAACCTTATATCATGTATGCTATTGCCTATTACCATCTATATATCAAGTACCTTTATACCATGTATATAATACCTTTATACTTTATATCATGTATATAAGTACATTTATATCATGTATGCTATTGCCTATTAACAACTACATATCAAGTACCTTTATATCATGTATATAAGTACCTGTATATCATATATATATTTAAGTACCTTCATATCATGTATGTTATTGCCTATTACCATCTATATATCAAGTACCTTTATATCATGTATATAAGAACGTTTATATCATATATCATATATCATGTACCTTTATATCATATATGCTATTGCTTATTATCACCTTTATATCAAATATGCTTCATGCATTGTTGCTGGGCATATATATGATATTCCACTCTCCTTTCCACATATGTCACATAAATTATTGTATTTTTATCATCTCTCTGAAGCCTATTGGAAGACTGTAAATATATCTCAGCCTTTTACAGAGCTATATTCATCACGCTCTTTGTCATACTGTGATATATAAGCAGTCTTACTCATTTTTATGGCTATGTCACCGTAGGTAGAGTTCAGTATCCCTTGTGAAGTGGAACAAATTCCACATAATTAAGTCCCATTAGGAGCAACTATAGTGAACAGGTATCTCTACATTTTTACTAGTATTTTTACATGTGTTTTTATGACAATTAGCAAATTATGCACCATTATTTATACAAAGCCCATTAGGGCAATAATCCCAGCGCTACATTATATGAACATTCATTAGCATGGACAAGCGGTATAGCTGCAGAATTATCAGTATAAGATCACTCACAATTAAAGATCTGAAAAGTATTGTAACAACTTGATAGCTCCTAATTGCAAGAAGTGTACCAACAAGTGCCCTCTCCATGTCACACCAAAAGAGGCTCACCGGATAAAACGCAGCCAAGGATTACAGAAACAGTTCTAACGAGTTTACCATAGATCAGTTATCATTTTACTGCAGTATGAAAATAGACAAATCTCTCCTCCTATGTATGACAATGAGGGGAAGCGCTTAGAACAAGACAATTCTTCGCCCTTGCTCACGTCATCTGTAAATGGTGAGCATTCAAGCACAATTTAGAGTCATTTGTAATGCTTTTTATTAATTTATTTTTTAAAATCGGACATTTCTGAATATTTTATGCAAACAAAAAAAAGAATAACTTTTATATAATGCTTAACGTTTCCGGCATTAATGGAATATAAAGTACATATGCTTCCTATATGATGAATATGTATGGAGTGCTGATGCTAAAAGGTTTTTTTTTAACCGTCTTATCAGAGGACTATTAGGCCATTAGTGGCAAGAAAAATGTAATAGACATGACTGTGTCAGATACTATAAGATGAAGAATAAGACCTCATCTGTAATACCTCTTATTAAATGATCCAGAAACAAAGCATAAAAAATATGCAAATGTGTTCAGGAGGCATCCTCATTAGCATGTTGAGGCAAGAATGCCATATAGAAATATATATGTGTATGCAAATGTCCACGAAGCACTGTATATGTAAATGATATGCAATGATCCAGTTTAGTGTTTTTTTTTCTTGCAGAAATGAAAGGCAGTGTAGATGCATGCTGTTTCCTTGTATTGTCTAAAGGGTAGAAAACCCTACATCACAGAAAGCAATCTATCTCCTGGCTTTTAGTGACAAATATAAATCACCTAAGTCTCGCTTGGTGGTTTATAAATGTCACCACAGTCCCTCTAATAAATTATAGCTTTTAATGCACACTTGGATGCACTTCACTTCATCAAACATATCCCTTGCACTACATCTATCTCTGCTTTTGTGATGGGTTTATGCACACAAGAGCTAGGCTTTCTTCTTTTGTTGTTTTATTTTTACATATATTATTTGCATGATGTGTACAAATGCCAGCCACAAGCCGGAAAGCAGCGAGAGCAACCACCTATACGCCGTGCTCCTTCCTCAATTTTATACATTTAATGATCTGGATTTTTTTTTTTAATGATGATCATATATTCTTTTCCCTACAGGCATCTATTTCCCAGAGTCAATTCTATCATTTATTCATAAGGGTATGTCTCAAGTACAAGGTAGCATTACCAGGCTGGCTTGACAGTACCTCCATACACATGAGCAGCATTTATAATTTATGAAATTTTCTGTGGTTGTGAGGGCTGAATAAACCTGAGGTCACATCTCTGGGAAAAGCAAAGCATGCCATTATACCAGATGAGGGATAACTGCATTTAAAATGAACCCCATCGCTGCCAGAATGACGTGACGTTCATTGGAATGTGTCGGATTGCTTTGTTTTAGCACATTAGTAAAAAAGCCATACGTATTCTTCTTGTACGCTAAGAATATATGCATACATTCAGTGTTAAGTCCTGCAAATCTACTTCCAGTCCCCTCCTCTCCTCTTTATATCCCTCTCCCTAGCCCCTTGCTTGATTTTTAATCGTTCTACAAAATCTTGTTAGGGCAGGTTAATGATTGACCTCTGAGAAAAGTACATGCCATTCATGGTTTCCTAGCAGATAGGAGCCTGTGGAGGAGAGCAGAAAATAGGATTTAACTCCTGCCTTTGCTAGGAGAGTTGAAAATTGAGTTTCTCAAGGCATCCCTTATCCACGCCTAGTCTACCCACCCCCAAGTATTCTGAGGCTTTTCTTCATTTTTTCACACAATTGCGCTACAATTTGGGGATGCTGTCCTGTGGTTGTGACTAATGTAGACTAGACACTATTAGGATTTCTGGTGATGCTTTACATAACTGCTTTTGTTATTCAAATGTTTCCTTTCTAAGGAATCTAGCAGGCATATCCCCACCTCGAATGTCAAACTCAAATGAGTGAAGATGTGAATAGACCTCACTACGCCAAGGTAGTTAAAAATGTAGTAAATAAATTAAAATAAATGCAATTGTTTGTTTAAATGAGAAACTAATTGGAGATATTTGCTTTAACGGCAACAAATATTTAAATAGTGTCCAACCAATAGCAATGCCAATATGCAATTATATTTCGATCATTAATTTGGGCTATGCTAAAGAGTGTGAGTTCTGCATTACCTTTTGTGAATTAAAACACATCCATTCATCTTATTGCTTAAAACGTTAAGCTCAGGTCTTAGGGTAGGCTCACATGATCATATAACATGGATGAGTGTTATCCGATATTTTATTGGATAGCACTTGGTTAAATCTTGCATTATGGAGCATGCTGTGAGTGGCAGGGTAATCGGACAGCTCCCACCCATTGAAGTCTATGGGTACGTGAAAAACAGCAGATTGCACTACGAGACATTTGACTACTGTCCGATTTACATGGACTCATAGATCAGAGAAGATGGAGACATTTTGTTCCCTATCTTTTCGTGACCTGTGATACAATTCTCTCTTTTGATAGTCTCAGATCACTCTAAGCTGACACTCAGATCCAACTCTGATCTCAGTGTCATTAATAGAATTTATCCAATTCTCTCACATGGGAGAATATTTGCTCTTGTGACTGTAGCCTTAGACTCAAGCCCATGTTATGGATCAGTTTGGTGCACAACCATGATAAACCTACCAAAGGGCTTAATAAGTCTTTGACTGCAATATATCCAACTTCATACCATGAGGAATGAATATCGCCTTACATATCACCTGTATCACCTGAACTGAATCACATTGAGGCTTTACGCCACCTCACTAAATAGGTCATATAAGCTCTGTGCCAGTGTTCTTAAGGGAATATGTTTCAGCAAATTTCTTATTCTTTACATCAGGCTTTTATGCTCAAAATGTTTTTCAATTTTTTTTAAAACTTTGTTTTGATAACTTTCAATTTTCTTTATTACAAATTAAATTTTTTGCAATTTTCACAAAAGCCATTGGGACTTTTTTATAGAGGCAAAAACAAAGGAGAGGGGGCGCTTCTAAAGTATTATCCGGGGGTCAAGTGGAGCATACTTTGGGTATAACCGAACTAACCTGGGATGGTTATGCATCCAAGGCTTAGATAATTCGGTGACAACGCTCCCCACACAATGAGCTCGCCTCTGGATCCGGGTCCAGAAAGCCATGGATCAAATGAGTGATCAAGTGGACAATGACATTACCAATGGTCATCAAGCCCCAGGATTTGCTAGTCTGTTGCCAGCGATTTCGTGCTGCACTGACCGCTTACCCTCATGGGGAAAGGCAGAATTGAAAACTTACAGAAGCGGTTATGTCAGGTGCTCAAAATCAAAGGCAGGGGGCAAAGATTTCAAGATGATTTCGTCACTATGTGTACGGCGATGAACTCTGCATTACTCAGGTGGAGGTCCTGAGGAAGGGGGAGTTCACTGCCGTAACACAAAGTGATGAAATGATTGTGTGATTAATGACCATTAAAGAAAAGTTAATCTTGAAATCTTTGCCCCCTGCCTTTGATTTTGAGCACCTGACATAACTGCTCTTAACCGCTTCTGTAAGTTTCCAACTTGGACTTTTTTAGACTTACTTTCAATAGACTTATTGGAAACATTGCTGCTTTAAATCTAAGTCCCCTGCTTCCTGTCTTATACTTACCTTCTGCCACCTTCATGTTTTTCCTGCGGTGCTCAGGTCATTCTGTAGTGAAAAGTGACCTGCTGGCAGCTCCAGTGTTTCATAAAGCATGCTGGAGGTAATACATCTCTATGACAACCTTGTTCTGGCCTTGTTCTGGTTTTCATAAAGATGCATTGAGTGCCTGTGACGAAACTTATGACTTCCAGCCATTCAGAAGCTACGGACACAAGAAGGCACTGCGGGAGCAGGGCAGGCTCTGTAAAGTTTGAAAACACTGGAGAGTGAGTATAAGACAGGGGAGGGGGGCTTAATTTAAACTCCCACTGTAGTGGTGAAAAAAAACAACACTGTATTAGTGCATTAATGAAAGCAGATTTCCTAGTTCATACAAGAAAGGTAGAGTGGCATACGACCACAGTCACAGTTTGACTAATCACTAAATTCTAGTTCAACTAATAATATGCTAAATGTAACATTTATTCCATGAATTTCAACTATACTTAAGCATATGAGGTCTGAATTAAGTTTTGATAATTATAAAAACATATACTGTACTGCATTTATTCAAGTTAATTACGTATATTGTTAAAACTTTAAGAGATTTTCCACTACTAATGTCATCCCCTTTATTTTGTCTTAACTCTTCTCAAGTAACACCTTCAGAATATGCCTCTACTACCTACTCTGCACCTGTAAGCTGATCTCTAAGAGGCTCATAAATACTTTTCATCTAAGTGTCCACTGTGCATTTTTGGTGAGTTTTTTGCTTGACTTAATGCACCAAAAATGCAGCACCCACAGCTTTGTAGTGAAATTCAATGTGATTTTCCAAAAATTGAGCTAAGCTGCCTTCACATTTGCGGACCCCTCCGCAGCGTTCCGCGGAGGGGTCGCAATGTGACCGCAGCGGCCGCCCGCTCCTATCTTTATAATGGGAGCGCACGGTGCTGCGCTTGACAGCGCAGGACCGTGCGCACCCATTCACTCCCATATGTGATCTGTGCTCAGGGCCATCTCATGGCTTTGATTGGTGAAGAACCATATCAGATCTTCCATAGGGATGCATAAGCCTTCTACTGCATTTTCTATGCCATTGCTCCAATTTCATGCAAGGAAGGAGTGAATACTTTTTATACATCACCTGTATCGCCTGTACAGCATGGAGGCTATAATAAATGCATCATACAGACACTATCACAGTCTTATTTATTTAACTAGATGGTGGCCCAATTCTAACGCATCGGGTATTCTAGAATACCTTGTAAACAGGAGGGAACTGTGTCCACACTATGACTGACAGCCTTGTAAACAGCAGAGAAGTGCATCACACTGTGAGCGGCAGTTGAAATTGCATGCCAATATACCAAGCCGTGCTGCTATTGCCAGCCGTGACGACCAATCAGCGCACTTGGTGCGTGTTTTAAAACACGCTTTGCTGTTTGGTCGCTGGGACGCGGAACCAATCAGCGAAGTGGAGCATGGCTTGGCAGGGGTTTTGAATCATCACGCCGCTGATTGGTCGCCGCTGAGAGGGTGACCCATCAGCGGCGTGGGATTCATATTTCCTGCCAATCCACGCAGTTCGCTGATTGGTCACCGCTGGCCGCAGCGACCAATCAGAGAAGTCACGCGGCTTGGCGGGGGATTTGAATTCCGGCCACCATATAGGAATGCCCATAATGTGAGTGTTCAATATGGAGGTCGGGGTACTACCGCTGCAAGCTGACGCCGGTTATCTCCCGGCTGGCTCCCCTGCAGACATCTGTGGGGCAACAGATGAGCCGCAGCTACCGTTGAATCTCCAGACGATAGCCGCGGCCGGAAGCATGTATCCTGGCGATAGCGACGCCAAAGTGTCGCCGTCGCCAGGTTTTAGCTTGGCGCGAGTTTTGAATGCCCCACGGCTGTTTTGCATACGCTTTGCTCATTGGTTGCCGTGGCTGGCGGCGACCAATGAGCTCTGCCGCGCGATTTTCTGCACAGACAGACACGATTAGGCAATTATATAGCAGATACCTACAGCAGTGTCAGTGTACAGCAGTGTCAGTGTACAGCAGTGTCAGTGTACAGCGGTGTCGGTGTACAGCGGTGTTCGGTGTGCAGTGCTGTCGGTGCAGGTGTTGGTGTGCAGTGGTCAGTGTGCAGCAGTGTCGTGTGCAGCAGTGGCGGTGTGTGGGGGCGGTGTGCAGCGCTATCAGTGTTGTGCGGTGGTGTCGGTGTACAGCAGTGCTAGTGTACAGCAGTGTCTGTGTACAGAAGTATCAGTGTTGTGCGGTGGTGTGCGGTGGAGTCGGTGTACAGATTTATCAGTGTTGTGCGGCGATGTCGATGTGTGGCGGTGTCAGTGCGCGGCGGTGTCTGTGTTCGCCGGTGTCTGTGTACAGCAGTGTGGGCATACAGCAGTATCAGTGTTGTGTGGCAGTGTCGGTGTGCAGCGGTGTCCGTGTTCAGTTGCCGGGCGAGACTAATCAGCGGGGCAGAATGGTGCCGGACAGGATGAAGCGAGCGGGGCAGAATGGAGCCAGCAGTTCCGGTGTATGGCGGTGTCGGTGTGAAGCGGTGTCTGTGGTTGTGTGGCGGTGTCAGTGTTATGCGGCTGTGTTGTTGTGTGCGGCGGTGTCAGTGTGCGACAGTGTCGGTGTGCGACAGTGTCGGTGTGCAGCTGTGTCGTTCGGTGTGCAGCTGTGTCGGTGTGCAGCTGTGTCGGTGTTCAGTTGCTGGGCGAGACTAATCAGCAGGGGCAGAAAGGAGCGGGACAGGATGGAGCCAGCAGTGTTGGTGTGAAGCTGTGTCGGTGCGAAGCGGTGTCTGCGGTGTGCAGCGGTGTCAGTATTGTGAGGCGGTGTCTGTGTGCGGCGGTGTCCGTGTGCGGCGGTGTCCGTGTTCAGTGGCCGGCTAATCAGTGTGGGCAGAATGGAGCAGGGCAGGATGGAGTTGGGGGGGGCAGGATGGGCCGGGAGGGGCAGGATGGACGCAGAGGGGCAGGATGGAGCCGGGGGAGCAGGATGGAGGCGGCGGGGCAGGATGGTGGCAGCGGGAGGGGGGGCAGAATGGAGGCGGGAGGGCAGGATAGAGCCGGGGGGCAGGATGAAGGTGGGGGAGGGGCAAGATGGAGGCGGGGGGACAACATGGAGCCAGGGGGCAGGATGGAGCTGGGGGGCAGGATGGTGGCAAGGGTAGGATGGATGCAGGGGGCACAGGGAAGGTTGGTGGGGGGGCAGGATGGATGCAGGGGGCAGGATGGAGGCGGGGGGCAGGATAGAGGCAGGGGCAGGATGGAGCCGGGGGAGCAGGATGGAGCTGGCAGGGCAGGATGGTGGCGGGAGGGCAGGATAAAGCGGGCAGGACAGGATGGAGGTGGGGGGCAGGATGGAGGTGGGGGAGTAGGATGGAGTCAGGGGGGTAGGATGGAGCAGGGGGGCAGGATGGAGCAGGGGGGCAGGATGGTGGCAGGGGGGACAGGATGGTGGCAGGACAGGATGGGTTGTGCGGGACAGGATGGAGGTGGGGGACAGGATGGAGGGGGACAGGTGGGCGAGGAGGATGGAGGTGGGGGGGCAGGATAGAGGCGGGGCAGGATGCAGTCCAGGGGGGGCAGGAGAAGCAGGGGGGCAGGCAGGATGGAGCCGGGGGGTAAGATGGAGTCAGAGGGGGGCAGGATGGAGGCGGGGGGGCAGGATGGAGCCGAGGGAGGCAGGATGGAGCTGGGGGGGCAGGATGGAGCTGGGGGGGCAGGATGGTGGTGGGGGCAGGATGGAGCAATCGGGGCAGGATGGAGCGAGCAGGGCAGGATGGTGGTGGGGGCAGGATGGAGGTGAGGGGGCAGGATAGAGGCGGGGCAGGATGCAGCCAGGGGGGCAGAATGAATCTGGGGGGCAGGCAGGATGGAGCCGGGGGGCAGATGGAGGTGGGCTAAAGGATGGAGGCAGGGCAGGATGGAGGCGGGGCAGGATGGAGCCGGGGAGTCAGGATAAAGGCGGGGGGCAGGATGGAGCCGAAGGAGGCAGGATGGTGCTGGGGGGCAGGATGGAGCTGGGGGGGCAGGATGGTGGTGGGGGGCAGGATGGAGCAATTGGGGCAGGATGGAGCAAGCAGGGCAGGATGGTGGGGGGGCAGGATGGTGGTGGGGGGCAGGATGGAGGCGAGGGGCAGGATGGAGGCGAGGAGGCAGGATGGAGCAAGCGGGGCAGGATGGAGTGAGCGGGGCAGGATGGAGCCGGCGGGGCAGGATGGAGCCAGCAGGGCAGGATGGTGGCGGGGGGTAGGATGGAGGCGGGGGCAGGATGGAGCCAGCAGGGCAGGATGGAGCGAGCAGGGCAGGATGGAGGCGGGATTGCGGGATGGTGCCGGGTGGGCAGGATGGAGCTGGGGGGCAGGATGGTGGCAGGGGGATGGACAGGATGGAGCCGGAGGGGCAGGATGGAGGTGGGCGGAGGGGGCAGGATGGTGGTGGGGGGGGGGGTGGGGCAGAATGGTGGCAGGGGGCAGGATGGAGCTATTGGGGCAGGATGGAACGAGCTGGGCAGGATGGTGGCGGGGAAGGATGGAGGCGGGGGGGCAGGCTGGTGGCAGGGGAGGACAGGATGGAGCCGGGGAGCAGGATGGAGCCGGGGGGCAGGATGGAGCCGAGGGGGGAAGGATGGAGCTGGGAGGGGCAGGGTGGATGCAGGGGGGCAGGATGGAGGTGGGGGCAGCATGGAGCCAGGCGGGCCAGATGGAGGCAGGGGCAGGATCCCCCTCGCCCCCCTCTGTTCTTACCTGTCTTCTCCAGCTACGGAGTCACACTGTACAGCGGTCATGTGTCAGGGCAAGTTGTGTGACGTCACATCAGCCCACCCTGTTACATGACTGCTGTACTACAGAGTGCAACTCTGTAGCTGGCTGAAGAAGACCAGTGAGACCAGCGGGAGGCGAGGAGGGAGGCAGCGGGTACCGGTGCCGGGGGTCGGAACGAGCCGGCGGACAGGTGAGTATCCTCACTGAGGATTTTTTTATTTTTACTTTTACTACGGAGGAGTGGGGGCCATGAGGAGCGGGGGGCTGCAGGGAGCGGGGAGCTGCGGGGGCCGCGAGGAAAGGGGGGGGCATGGGGAGTGGGGGGACGCAGGTAGCGCGGGCAGGAGGAGCGGGAGGGCTGTGAGGAGAGCCGCGCAAATTCTTACCTTGCACTCCACGGCTCTTTTACATACTGGCCACTTCCATCTGCGGCGCGCGATTTCGGCCTCAGATGAAAGTAGCCATTAGGTAATTTGATAGTAGATATTCAACTCCCTGCTTACCGCGCTGCTATCCCCGCGGCTCCTGAATGAGCCTACAGAACTTAACTCTTGCGGCTCCTGAATAAGCTGACTCCTGAATGAGCTACGGGAATAAAAGAGTTAACTCCTCCGGCTCCTGAATGAGCTGGCTCAATCAGGAGCTGTGGGGGTAGTGACGCGGTAAGCAAGGAGTTAACTGTGGTGATCCGAGGTTACCGTTGCTATAGTAACTGCTTGTTCGGTTACTATGGCAACTGTGTCCTCAGGGACGTCACCGCTTACCATGCCGCAGCTCTCTGCTCACTCATTCAGTGATCATAGACCATGGGGAGTGGAAGCGTTCCTCCTCCTCATGGTCTCTGATGTAGCAGAGCTGCATCTGTTCATGAAGAGAAAAGACAGAGAATATGAGGATCGTGGATGGGTACAAGGGTGGGTGTAATAAAGATGGTTCTCTAAGTGTGTCTGTGTTTTCATTTCTAATAAATTATTCTTTCTCTGTCTTGTGTCTATTGTACACCTTTATTTGAGATTCTTAATGGCCGGGTCTAACTGGGCCTGACATGAAGAATTTCAGGGCTCAATACTAGCTGGTAAAACAAAGCTGGTATTAACCCCCTACTAACCAGCGTGCCATCTGCCACCAGAACTGCTGGAAGAGCCTGGTAAAGTGCCTGGAAGTTTCGCTTCTTATTAATTTTTTTTTTTTCAGGGGCGGCTGTGGGTTGCTATTCCTAATCATGGGGGGGGGCTAAAACAATGGACCCTCACCCCACTGAGAACACCAGCCCTCAACTGCCTAGTTTTACCTTGGCTGGCAATTAAAAGTAAGGTGGAGCCCACATAATCTTTTTGCCAGCCAAGGTAAAAGTAGATAGCTGAGGACGGCAGCTCACAGTTGTCCGCTTTCATTGGGCTAGACTTAGCGAAGCTCCACACATTTTTTTATTTATTTATTTATTTATTTAACACCCTATGATGGCAGTTCGGTTGCCATACACTATGTCAACCAAGCAAAATCACCGTCCAAATTGAGGAAATGCAGTCTGACTGCAACAGCCAATCACAGAGGCTCTCACAGAGTGTGAGCATCTGTGATTGGCTGTTTGCCGGTCAGTGCAGTGAATATGCAAGTACCTTAATGGGTGTCCCTGGAAGTAGCAGAGAGTGAGCAGGGAGACAGAGCAGGGAGGCTGGTAATGCTATTCGTGCATCTGTCTATCTTTCTTTCCTATCTATCTTTCTTTCCAAACATCTTTCTATTATAATCTATTGCAAAGGCAATATAACGCAATGCTGCAGATTTGTACAAATCTGTGGTATTGCATTATATTGTATTAGTTTGATCATGGACTGAAAAACGCTGCAGTCTGCGTTTGCCTGTCCATTTCTACAAATGCATACTTGCAAACGCATGCCTATTTTGGCATGTGTTAGTGTGCACTTGTCGAATGGAGGTCTATGAATGCGTTAATGGATCCATTACATTGCATTTCTGCTGACAAACAGATGCATCAAATGCACAGCACAAATGCAATGTGAATCTAGCCTAAGATTTATATTAGGCCACATTCACATGTTGAGGATTTGGTGAGTTTTTACCTCAGGATTTGTAGCCAAAACCAGGAGTGGAGCAATCAGAGGAAATGTATAATAGAAACATGACACCACTTCTGTATTCATCACCCACTCCTTGTTTGGGCTACAAATACCGAGTAAAAAACTCACCAAATACTCAATGTGTGCACATGGCCTTATATGAACGATGGTTTTCTTGCATACATGTAATGTGTGTATCTGCTGAGCATGTCATCAAATTTTCTTATAATCACATAGAAATATCTCAGACTGCGCACACTACACACAGATACACACAATGAAATTAAGATCTCAGAGCTGCAGGTAAGAACAAGAGCACACACCTCCTCCCCCTCCTTTCTGCTCTGCAATGAGTTATACAGCATAAAAGATCACAGGAAAGCAGGACAGTGTAATGATGCATGAATATTCATACCGTGGGGACTGGGCAGCAGAGAACTCACCATGATTGACTGATGGAATTAATCTTTGAGTTTGAAATTTACAGAGGATAGGAGGGAAGTATAAATGATAGAAATACATGAATAAAGAGAGCTTAGAGAAAGGAATTAGAAAATGATACTAGTTGCATGTGTATTTATGACTTGACAGATTCCTTTAAGTGTTGTTTCAGTAGATTGATATATATATCAATAGCAGCAATGAGCCGACGTATCTATCATCAACTATCTTTTATATAGAAGCCTCTAATTAATATGTGCTAAAGTTATTATGATGGGAGGGGTGCAGGGTCATCTGTAACTCACCCATTGTGATTTGTGGATCCTGTGTTATCAGCAGTGTACAGAGGTGTTCCCTCTCAGTGTAATATTGCCTCCGATGATAAGATGCCTTGCTGAAAATTCCTACTGAAAGGACAGGAAGTATAACTAAAACACCCCAGTGACCTATGTGAACGTTGCAAAATTGAGATATGAAAATAAATATACTTATAGCATAAAATGGTTAACAATGGGTCATTCTTTGATCAAACACCTCTTTAAACCTTTTTAAGACCATTAATTTTTGCATTTTACTTGTACATAGAGATCAATAACACTAATACCCATGGCTGTATTTGGTAGTGACCAGGGGTGGGATTCAAATTTTTGTAAAGTCAAAGCTTGAATCATTTCTAATCCTGGGTTGTTGATGCACAAATTCTACAAAGACAGAGAAAGGAGATAATGAATCACTGTGCTTGTATTTGTATGTTGAACCATGCGTGAGCCACTTCTGCATATTGTAGGGCAATTTTTGGACTATAGGGTTAACACCTCTGGCAGTGTTGAGGAATGCAGGTCCCCATAGGTCATCTTCACATTTGGCCCCTTGGACTTCCATTAGCAGGTCTCTTAGTTCTTTAGTTTCTGGAGAACTCTGTTAGATATTTTGGGAAAGTCATCAATTCTTTTGAACAAGGCTCTAGGTATTGCCTCTGCTGAGCCGTAACACTCATCCAGCCTATTCCAGATCATTGTTAGGCCAATCTCAGTGTAGTTTATATTAATGTCTCTGATCCTCGCTGGTTGTCTGCCTGACTTTTCTCCCAGATATTTGACTAAGGGTAAGTTCACACATACGTCGGCTTAGTGTCGGCGGCGGCTGGGCGGACCCGACAGGAAGCTCGGCAGCCGTCCACCGGCTTCCTGTCGGGTATGTGCGGCGGGAGACGGGCGGGTGTGCGGCGGGTGCACAGCGGGTTAGCGGCAACGGTTCTGCAGCGGCTGGAAGCAGCACATGATTCTGCTTGCAGCCGCTGCAGAACCGGCCGGATTATAGAACATGCTCACTCTTTGCTAACCCGCTGGGAACCCAGCGGGTTAGCAAAAGATGAGCATGTGGAAACCGCCGGTGTGTGCACACCGGGGGTCGGTTTCCATAGGTTTATATGTTAACCCAAAAGCCGCTTTTGGATTAACATAAATTTACATAAACCTCATGGAAACCGACCTGCGGTTTCCGCTGCTAAACCGAGGTTAAAACTGTATGTGTGAACTTACCCTAAGAGGTCTATCTCTTCACTGTGTAGCAACCCTTAGTCTCTATTGATATTTTGGAAGGAAGCTTTCCAAGCTCTATAACCTTCTGCTTGGCCATTGATTTATTTAGAGTCATTTTGCAACTAGTTAACATTGTGTAAAGAATTTAGCAAAGTCTATTATGAACTGATTATCAGCATTGTGGTGATGGGTGGCCCTAGTGGAGATGAGAGCTGCATTCATACCTGTTAGTATCCTCTGGGTGATGCCAGCTAGTATTGTATAGCTTTGGTTTGAGGTATGATGTGTCAGCAAGGTGATTTACTTTGGTACCTGGTGAGAGGCAAGGTAGTCATTAGCAGAGTTGTTTTGAGTGATGTTTTCAAGTTTAGATCTATCCTTGCGTTAAGCCCCATGTTGAATCCCATTGGCTACAATGGATACGTCGTGTACTGGTTTTTGTAGTGGCTCAGGATCACAGTTTGAATCAGGGAGTTCCTAAACATGCTGAGATGTGCGTTGTGGTGAATCTTATGGTATAAACTCCAGACTCAACACATTGCTTTGCCTATGCAGCTCGGAGTTTTGTGGGGCCTCTAGGGCCTCTGCTTCAGCTACAGTGGCTATGACTTCCTTTTTTGCTGCTAGTCTTTCTAAGATGGCATTCAGGCATGCTTTCTCAATTTGCGACCTTATCTCTTGGTCAGCTCTCTCAATCTGTAGTGTTGCTTCCAAGTGTGCTTTCTCAATGCGTGACCTTCACTCCTGGTCAGTTAGGATTGCCTACAAGTGTGCTTTCTCTAATTTAAGTTGCATCTCTTGGTCTGCAAAGTTTGCTCCTGTTTTGGTGGCTTCAGCATTTGCACGGGCAATGGCAACTGCGCTGCAGATAGATTATGTCTTTGAGGAAACAAAAGCTACAGATCTTGCCCTGTATGACATTTGTGGGATGTGGTGACTTGAGGAAATGTTTGGCTGTGCAGAGATTGCTGTAACTGTAGTTAATCTCTGTGTAGCTGGTGACATGAATCTCACTAGCTGGATGGCTGTTGTTTTACTGTTCTGTTCTCACTACACAAACCCTAGGCAAATTAAGTTAAACAGGCAGCTAAACCAGTATACTGAGTCCAATAAGAATACATGTATAGAAGTGTTTTCTTCAGCTCACCTGACCCAGTCTGCCCTGTCCTCCTTTCCTTTAGTATCGGTGTCCAATAAGAACTCTTGCTGAAGTCTGTGTTCTTATTATTGAAAGTGGTAGTATGATGCAGTTAAACTGGGGATAATGGGGATACATACAATCAGTGCAAGAGTCCACAGAAATCTGACATCAGATGTCAGGTTTTCATAAAAGAATCCTTTTATTTATATAGCATAAAATTTGCCATGTGCACCAAAAGGCTCCTAACGCAACATGGAGTCCACTAATGATTCCAGACAATTTTGCGTTTCAAAAGTCAAATGGCATCCCTTTTTTCTGAGGAAAACAGTAGTTTTCAACATGCTTATCTTGGAGAAGAAAAAAGGCACTCACCCGATTGTCATTTATCACCAAAGGATGGCTTTATTCCACTTTAAAGTGCAGGGTTCAGGGGAGGGGGTGGAGGAGGTGCGGACAACGGCTGTTGTCCGCACCTCCTCCACCCCCTCCCCTGCACCCTGCACTTTAACGTGGAATAAAGCCGTCCTTTGGTGATAAATGACAATCGGGTGAGTGCCTTTTTTCTTCTCCAAGATAAGCATGTTTCAAGTCATTACAATTAAGTGCACCCCCGATTTAGCTGCAGCTGAAGCTGCTTCACCGTTTATCTAGATCAACAGTGACCGGTGCCCCGACCTCTCTATTATAACTGTGAAGTAGTTTTCAACCACATACGGGATATCGGCATACTCTTGGAGACATTGCACAAATTTTTGGGTCCATTTTCTTCTGTTATCCGTAAGAAACTGCAAAATTTGGGGCTAAGGTAACATTTTTGTGGGAAAAAATAAAATTTTCCTTTTTTCCTTCCACATTGCTTTAGTTCCTGTAAAGCACCCAAAAGGTTAATACACTTATTGGATGTGGTTTTGAGCAGTCTAAGGGGTGCAGTTTTTAGAATGGTGTCATTTTGGAGGTTTTTTTGTCAAACAGGTTTTTCAAAATAATTTTAATGATGTGGTCCCTAAAAAATCGTTTTGCAAATTTTTAGGAAAAATTAGAAATTGCTGATCAACTTTTAACCCTTCTAACTTCTTAGCAAACAAGTATTTTTCAAAAACTGCGCTGAAATAACATAGACATGTGGTAAATGTTATTTATTAACCACTTTGTGTGACATAGCTCTCTGGTTTAAAGGCTAAAAATTAATGGTTTGAAAATTACATTTTCTACATTTTTGTCAAATTTTCCATATTTTCATAATAAATGCAAAACATATCCTACTAAATTTACCACTATTAAAAAGTACAATATGTCATGAAAAAACTTTCTCAGAATTACTGGGATCCATTGAATCATTCCAGAGTTATTACCTCATAAATTCACACTCGTCAGAATTAAAAACAATATGGCCTGGTTATAGAGGTGAAAACTTCCTGGGTGGTGAAGGGTTAAATATGATGTCTAGTTTTAAAGAGGTTGTTCAATGAGCAAAGAACAGTTTAAATAATTTGTGTTAAAAATATTCCTGTGCTGAAATAAACTTATAAATGTGCCTATACTATTGCCACAGCTTCCAGCAGGAATGCAGGGTCTGAGAAATCGGAGCATTATTCTGTGATGGTGCCTCCGATGGCTCTGGAAATACATAGGTTGAGAAGCAAATGTAAAAAGGGATTTGGTAGTAGGGTCAAGTAACTAAGTGGATTGCAGCGGTTGATTTCTTAGTCCAGCAATGTGTAGTGGCTAAGCTTCCAGGTCTGGCTACGCTCTCAATTTGCTTCTGCTATGCGTGGTGCCCCACATGGTCAGGCGTCACACCGGGGTATTGCACTCGTAAAAGTGGTGTAATCTTCCCCAACTGCAGGTGGATGCTGGGCTGGTGGGTGGGATCCAGTCCTGCACTCCCACACTAGAGTAGTGGTGGGAGGTTACTCCTGGAAGGAATATAGTCACCTCTAGAGGGAGTCAAAGAGTAGTTGGAGTTAGTAAGGAGTCGAGGAGGAGTGTGGAGCGAGTCGGGAGGTCTAACAGGACAGCTCAGGCTGATCCTGAGGAAAGATGAAAGGGGATCCTGAGGGGATTCTGAGATAGTTGCCTATTGCGTGAGTCTGGGCCCGAGAGAGAAAGGGGGAACCTCAGCATGGAGCGACCATACTCCAGGGAATTCCCCAGTCCACAACGGGAACGCCGGACCCAAAGATACGGCCAGAGTCCAGCTCTAAGGTCGTCAACCGGCTGCTGCGGTCTGTTTACCGGCTGCGGCACCCTGCCAGACGGAGCTCATGTCAGTCAGGAAGTAAAGCCTTTCACATGTAGAGGTGATCTGTCTATCATCAACAGTTTTGCTTTGGGTTTCTCAGCTCCTGTTACAATACCAGGCAAGGCCCTATCAAGAGACTTAACTTGCCTTGATTTTTGAACTTGCTTTTGCCTATCCATTTGTCTAGCCCCTTAGTCTTGATCTGCTACCTTTTAGAATTTTGATCTTGGGCCATGACCTGACTATGCCTTTGTCTTACTCCAATTGTGTATTAGGGTCCCTCTTAGTATCTAATTCTAGACCTCTTGACTACCTAGTCTCACTGTTAGGTTTTAAACACCGTCTGTATAAAGTCTAATGCAAGGGTGCAAGGGAACACAGGAGACACTGGCTTGCTTAGATAAGTTCTTGCATTACTTCATACAAGTAAGTGTACAAAACAAGAGAAGGGTTAAACACAGTTGAGATGCAGAGGCTGAAAACATGGCAAATTGGAATAAATATTTAAGTCCACCATACGTTTCTAGGAAAGTTTCCAAGTCTCTCTAACTTTCCTTGTAAATGTTGTTGGCAAAGCATAAGGGTTTCTGCATACATATGTACTCCAATGATGCGAAGTAGAGGATGGCTGGAATAAATGTCCAAACCATTTCAGGAGGCCAGAAAACTGACAGGCTACAGACAGGATTCAGAAGCACTGATTAGATAGCCGAGGCTACTTAAATGAGCAAGTGGTAAGGACAGGACGGGAACACAGAAGCTGAGAACTCCATAATGATTGAGGGCAAGGTGGATGCAGCAAGACAGGAAGCAAGATGGCAACGGGAAAGCTAGATTCAAATCAAAATGACACCAGATATGATGAGAAGTCTGAGAGCCTCACACTCACAGCTAGTCCTTGAGTAGTGACAGCCATCACAATAAAGTTTATTTTAGGGTATCGCTACAGCATATGATTGCCAGATAAATTGACAGCAATGTTAAAAAAAGTTGAATAAAATAAGCAAATATGTGTACATACTGTATATTTGTATAGAAACAGAGAGAACGCGAAATCTGCATTTGTCGCAAAATTCTCAATATCATTCCAGCAAATAAAAAATGATAGGTATTACATTTGTACTAAAATAAGCAAAAATGTTTGTCACTGAAGCGCCAGATCTCCCATACTGTACATGCATCAGTTAAAAAATTTATTTAATAAGATACTTTTCATATTTAGAACAAAACATATAGCATCTTTAATAACTGCAAAGATTTGAGCCATAGCCCTAGGCACTAGATACTGTGTACCAGCTGAAGGCATAGGCAGTTTGCAGCTGGCTCTTTCTTTGCTATTTTTGACTGAACTTCTACCAGCATGCCACCTGATTATCCTTTTGTTAAAGAAAGTTCCTTAGAGAAAAACTGGGGTAAACAACAATCTTGTTTATTGGCAGGTTGCCATTGGTTTGGACATTCATTGACCTGGTTTCTGATCCTATGTACTCTTGGTTTTCTTGATTTCCTAGTTACCTATTCACACTGCTCAGAATTCTTTTTCATTCATCCCTTCTTTTTTCCTGTTTTATTGCATCTTTTGTTGCCGACCCAGTTTTTCTATCTAGTTGAAACTCTTTCTATCACTACTTTACTGTCTCTTCTTTTTTATTCTTTTCTACTAGCAGTTCCTGTCTTTTTCACACAATAATACATCAAATTCTTTGATAGTTGTTCATTTTAATAGAATAGTACTACTGTAAAAGACATTTC
This sequence comes from Allobates femoralis, assembly GCA_033576535.1. Taxonomy (NCBI): domain Eukaryota; kingdom Metazoa; phylum Chordata; class Amphibia; order Anura; family Aromobatidae; genus Allobates; species Allobates femoralis. The sequence goes on from JARQOC010000005.1 coordinate 213,294,492, forward strand.
TGTCTTATAGAATGAATGTATTTCATAAAGATTATACAAAAACTGTTGTTTTTAAAATGTATACTAGTCAGAATCCAAGACGAAGAGACGACCACTAGGCCACCATTTTGCTTAAACATAAAAAGGACTCGAAAACGTAACAGACCCCAACACATAATAAGGAACATTCAATGCATGGAGAATAACTTCACTACAAAATGAATTTTCTGGGAAAATATGTGTAGTTTGGCAAATTTTAATGATACCAGATCTGCTCATCTCAACTTAGCATTAATAGGGAACAATGGGATTCTCCATATTTTTTGGAAATGTTACTGTATGAAAAGCTTACTTTCTATCTTTTCGCAGCCAACATTTTCATTAAATGTCTTCTGGAACTGAAAATGAATAACATTTGTATTCAAGTTTATGTAGCTGACGTATGTAAAATAATGTAAGGATTTAATAGTTGACAGTTTATAATCATGTGTACAATACCTTGAAAAAGTATTCATTCCCTGTGAACTTTCCACATTTTCTCACATTACACCGAAATGTATTTTTGTGGGATTTCATGCAATATACTATACCAACACAAGGTACTATTTGTGAAATGTTAAGGAAATTAAACATAGTTTTAAGTATTTTAAAAATTGAATCCTGAAAATTGTTACATACATTTGAATGCATCCCCCCCGACTCAATATTTTGTAGGACCATCCTTTCATGATATTACAGCTGCATGTCTTTTTGGATGTGTCTCCACTAGCTTTACACATCAAGAGGCTGAAATTTGTGCTTATTCTTCTTTGCAAAATAGCTCTAGCTCAGTGAGTTTGGGTGGAGAGCACCTGGGAGCATTCATTTCCCAGTCTTAGCACAAATTCTCAATGAGATTTAAGTTTGGATTTTGACTTGGTCATTGTAGCTCAGGCAATACGTTTAGGGTTGTTGTCCTGCTGAAAAGTGAACCTACTGTTAAGAACATATAACACTCGCATACATGGTAAAGAAAGGCAAAGCTGCGGCCACACCCAACTGGTCCCTGTACAGACTTTAAAATCCTAGGCGCATTCAAAACCTATATGTGTGGTTGCCAGAAAAACTACAGAGCTACTAGGGATAAACACAGTTTTATAGTATAACAGTGAGTTCTGGAACAATGTGGCAATAAGCACAACCTAAACAGATAGACTACACACTGGGAGGTATATACAATATTCTTTATACACAGTATATCAAAATGTATTAATGAGTACAAAATACAGGGAGGGCCATTTATATCCGTGCACCTAAATAAAATGTGAATGGTTTGAAGTCAGCCATTTTGTATCAGACTTTATTTTATTCAATGGCAAGAGGGCCATGTGACACATCAAACGTATTGAGAATTTCATAATAAAAACAATGGTGTCCTTGGTTTTAACATACCGTATATACTCCCTATAAGAGTTTTTCAGCTCAAAAATTGGGCTGAAAAGTGCCCCCCGGCTTATACGCGAGTCAGTGCGGGGGCTGCTGTATACAGCGGTATACAGCAGCCCCCGCATCCCCAGTAATGCAGGCCCCCCAGCGTTGCTCCGGTCACCTGTAAAGCAAATTATACTTACACTGTCCCGCTGCCGTCCGCACACCGCCGCTGCCGACATCGCGATCCTCCATCTTCATGCGTCTTCTTCCTGTTTCCTGTGTTCGTCGCTGCCAATGACGTCTTTAACCGGCGTCCGAACACAGGAAACAGGAAGAGGACGCATGAAGATGGAGGATCGCGGATGTCGGCACGGCGGCGCGGACAGGGACAGTGATAAGTTATAATTTGCTTTACAGATGACCGGAGTCAGGCTGGGTGGGCCCTGCATTACTGGGCTGCCTGTATACTACCACTGGCTGCTATACACTACCACTGGGCTGCTATATACTACCACTGGGGCTGCTATATACTACCACTGGGGCTGTATATACCTCTGGGGCCTGTATACTACCACTGGGCTGTATATACCACTGGGGCTGTATATACTACCACTGGGTGCTATATACTACCACTGGGCTGTATAACTGCTGGGGCCCTGTATACTACCACTGGGGCTGTATATACCACTGGGCTGTATATACTACCACTGGGGCTGCTATATACTACCACTGGGGCTGTATATACTGCTGGGCCCTGTATACTACCACTGGGGCTGTATAACACTGGGGCTGTATATACCACTGGGCTGTATATACTACTGGGCTGCCTGTATACTACACTGGGGCTGTATATACTGCTGGGGCCCTGTATACTACCACTGGGGCTGTATATACCATGGGGCTGTATATACTACTGGGCTGCCTGTATACTACCACTGGGGCTGTATATACCACTGGGGCTGTATATACTACTGGGGCTGCTGTATACTACCACTGGGGCTGTATATACTGCTGGGGCCCTGTATACTACCACTGGGGCTGTATATACCACTGGGGCTGTATATACTACTAGGGCTGCGTCTATACTACACTGGGGCTGTATATACCACTGGGGCTGTATATACTACTGGGGCTGCATGTATACTACCACTGGGGCTGTATATACCACTGGGGCTGCGTGTATGCTACCACTGGGCTGCTGTATATACCTCTGGACTGCTGTATACCACACTGCTGGGGCTGTATACTTGTGCTAGGGTCCACCCTCGCTTATACACGGTCAATAGATTTCCAGGTTTTGGGGGCAAAAGTAGGGGGTCGGCTTATACACGGGTCGGCTTATACACGAGTAATACGGTAACTTTATTCTTTCATGAGTTATTTACAAGTTTATGACCACTTATAGAATGTGTTCAAAGTTTTGCCATATCATTGTCAATACAACCCACTTCTCCCACTCTTGACATACTGATAGCAACACCGCAGAAGAAATGCTAGCACAGCTTCCAGTATCCGTTGTTTCAGATGCTGCACATCTTGTCTCTTCACAGCATAGGCAATTGCCTTCAGATAAATGATGAGGCAAACTTTTTGTGAATGGTGAAGTTAACAAAAAAACACCGTATTGGTCTGACACTAACCCACAGTGGATAGATCCCTCCAAGACTGTTGAATCATTTAGCAATTTCATATATCCAGTGGCATTGAGGTTTCCAATGATGAAGAATGGCCCCACTATCTTTGTACCACATATACCCCACCATACCATCAATTTTTGTGTTCCAACAGTCTTGGACTGACTAACTGTGAGTTAGTGTCAGACCAATAGCGATGGTTTTGTTTGTTAACTTCACCATTCACAAAAAAGTTTGCCTCATCACTCATCTGAAGGCAATTGTCTATGCAGTGACAATACGAGATGTGCAGCATCTGATACAACGGATACTTGAAGCCTGTGCTAGCATTTCTTCTGCGGTGTTGCTATCAGTGTGTCAAGAGTGGGAGAAGAGGGTTGGAAGTGCGCTAGTCCGGACGCACCGGAAACGTCGCATGACGCGTTTCGGGTGTGTCCGGACTAGCGCATGAGCTGTGACACAGCCCATTTCACACTTGCGCTTCCGGGTTCTGTTTGGCTGTGCTCACCCATACAAGGTAATGGCAGTGTTAGCGCAATGCGCTTCATTTGGGCTCCGATGCGCTTGGCTGCACTTGCACTGCGCTACCACCTGCGCTAGCACAATCCTGCCAAACGCACCAGAGCGCAGGTGTGAACTGGGCCATACATGAATTGAGAGTGCTTAGAGAAAGGAATTAGAAAATGATATCAGTTACATATGGATTGTTGACCTGGCAGATTCCCTTTAACGAGCCTTATCATATGATCAAGGATAAAATCCAAATCATATTCTCAGTTTCTAGACGTGGTGTTTCGGAGTGTTGGCTTCTCGTCAGTGCAAAGTATGAGATATGATTTAGCTGGTGTGAGCGGCTAAGACTGGGGATCTGAACTATAACATTTCTCCTTATGGAGAGATGACAAGTCAAGCTTGGCATGTCATTATATGAGGAGACTTAAATGCCTTGCTTGTTAATAAGGTAAAAAAATGTGTGTACCGTGTGACCCACTAGATAGAAAAATATTGGAATCTGAGAGTCCTCAGTGGTTGATACCTTTTAATGGCTAACTGAAAAGATGGCAAACATAGCAAGCTTTCGGGACACTAAGGCTTCTTCGTCAGGCTGGTAATGACACAAATTCTGAAGACACATACATGTATACATAAGCAAAAGAGAAAAAAAAACAGAAAAAAAAACCAAAACACTGTTATAAGCTGTGGTAAATACGACATGTGACGTTAAGCAGAGTGAGGTTAGGGAGGGGTAAAGGATCTTGGAAAAGAGAAACCAAATTTCTAAGATAAGCAGAACAAATTGTATTATTATATGGTTAGTGGCCTGTGGAAACCTAAAAACACTTAAGGCTGCTTTCACATAACGATTTTCGGCCATCCGATTGTATCCATTTCAAAACGGATACAATCGGATCCGAAATCCATGTGCCCCTATTGGCATCCGATTTTGGCACCATCCGATCCCATCCGATTTAATTACGGACACAAAATCGCAGCCTGCTACGATTTTGAGTCCGTGACTCAAATCGGACAGGCTGATCCGAGTGCCCACAGCACGGATGCCTATGGACATCGGATCCGAGTTCACCTGGGATCCGATGTCGGCTCCGTATTCCCTGTCTTTCCCTGCTGCTGCCTCCTCCATCTTGTTCCCTCTCCTATTCTATGCTGTCTCCCCGCTATTCTATTCTCTCTCCCCGCTATGCTATTCTGTGCCCCCGCTTCTCTATCCTCATCTAATCCCTATCCTGTCCCCTCTTGTCTTCTCTGTGGGTAAAAAAAAAAAAAAAAACTCCTCCCGGAGCATACATCACCTGTCACAGGCTCCCACGCTGCAGCACCATCAGGACTGAAGGACCTATGATGATGTCACAGAGCCGGTCACATGACACGTCAGCTGACAGGCTTTGTGACATCATCACAGGTCCTTCAGTCCTGATGGTGCAGCAGCGTGGGAGCCGGTGACAGGTGATGTATGCTTCGGGAGGAGTTTTTTTTTACACACAGGGAGGACAAGAGGGGACAGGATAGGGATTAGATGAGGATAGAGGAGTGGGGGGACAGAATAGCATAGTGGGGAGAGAGAATAGAATAGCGGGGGAAGAAGATGGAGGAGGCAGAAGCAGGGAAAGACAGGGGACCGCAGGATCCACACGGATCCTGCATAGAATCGGATCGGATGGCTATTTTCCATCTGATTGCAGGGATCCGTGCAGATCCGTGCCTGTCCGTGGGATCCTCTTTCAAAGTTGGATCCCACGGACAGGCACAAAATCGTTATGTGAAAGCAGCCTAAATGAGTTATGGAGATCAATAAATGAAGTAAGAGAGTTCACAAAAGAAAAGTCAAAAGTTCATAGTCCTGAAAATGAAGTCTCTTGGAGATGTGATCCTTTCAATTTATATAAAAAACGCATGAATCTGTGATGTCCCCAAATGCCCACTCATTTTATATAAAATCCATGAATCCATGCAAAATATTTAATCCTGTTTTGAATGTGTCAAAGGTTGTTATCAATTTGTATTCCCAATTTCTTCTTTCTCTCAGTGATTTGAAGTTGCTTTTTAAGATGAGCAGCCTCGTATCGGTTTACTGTGGTCAGGCTGGAAAAATGTTTTGCTACAGGTAGCAATGATTACAGGTCTTTGGGTAAAATTGAACTGTGCATAGACATGTAGGATTACTTCAGGAGACTATGCCTAAGGGAATTCTTCAGCGACAAAGAGGATTCCGAAACCAACTGGGCCGAAGAAAGAAAGTTTCTGACAACCAAGAAAAGGTCAGACTGGACACCTGATCCTAATCGTAACTCCCATTTGGATATATATAAATAGACACTTTCAGACATTTGGTAAAATCCACTATTTTAGATACACACAAGAGTCAACCATCCAACATCAATGCCCAGGAGAGAAGGGCCATACAGTCTTTGAAAACCAACAAAGAAATCATTGTTAAACCTGCAGACAAGGGTGGTGCAATAGTCATGATGAACAAATCTGACTACCTGAAGGAAGCAAACAGACAACTGACGGACACACGCTACTACAAGAAATTGGAGTCTGACCCCACACAGGACTATCACAAGGAATTAAACAGGCTGGTTTCTTGCCTACCTGACATATCCTTAAGAGCTACTGACCTGATGCCAGAAAGTCCAAGAACAGGCACTTTCTACATGCTTCCCAAAATACACAAACCATGAAATCCAGGAAGACCCATCATTTCATGTGTGGGCACCCTCACCGAACTAATTTCTGAGTAGAGGGTGTTCTCAAACCCCTGGTAAAAGAGACACCCAGCTACATTCAGGACACAACTGACCTATTGAATAAACTGTCAGTAATAGGTACCAGAAGGAACCATCCTCACCACCATGGATATGGAATCTATGTACAGCAATATCCCTCACAAGGATGGATTAAATGCCTGCAAAACCTTCCTGGAAAACACAGGGATTGATGCTGATTCTGTGGTGAAGCTTATAAAATTCATCCTCACGCACAACTACTTCACATATGACGACAACATATATTTATAGGAGCAATGGGAATCAAAATGGCATTACAATATGGAAATCTTTTCATGGCCTAGCTTGAAGGTGACTTTTTATCCTCTTGTCCTATCAGGCCTCTGGCCTACTACCGTTATATGATGACATCTTAATCATCTGGACAGAGTCTGAGCAACAGCTGAAGACGTTCCATGAAAACTTTAATCAGTTTCATCCCACCATCAACTTAACACTCAACCACTCCTGCACTGAAATCAGCTTTCTGGACACCATCATTAAGCTACGGAACAATAAAATAGAGACATCGCTGTACTGGAAACCAATTGACTGACCAACATATCTCCGATGGGACAGTTTCCATCCAAAACACATAAAAAACTCTATTGTTTAAAGTCAGGCCATCAGATACAATCGGATATGTTCCAACTCTACAGACAGAGACAATCACCTTGAGGACCTCAGAAAGACCTTTCAGGGCTACCATCCAAGAGCAATTGAAAACCAAATTACAAGAGCCACCGGAATATCAAGGAATCATCTCCTACATTACAAAATTAGAGAAGAAAACAACAGAGTCCCTCTCGTAGTTACCTACAATCCAAATCTGGATGTGCTAAGAGGAGCTGCATGGAAACTGCAACCACTCCTTCGAAAAGATGCCCGACTAAAATCAATAGTTCCGGATCCCCCACTCTTGTGCTTTAGACACCTGCGAATCTAAAAAGCATCATTTTTAGAAGCGCCCTGTCCTCTCCAACAGCAACAGGAACCTTTCCCTGCAACCAGAACAGGTGCAAAACATGACCATCTATAATGACAACTGACAAGATAAGGATTCCTGGGACACATCAGGACTACAAGATCCCAGGTAACTTCAGCTGCATCACAAGCAATGTGGTGTATTTAATTATATGTACCAAATGTCCAACAGGTGGAATGTACATAGGTGAAACCAGGTAAAAATTCAGGACAAGAATGAATTCTCATCACCACTCAATAAAAGAAAAGCATATGGATCTACCTGTAGCAAAACATTTTTCCAGCCCGGACCACAGTAAAACTGATATGAGGCTGCTCTTCTTAAAAAGCAACTTCAAATCACTGAGAGAGAGTAGAATTTGGGAATACAAATTGATAACAACCTATGACACATTCAAAACAGGATTAAATATTTTGCATGGATTCATGGGATTTTATATAAAATAAGTGGGCATTTGGGAACATCACAGATTAATGCGTTTTTATATAAATTGAAAGGATCACATCTCCAAGAGACTTCATTTTCAGGACTATGAACTTTTGACTTTTCTTATGTGAACTCTCTCGCTTCATTTATTGCTCTCCACAACTCACTTACCGTATATACTCGTGTATAAGCCGACCCGTGTATAAGCCGACCCCCCTACTTTTGCCCCCAAAACTTGGGAAAACCTATTGACTCGTGTATAAGCCGAGGGTGGACCCCAGCACAGGTATACAGCCCCCAGCAGTGTGGTATACAGGCCTCCCCAGTGGTAATATACAGCAGCCTCCCCAGTGGTAGTATACAGCAGCCTCCCCAGTGGTAGTATACAGCAGCCTCCCCAGTGGTAGTATACAGCAGCCTCCCCAGTGGTATATACAGCATCCCTAAAGGTATAAACAGCAGGCCCCAGAGGCATATACAGCAGGCCCCAGAGGCATATACAGCAGGCCCCAGAGGCATATACAGCAGGCCCCAGAGGTATACAGCAGGCCCCAGAGGTATACAGCAGGCCCCAGGGTATACACAGCAGGCCCCAGAGGTATACAGCAGGCCCCAGGGTATATACAGCAGGCCCCAGAGGTATACAGCAGGCCCCAGAGGTATACAGCAGGCCCCAGAGGTATACAGCAGGCCCCAGGGTATATACAACAGGCCCCAGGGTATATACAGCAGGCCCCAGGGTATATACAGCAGGCCCCAGAGGTATACAGCAGGCCCCAGGGTATATACAGCAGGCCCCAGGGTATATACAGCAGGCCCCAGAGGTATACAGCAGGCCCCAGAGGTATACAGCAGGCCCCAGAGGTATACAGAAGGCCCCAGGGTATATACAACAGGCCCCAGGGTATATACAGCAGGCCCCAGGGTATATACAGCAGGCCCCAGAGGTATACAGCAGGCCCCAGGGTATATACAGCAGGCCCCAGGGTATATACAGCAGGCCCCAGAGGTATACAGCAGGCCCCAGAGGTATACAGCAGGCCCCAGGGGTATACAGCAGGCCCCAGGGTATATACAGCAGGCCCCAGAGGTATACAGCACGCCCCAGAGGTATACAGCAGGCCCCAGGGGTATACAGCAGGCCCCAGGGGTATACAGCAGGCCCCAGAGGTATACAGCAGGCCCCAGAGGTATACAGCAGGCCCCAGAGGTATACAGCAGGCCCCAGGGTATATACAGCAGGCCCCAGAGGTATACAACAGGCCCCAGAGGTATACAGCAGGCCCCAGAGGTATACAGCAGGCCCCAGGGTATATACAGCAGGCCCCAGAGGTATACAGCAGGCCCCAGAGGTATACAGCAGACCCCAGAGGTATACAGCAGGCCCCAGGGTATATACAGCAGGCCCCAGGGTATATACAGCAGGCCCCAGAGGTATACAGCAGGCCCCAGGGGTATACAGCAGGCCCCAGGGGTATACAGCAGGCCCCAGGGGTATACAGCAGGCCCCAGAGGTATACAGCAGGCCCCAGAGGTATACAGCAGGCCCCAGGGTATATACAGCCCCCCAGTGTATACAGCAGGCCCCAGGGTATATACAGCCCCCCAGTGTATACAGCAGGCCCCAAGGGTATATACAGCAGGCCCCAGAGGTATACAGCAGGCCCCAGGGGTATACAGCAGGCCCCAGAGGTATACAGCAGGCCCCAGAGGTATACAGCAGGCCCCAGGGTATATACAGCCCCCCAGTGTATACAGCAGGCCCCAGGGTATATACAGCCCCCCAGTGTATACAGCAGGCCCCAGGGTATATACAGCCCCCCAGTGTATACAGCAGCCCCCCAATGGCACTAGCCCCCCCATCATTGTAAGAGCCCCCCACACTTTGCAGAGCCCCCCCGCTGCTTTATCTTACCATCCGGGGTCTTCTTCACCGCGGGTCCTCCAGTCCTTCCTCGCGCGCTGTGTTCCCGGTCTCATGTGACCCGGCGGTCGCAGTGGAATGACGTCATCGCGCCGGGTCACGTGAGACCTGAAGACAGCGCGCAGGACCCGCGGCGAAGACGCCGGATGGTAAGATAAAGCAGCGGGGGAGCTCTGCAAAGTGTGGGGGGCTCTTACAATGATGGGGGGGCTAGTGCCATTGGGGGGCTGCTGTATACACTGGGGGGCTGTATGCACGGCTCCCCCTGCCGCTGTGATGGGCGGGGGGAGCCGTGCATATCTAATGAGCGGCCCCACGTGATGGGCCGCTCACTCATCAGCCCCCCCCGCCTCCTCCAGCCTCCCCAGCACCCGGACACAGCCCCCACCACATATATTACCGTATTGACCCGTGTATAAACCGAGGGGGTGACTTTTCAGCCCAATTTTTGGGCTGAAAAACTCGGCTTATACACGAGTATATACGGTAAGTGTTTTTAGGTTTCCACAGGCCACTAACCATATAATAATACAATTTGTTCCCCTTATCTTAGAAATTTGGTTTTTCTTTTCCAAGTTCCTCTACCCCTCCCTAACCTTACTCTGCTTAACGTCACCTGTCATATTTACCACAGCTCATAACAGTGTTTTGTTTTTCTGTTTTTTTTTTTTCTCTTTTGCTTATGTATATATGTATGTGTCTTCAGAATTTGTGTCATTACCAGCCTGACGAAGAGGCCTTAGTGTCCCGAAAGCTTGCTATGTTTAGCATCTTTTCAGTTAGCCATTAAAAGGTATCAACCACTGAGAACTCTCAGATTCCAATATTTTGCTTGCTAATAGTAAATATTAAATTTCCCATAGGAGCATGCTAGGCGTTTAAATCTCCTCACATTCTGACATGCCAGACCTGACATGTCAGCTCTCTAAAAGGATAAATGATATAGCTTTATCCGTTAGGGGTTTCACCTGAATCCCACATTTTGGAGATATAGATGGAAACCAAATGGAAGTGCTCAGCACAGAGCACAGGATAAATGTTTTCAAATGGCTACCAATAGCATTCAATTCAATCCACAAAAAAACAAGTCCAAACTCAGGTTCTTCATCATCCACGTTTCTGGTAGCACATAGGCTAAGGAAATGCAATATTGCTTCCCCAAAAAAGAAAGCAGCAAAATTCTCACTCGAAAAGCCAAATGCCCCCCTCCATTCTAAGCAACACAATAACTAAACCATAGTTAAAATCAACATATTTGGCATTGTTGTATTGAGGGAGCCCACTTAATTTATGGGGTGTGTGTCTTCAGTAGCATTAACTTAGCACAATGACCTGGGCACTACAAGGGCTTATTTGCAAGTTTTTATTCTGCAACATTCACTGAGTTTGACTCCATAGATCTTTTCTAGATTCAAAATCATCATTACTTTCACAGATGAATTCTCAGAGGGGTGTAATTTCCAAAATGTGGTTGATTAAGGGAGTTTCTGCTGTTCTGGCACTTAGGGGCTCTGTAAATGGAGTCCACAAATTATTCTAGGAAAATCTGTGCTCCAAAGTTCTTTTTCCCTCCCGAGCCCTGTGGTGTGGCCCAATAGTAAATCTAAAAATTCAATTAAAAAAGCTTGCCAAAAATCTGATATCCATTGCACTCAGCAGGGCACAGTAGGCTCAATGATAAGGCAACACAAGTGCATGATACAGTGCAGCAATCATTCTCAACCAGCCACAACATGGGGGAGGTGATTGGTGGTATTTTGTAAGCACAGACATAAGGGTATGATGCAGAGTGTCTGTATGCAGCCTATTGATCACACCCATACTATTAGATCAGGCGGGCTGCCCAGCACTATATACATGTATCACACCGGACAGACACCCCAATTGGCCCTACTGTGTCCTACTGAGTGCAATTGATATCAGATTTTCGGTGAGCTTTTTGAAACTTTTTTTGATTGAATTTTTGACTTTATGTCCTTGTAGTGTTTTTTTCTGAATATAGTGTTTAGGGATTCGTAAGGGTGAGGATCCTTGATGGGGATTACAAGCTTACGTATTTTGGCCAAAACATCCACCAATACATCACATCATTCATCTTTTTTTTGCCTTTTTATCCTTAGCAGAACACAGTAGGGCCCCTGGGGGAATCTGTCTGGTGTGATGCATGTATATAGTGCTGGGAAGCCCACCTGATCTGATAGTATGGGCGTGACCAATAGGCTGCATACAGACACTCTGCATCATACCCTAATGTGTGACTGATGGCCTCTTGAAACCTCATCACTGTGCATATAAAATACCACCAATCACTTTCCCCATGTTGAGGCTGGTTGAGACTGATTGCTGCACCAGCATTATGCATTCATTTTGCCTTATCACTGGGTATACTGTGTCCTGCTGAGTGCAATGGATATCAGATTTTTGGTAGGCTTATTTGGAGCTTTTTTGATTGAATTTTTTAATTTATGTCCTTGTATTGTTTTTTTTCTGAATATAGTGGCCCAACAGTACTGTACTGCACATTCATATGTACATAGTCATATTGCACATTCAGATGTACTCATCGATGTGTGCAGTTTATAAAATAGGGTCACTTGTGGGGTTCTGCTGTTATAGCACTCTGCTAATGTGACATTTAAATTAGATGTGATATGGGATACTGGCATACTCAAGAGAAATTGCACAACAAATTTTATGGCCCAATATCTCTTGTTGCTCTTGTGAATTTGAAAAAATGCTGGGTTAAAGCAACACGTTTTTATGGCTCAACGTAAAAAATTCTGTGAAGCAACTGGGGATCCAACATGCTCACGAGATATATAGATACATTTCTTGGGGGGTCTAGTTTTCAAAATGGGGTCATTTGTTGGGGGTTTCCACTGTGTGGGCACATCAGGGTCTCTCCAAATGCAACATTGTGTCATCTAACAATTCCAGACAATTTTCTGTTCAAAAAGTCAAATGGTGCTCCTTACTTTCCGACCCCTGCCGTGCACCCAAAGATTGGTTTTCCTTCACATAATTAGGTATCGGTGTACTTAGAAGAAATTGCACAACAAATTTAATGGTTCAATATCATCAGTTACACTTGTGAAAATGCCAAGGCTAAATTAACATTTTTGTTGGTAAATGTTTTATTTTTTCCTCCCACATTGCTTTAGTTCCTGTGAATCACTTGAAAGGTTAATAAACTTCTTAAATGGGGCATTCAGCAGTCTGAGGCAAGCAGGTTTTAGAATGGTGTCACTTTTAGGTATTTTCTGGTATATAGGCCCCTCAAAGTCACTTCAAATGTGATGTGGTGCCAACAAAAACAGATTTGAAACTATTGTTGGAAAAATTTGAAATTGTTGATAAATTTTGAACCCTTCTAATTTCCTAACAAAAAAAAATTGTTTAAAAAATAATTCTGGTGATGTAAAGTAGACACGTGCGAAATGTTATTCATTAACTGTCTAGTGTGATCTAACTATCTGGTTTAAGGATATAAAAACTCAAAGTTTGAAAACTCCAAAATTGTCCAAATTTTTGCCAAAGTACTTTTTTTTCACAAATAAATGAAAAAAAAGTATCACCCTAAATTTACCACTAACATGAACTCCAATATGTAACAAAAACATTATCTCGGAATCACTGCGATCCATTGAAGCGTTCCAGAATTATAACCTCATAAAGTAGAAATCCGGGTAGTGGTGATCCTACGATCCACGCTGCTGTTTCAGGAAATAAGGACCACACGAGGTCTTGCTGTAATGGTATTTATTCCCTACGTGTTTTGGTGCTGTCCCAGCTTCTTCATCAGGGGTACAAAAGATGAAGGAGCTGGGACGGCACTGAAATGTGTAGGGAATAAATACCATTACAGCAAGACCTCGTGTAGTCCTTTTTTCCTGAAACAGCAGCGCGGATCGTAGGAGCACTACTACCCGGATTTCTGTATATACGCACCACTTTGCACGTGGAAGTGCGGATCCAGCAGCAGCCATATGAACGCATACACCAATTGTGGGTTTATACAACTAGCCCAGGTGAGCACATGCAATTTTAAGGGTATTAAGTTTCCCTAAATGATAAGACCTATTGCGCTCAGTTTGTCTCTCACTTTACATATTTGAACCACATAAAGTGACACTGGTCAGAATTGAAAAAATTGGCCTGGTCAGAAGGTGAAAACAGCCTGGGTTGTAAAGGGCTTCACTCAGATTATTTTTGAGGGGCCAACGCTACTATTTTTGAGTTTCTTACTGTTTATGTAGTATATTATGTAGACTGTGTGTAATTTTTTTTTATTATTTTCACTTCCTTTGGTAATGAGCCTCTCTATCTCATTGTTTGCTACCTTGAATTGTTATCTTTTTACATGATTTATGTTTGCTTCTAACTGATTTAATGCCTCATCGCTTCCGACTTTCTTTAATTCCTTAAACACATTCTTTTAGTCATTTATTGCCCCACTTACAATTTTTAGCAAAGTGTTTTTTGCTCTATTTCTAGCTTAGATTTTTCCATAGGTTATATATTGGGCATATGTCTTATGCAGTATGACTAGTAAAGTATCCCATTTGCTTTATGTACTGTCATCTCATAGCCAATGGAAATGAGCTTTTCTGAAGTTTAGTGCCATTGAAGCCTCTCTACTATTACTGTACAACTTGCTAAAAGTTATTATTTTGTTATCACTTTTAACCAAGTGGATAGGGCAGGCTCCCCCCTTACATCAGGTTATTTCCAGCACTATGGTATACAGCAGATAGGGTATGCTAAGGGGGATATTTGGGGTACATGATGCATTTTTTATGTGGTGCAGAGATTACCAATATATACCATATTTTTGGATGATAAGATGCACCTTTTCCCCCAGATTGTGGAAGAGAGTAGGGGTTGCTTCTTATGGTCCGAATATACTGGCTGTGGTGCTGTGCTGGGAGGTACAGCGACTCTGGAGCAGGCTGGAGAAGCAGCCCATGATCACGTGTCCCTGCTCATTAGCCTGCTGTAATATTCACTGCATCCCACTGTCCACCTCTCAGTGCTGAAGCCGGCGCTGAGCGGTGAATGGGAGGCAGTGCATATTACATATACTGACCTCCCCATCACTTTATATGACCCCTTCAGGGAATATTGCAGCCCTCATCACTGGATATGGCCCCCCTGCTGCTGCACACACTAAAGTAATAAACGGTGTAACATACCTGTCTGCCATCTCCTCCATCTCTCCCTCTGCAGCCGCATCAATTTCTTCCTGTCTGTGTGTCCCTTCTGTCTGTGTGGGCTTCCTGTCCTGTCAAGTGTGGGCATCACTGTACAGTGATATCATCGCTGCACATCCCAGTCACATGACAGGATGCCCCAAAGATGCACAGACAGGAAGATATTGATGTGGCTGTAAAGGGAGAGATGGAGGGGAGCAGTGGACAGATATGTTACACCATTTATTATTGTAGTGTATGCGGTAGCAGGGGGCGTCATATCCAGTGATGGGGGTGCACTATCCCAGGATATGGGGCATATACAGTGATGGAGGGTGCAATATCCCAGGATGGGGGGCATATACAGTGAAGGGGGTGCAATATCTCAGAATGGGGGCTTACCCAGTGATGCAATATCCCAGGAGGGGGGCTATATACCAGGATGGGAGGCTATATACCAAAATGGGAGGTTATATACCAGGATGAGAGACTATATACCAGGATGGGAGCCTATATACCAGGATGGGAGCCTATATACCAGGATGGGAGGCTATATATCAGGATGGAAGGCCATATATCAGGATGGGAGGCTATATACCAGGATGGGAGGCTATATACCAGGATGGGAGGCTATATCCAAATGCTTAAAAAAGTAAAAGGCAACCATTATTTGTATGGAATCTTCTTAATACTTATATGGAATGGCATGTCATACACACATATAAGTATTAAGATCATTCCATACAAATAACGGTCGTCTTTTACTCTTTTACTTTTTTAAACATTTATATAAACTTTTCAGAAGTTTTTGATGTTTCACATTTTTTTAGGATATTTATGAGTACAAAAAAAACTTTTTAAATACAGTTTAGAATAAAAAAGAAATAATTTATTTTTATCCATAAATTTGCTAACTTATAGATATTCATTTTAACACTGGGAGATAGAATATGAAAAATGAAATCCAGAAAATCACATTGTCTAAATTTTCTATAAATGTATTTGCATTTTGCAGAGGGAAATAAGTATTTGATCCCTCTGGCAAACAAGACTTAATACTTGGTGGTGGTGGCAAACCCCATGTTGGCAAGCACAGCAGTCAGACTTTTTTGTAGTTGATGACGTTTGCACACATGTCTGGAGGAATTTTGGGCCACTTCTCTTTGCAGATCATCTCTAAATTATTAAGATTTTGTGTTACTTGGCAAATTGCAGCTTCGGCTCTCTTCATATGTTTTCTATGTTATTAAAGTCTGGAGACTGGCTAGGCCACTCCATGATCTTAACGTGCTCTTTCTGAGCCACTCCTTTGTTGCATTTGCTGTATGTTTTGGGTCATTGTCATGCTGGAAGACCCAGCCATGACCCATTTTTAATGTCCTGGCAGAGGGAAGGAGGTTGTCACATGGGGTGAAGTGGTCCTGTGCCCTTAGCATGGAAACACCCCCAAACAT
Organism: Allobates femoralis; assembly: GCA_033576535.1. Taxonomy (NCBI): domain Eukaryota; kingdom Metazoa; phylum Chordata; class Amphibia; order Anura; family Aromobatidae; genus Allobates; species Allobates femoralis. The sequence continues at coordinate 213,310,780 of JARQOC010000005.1, forward strand.
AATGTTTCCACTGCCATGCTTGACTGTGGGAATGGTGTTTTTGGGTCAAGTGCAGCATTTAACTTCTTCCAAACATGGCAAGTTGAGTTAATGCTAAACCGTTCAATTTTTGTCTCATTTGACAACAAAACATTTTCCCAATCACTCTCAGAATCACCAAAGTGTTCATTAGCAAACTTCAGATGGTCCTGCACAAGTGCCTTCTTGAGCAGTGGGACTTTGCGGGCACTGCAAGATTTTAATCCATTACAGCGTGTTACCAATGGTTTTCTTGATGACAGTGGTCCCAGCTGCCTTGAGGTCATTAACAATTTCCCTTCATGTAGTTTTAGGATGATCTCTTACCTTCCTCATGATCCTGGATACCCCACAAGGTGAGATTTTTCTTGGAGCCCCAGATCGATGTTGATTGACACTCTTTTTGTATTTCTTCGATTTTCTTACTATTGCACCAACAGTTGTCTCCTTCACCCAACGTCTTACTTATGGTTTTGTAGGTCATTCCAGCCTTGTGCAGGTCTAGGATCTTTTCCCTGACACCCTTAGAAAGCTCTTTGTCTTGCCCATGTTAGGGGTCATTCACATCAGCGTTTTTGTCCGGATCTGGCCAATCCGGCCAAAAAAACACATCTGCCGCCTAACAGCCGCACTTGCGGTACACTTGCAGTTCACTTGCGGCAAACCCCATGCATTGTCTATGGGGCTTGTGGCAAGTGCAGCAACTGCGGTATTGCCGCGATCCGGCACATGCAGCAATTGCAGCCACGGAAAAAAAAAATGCAGCTGACCACGTTTTTTTCGCAGCCGCAACTGCCACAAGTGACGGATAGCAGAAATACCTCACACCTGCCGCAAGCCCCATAGACAATGCATGGGGAATGCAAGTGCGGCCGTTAGGCGGCAGTTGCCACAGATGCGGTTTGCTGTCCAGATCTGCCGGATCCGGACTGAAAAGCTAGTGTGAAAAGGGCCTTATAGAGCTTAGAGTCTGACTGATTAATTGAGTGTGTGGGCAAGAGTCTTTTATACAGGTGAGAATTTAAGACAGCTGTCTTTAATGCAAGTAATGAGCTGATTAGGAGTGTCTAACTGGTCTGTAGGAGACAGAAGTATTATATTCTTAACCAACCTCATCTTTCTGCAAAAATTAACCTATCCTTAAAGGGAACCTGACCCCTAAAAATCACCCCCAGCCTACTAATACCTGTCCCTGTACCATCAGTATGCTATTCTAGCTATTCCTTTGTGTAAAAATTGTGTATTTACAAAGTTTATAAAAGTGATTTTATTGTCTCCAGAACTGCGGCTTCTGAGCTCTTGAGAAGTCACACAGGGCGTTCCCTGTGGCTTCTCTCCGCCGCCTTTACTGCAATTATTCACGCCCCAATGGGCATGATAAACCTTAGTGATCTTCCTCGCCCTCCTCCATGGGCGGATTAGCCGGTATGAATCTAATCGCGTTATATCCGGCTATCATGCCGTCGGTACACACCCATTTTGGTGTATCGAGGACCTCACGCATGTGCAGTGCCCATCGCGAGGTCCTCGATATACCCAAATGGGTGTACCGAAGTCATGATAGCCGGATAGCTCCTGTGTGACTTTTCAAGAGCTCAGAAGCCGCAGTTCAGGAGGTAATAAAAGCAGTTTTATAAACTTTGTAAATACACAATTTTTACACAAAGTGATAGCTAGAATAGCATACTGATGGTGCAAGGACAGGTATTAATAGGCTGGGGGGTGATTTTTAGGGGTCAGGTTCCTTTTAAAATTATAGACTGTTCATGTTTTTGTCAGTGAGCAAACTTACAAAATCAGCAAGGGATCAAATAATTATTTCCTTCACTGTATACTTAGGAAGGCCCTATCATAATAAAAGTTTAATGCATAGACATTTGTAGTTGATCACTCTAGGTGATCTATCCACCCCAGCAGGTTTGTTAGCAGCAGCTAGATAGATCATTGCTTTCTATTGGTGTTATGTCTTGCACACAACACACTAAGGTGACTCCCATGGAGCACTGATCATTTAGGTTTGTTGACCAATAACATGTACTTTGCTTTAGATCTCCCGTTTTTCATAAAGATCTTTACAAAGTAGGAACTACTAGTGCATCGCAATGAATTAGAATATCATCATAAAGTTAATTTATTTCAGTAATTCAATACATAAAGTGAAATGCATATCTATTATATAATTGCGAATGGGTTTTTTGCCCCTTCTGAGTCCGCTCGCAATGCGAGTCGGCGTGGTCATGTGGATACGCCCGAAGCATTGGCCGCGCAGCGGCCATTGCGAGCTGTTCTAAGGCGGGCATGGCGAGTCGCCTTAGCAGCGCGAAGCATTGGCCGTGAAGCGGCCATTGCGAGTCAGAGACTCGCTCTTCTAGAATCCCGATGCATCTGCATCGGGCACCCAGCTAGTACTATATAGTCATTACTAACAGAGTGATCTATTTCAAGTGTTTATTTACCGTATATACTCGCGTATAAGCCGAGTTTTTCAGCCCAAAAATTGGGCTGAAAAGTCCCCCCCTCGGTTTATACGCGAGTCATATACAGGCGCCCCCCCCCATCGGTATACAGGCCCCCCCCATCGGAATACAGGGTTTCCCCCTTGCTGCCGCAAACCTGTAAAGGAATACATCATTATACTTATCCTTGTCGCTGTCCCGCTGCCATCGCGCTCCTCCGGCTTCATCCGGCTTCCTCCTCCGGTGGGCACAGGCAATGACGTTATTGTCAGTGCGCCAGAGGAGGAAGCCGGAGGAAGCCGGATGAAGTCGGAGGAGCACGATGGCAGCGGGACAGCGACAGGGATAAGTATAATGATGTATTCCTTTACAGGTTTGCGGCAGCAAGGGGGAACCCCTGTATACTGATGGGGGGGCCTGTATACTACCACTGGGGCTGCTGCTGTATACTACCACTGGGGCTGCTGTATACTACCAATGGGGCTGCTGCTGTATACTACCACTGGGGCTGCTGTATATACCTCTGGGCTGCTGTATACTACCACTGGGGCTGCTGTATACTACCACTGGGGCTGCTGTATATACCTCTGGGGCTGCTGTATACTACCACTGGGGCTGCTGTATATACCTCTGGGGCTGCTGTATACTACCACTGGGGCTGCTGTATACTACCACTGGGGCTGCTGTATACTACCTCTGGGACTGCTGTATACTACCTCTGGGGCTGCTGTATACTACCTCTGGGGCTGCTGTATATACCTCTGGGGCTGCTGTATATACCTCTGGGGCTGCTGTATACTACCACTGGGGCTGCTGTATATACCTCTGGGGCTGCTGTATACTACCACTGGGGCTGCTGTATACTACCTCTGGGGCTGCTGTATACTACCACTGGGGCTGCTGTATACTACCACTGGGGCTGCTGTATATATCTCTGGGGCTGCTGTATACTACCACTGGGGCTGCTGTATACTACCTCTGGGGCTGCTGTATACTACCACTGGGGCTGCTGTATACTACCACTGGGGCTGCTGTATATACCTCTGGGGCTGCTGTATACTACCACTGGGGCTGCTGTATATACCTCTGGGGCTGCTGTATACTACCACTGGGGCTGCTGCTGTATATACCACTGGGGCTGCTGCTGTATACTACCACTGGGGCTGCTGTATACTACCTCTGGGGCTGCTGTATACTACCACTGGGGCTGCTGTATACTACCACTGGGGCTGCTGTATATATCTCTGGGGCTGCTGTATACTACCACTGGGGCTGCTGTATACTACCACTGGGGCTGCTGTATATATCTCTGGGGCTGCTGTATACTACCACTGGGGCTGCTGTATACTACCTCTGGGGCTGCTGTATACTACCACTGGGGCTGCTGTATACTACCACTGGGGCTGCTGTATATACCTCTGGGGCTGCTGTATACTACCACTGGGGCTGCTGTATATACCTCTGGGGCTGCTGTATACTACCACTGGGGCTGCTGTATATACCTCTGGGGCTGCTGTATACTACCACTGGGGCTGCTGCTGTATATACCACTGGGGCTGCTGCTGTATACTACCACTGGGGCTGCTGCTGTATATACCACTGGGGAGGCAGCTGTAACACTGCTGGGGGACTGTATATACCACTGGGGAGGCAGCTGTAACACTGCTGGGGGACTGTATATACCACTGGGGAGGCTGCTGTATACCACACTGCTGGGGGCTGTATACCTGTGCTGGGGTCCACCCTCGGCTTATACACGAGTCAATAGGTTTTCCCAAGTTTTGGGGGCAAAAGTAGGGGGGTCGGCTTATACACGGGTCGGCTTATACACGAGTATATACGGTATGTTAATGTTGATGATTGTGGCTTACAGCCAATGAAAACCCAAAGGTGTTTATCTCAGAAAATTAAAGTTAAAGGAGGATGAAGGGTTAAAAACCACGTTACCATATTGCACGGGACATCAAAGGGTGAATATAATGTTGCTTTATTAGTCAATGCATTTCAGGACTCCCAAAAACGCCCAGAAACATGGCAATATGATATTGATTTTTGATGATATTCTAAACCATTGAGATGCACTAGTATTTGTACTGTATTGTAAAAATAATAAAAACGACTGAGTCTAGAGGATTTTATTAAGACAGTAAGCTCCAGTTCATCTATAACAATGTGTATGTTTTCTGTGTGACTTATCAGCACACTCCTGCATCTGCTGCTAACTAAATACATGTGTAATGTAAATTTATATTGCAACTGACAAGAGCTTGATACAAGGTAAGCTGGAGCTTATGGCAGACAGGTCAAGTGACTTGGCATAATTGATGAAGTCTTCAAGAATGCAATCATTGAACTATATTGTTTAACCCCTTCATAGCTTTAGGGTCAAGAGATAAATTGCTTTACAGTTTGTAATCTAACCGATGGCAATAGAAGAAGGTCTATGTTAACAAATAAAAAAAGAAGTAAAAAAAAAAAAAAGGGATATTTTCAAGTTAAAGGGGACCTACCACCAGGTCAAAATTGCTCAGCTTTTGCTCTTATTTTATTCCTGCTGCTCCGCTGAATATGCCGTTTTATTTCCTGACATGCAGATTCTGAAATATGAGCATTTTTATCAAGTGCTAGTTTTTATGCTGTTCCCAATGGGGCATGGCTTGCAGGATAACTATGCAGGACAAACTAACGACACGCCGCCGCCATATAATACTGTGAGCAACACCCTCTTGGTAAAGACAATAACATTTATCACTAAATGAAAATGCCATATCTGTAGAACTGCATGATTTTTTAAAGAAGATGGTAGACTCATTGGAAAAGCCATACTTAAATTCAAGCAAAAAATGGTCACTTTTGACTCTGAAAGGTCTGCTAAGTTGACATTTTGTGTGGAAACCAAATTTCATAACTATATTATATGAAAGTATGTAATAATAATCTTGTAAAAGTGTGTCAAATTTCAAAATATTCATGACCTCTATTGCACAGACTATACAGGGAGGCAGCATGTTATAACATTCTTTTTTAGAAATCTAAAGACAATATTTTCAAATTGTAGTTTTGCTGCAACTCGTAGACTGTGAGCCCTCGTGGCCAGGATTTCTCCCCTCTTGTATCTGTACGACCGAATTGTCCACATTTATTGTAACTTGTATTGTTACTATGTTACTTGCCCCTTTTAGCATGTAAAGCGCCATGGAATATAATGGCGCTATATAAATAAATAATAATAATAACACTTAACAGAATGGTGGCGGGAGAGTAGTATGCAAGTAGTCTCTACAGAGAGGAAGAGGACATGAACTCTAGTGCCACCTAATGGCAGTAGCAATTCTAAAAGTCAATATTGACCATTTAAAAAGCCTTGTCACTAGAGATGAGCGAACACCTGAGTGTTCAGACTCAGTTCAGTTCACCAAATGCTGAGGTGTTCGCCGAATTATTTGCTGAACCCCCTGAACACCATTGAAACCAAAGTCAAGCAATATCAAATGCATAGAAAACACCTTCTGAGCTGCCAAACACAGCTCAGATAACACATATACAGACACACACATATCGATCTTACCAGTTTCCCACTGCTTGCTTCCGGGTCTGCTCACAGTCTCTCGCTCTACTGCTCACTTACTTCCGGGGCCTCCCATTAAGTTTCATACATATTCACTTCACCGACTGACAACAGCCAATCACAGATGCTCATAGCCTGTGAGAGCATCTGTGATTGGCTGTTGCAATCAGACTGCACTTCCACAATGTGGATGGTGTCTGTGCTTGGTTGTCATACACATTAGCATATGGCAGCAAACCTGGCATCAGTGTGTAAAATAAATAAATAATGGAAAACAAAAAATTCATAGGGATTCACTGTATTTTTCAGTTTAGCATAGATAAAGTGGACAGCAGCAAGCTGCCACCATCAGCTGCCATTTTTTTACCTTGGCTGGCAAAAAAAATGTGTAGGGCTCTGCCAATAGGCCGAGGCGTCCCAGGCATGGTGCTGCATGAGGAGTGGGCACCTGCATCTCGGTGGTGGCGGGATAGACTCTCCTAACCTGCAGGTTCATCAACACACTCTGGATTTATATACATCCATGGTATGCAGGATCTCCGTTGACCGTATCCTTGGTGCACGGGTAATAGACCTGTAACGGTGTGCTTTTTTACTATTGGATGTTTGTAAAGTGAAATATAGTGTGGAAATGGAAGTACCTTTGTTAATTTTGAGCTGATAGCTCCAATAATATATGGTGTAATCTGAAGTAAGGCTTATATGGGTATACCTGGTATAATTACATGATTATTTATGTGCACTATCTTGAGGGTATATATTTCACCTAAGCTATATCAGTTTTGAAGGGTGAATAAGCCCGATATAAGTAGATAATAGAGGGAATATTCATATGAATATACACTTACTACCAAGGAACCTATACGGTGAAGCCTCAGTAAAGGTTTCAGACTGAGTAGTATTTAAATTTTTGTATATTGTGTGTAGTGTGTTTTTTGTGCACTCAGTTGAGAACTCTGTACATTTATGAATCAGGTTAAAATTGCACAATAACATACAATTTGTTATAATCTAATTATATTGTTCCCAAAACAAGGACGGTACTTTTGCTATTTTGCAGCATTCCAACAACTGTGAGTCTTATTATTTGGTCTCTGAGACAAAGCACAGATAGGGGGCTGATAAGCAATTCATTTGATTATACTGCATCCCTGTTTGAAATCATAAACTTCCACTACTGCCCTGGGGATCTCGCTCCACCTACGGGCGTAACCATCTTGCTGCTCAACCATCACCCTGGAGGTCTGTCCCGCAGCGCCAGTAACATTACCAAGACTGTAGGTGGCGTCACGAAACACTTTTACTTTATTTTTTATTGACTCTTATCAGTGACCACCAAGGCCACAGGACTGGGCACAGGCCCCAGTGACATTCCCCGTGAACTACAATGCCCAGGATCGGGTACCCCAAGGTCCTGGGGTGGGTCAACTTTTTGGTGTCACGAACAGGATCCCGCGCCCGGTAAAACCGGGTACTGTGCACTTTGAACTTTACTTTAAACAGAACTTTGCTGTTGAACCCTAAGATGGCGGGGTCAGAGACCCGCCCGAGTTGCCAAGGAAAAATCAAGGGGGCGGGCCTGAGATTAAAGTGTTCCTGCCGGAAGATATAAATGGCAGCAGAAAGGGCGAGGCTAAAAGAAGTCGACAAAGACGCAGTATGGGTATGAAAATCAAAAAAGAACCAGCCTTGGACATCATTGTTAATAGGGCAGACTACTGAAAGCCATATGAAAACCAAAGAACAGGAGTGTACGATTGCCCATAGTCTCTCATTAACACCACCGCAATGTCCACACAAGTGTTGCATGCAAGAATACATTTTTATTCACTACAGAGAAACAAATAGAGGTAGTGTCAACAATCAAATACACATAATTGTCGATATGGAAAGGGTTTGGAGGAAGGAGATTGACAGAGAGAGGGGTGGAGACGGAGAGTAGTAAAATAGGCCCCTCGGAATCAATTCCTGAAAGTGCTAGTGCTCAAGATAAAATTCTTAGCTTAGAGCTGGTATTTAGTTTTAAGGAACCCAGTCCTGTGCCCCAGACTCATAACCTAAGGTGAAGTAGTAAAGTAGTCCAAGCACACTCAGAGTAGCAGCTTACCCATGGGCCTGTAATTCAGAGTCCACACACCCTCAAACTGGCAAGTAACCCCGACACGTCTTTTGCGTCGGCTGCTTCAGGGGGCTAGTGGTGGGCTGTGCTGGGAAAGGGATTTATAGGAAGTACCAACCTAACAGCTGTATCTCATTGGCATCAGTGCACGCTGTCCATCTGGTCATAAAGCGGTGGGGAGGGCATTCCCGAGTGCACTGGGTCCGGACTGCAACTTCCGGTGACGTCATTAATCCTGTGCACTCGTTCAAGACGACCCCGATGCCGCCCACGTCCCCGATGCAGGAAGATATAAATGGCGGCAGAAAGGACGAGGCTAAAAGAAGTCGACAAAGACGCAGTACGGGTGTTGTCCAGGGGTCTGCAACGATGGCGCCAAGCAACCAAAGAAACCCAGCCTGCAAGGTGGAGTAAGCAGGCAGCCCTGGAACTACTGAGCAGGTGCCACCTCACTCCTGTCGCACGAAGAAGAAGTTGCATTTTGGGAAGCTGCCCTTGGAGACCTATGGACCCAGTTAAACAAAACTCTGGACTGGGTCTTCAGACACTGGAGCACACACATCCACTCCGAGTTGTCCCAATGGCTGCACAGAGGGAGTCCAGAGACCCAGAGCTGGAACCAAGGGCAAGAGATCAGGCCATGGGTGAGCCTATGGTTGCCAGTAGCAACTAGCAGCCGCACCCGCAACCTGTCCTCGTGGAAGGAGTGACCTGTCCTCGAGGAAGGAGTGATAAGGTGACCGGAGCTGAGCCGGAAGACTCGGAGGAGCCAGCTGAGCTCGAGGAGGACAACCGGGAGGTTCCCACGGGTGAGTCCGACGTGGTGGTGGAGGCCGAGGGCAAAGCGCCATCCAGCCAGCCAGATTCCATGGAGGTGAAACCCATAGAGGACTAGAACGACAGTGACAAGGGAGTCGGGGCATCCGGGCCCCGCTCTCTGTGGTGGATCGCCACCAGCATCGACCGGGGTGCAGGACCGTGCTCCAGCTCCAGCGCAGCCTGACTTTGCACAGCAGCAGTTACTGTATTGAAACCTGGCGCCTTATCTTTCAACTCTTACTCTACTTTTGAGTGTATATGGACACCATGGTTGTACTATAGATCTAGACCAGAATTCTTAAAGACTCTCTTGAATAAGTAAAATATACCATATAAATGAGATGTGAACTACACAATTAGTGATTCAGTTGCTACAAAACGAGTCACACTATGCCAAATGAAAATGACATCCACACAGAGTAATATATAATACCCTTTCTACATTAATACTCCATTAGATATCTTCATTCTCCTTCCCTGAACTCTCTACCCATGTTTATCCCCTCCTCCCCCCACCCACTAACGGTCAAGTTAGACCAAATTATTGTAGATCTTAGTTTGTTAATTCATTCTACAATAACTTGACATATGTTATATTTTCTTGAAAATTGTTTGTAAAGCATTTTACTCTTACAAAAATGATTTGTTACCATGATTTTTCTAATGTTTAATAAAAAGAATATTAAAAGAAAGAAAGTATTGAAACCTGGCCCCATTTTAGGCGGTAATGTGTTTTTGATTTGTTTTACCTGTTGGTCCCGTTGACCCGGAAACGTCAAAAGTAAAAGTACCTCCTGCAAAGGAAGAAAAGCACTGAGTAATGTTGATGTTTGCATGTTAATAAAAATGTACTATTTTACTCTGTACCAGAACCGGGTCACTCACGGTTAAGTGAATTTAACCAAGGGGGAATGTGGCGCTCCACTGGTCGGAGAGGATCTGTGGGAGCGCTGAAGGAGACAGGGAAGACTGCTGTGAGGGCCCAGATAGGAATGGCAGGCATACCACCGAGGGTCCTGAGTAAAGCATCCTTAAAATACAAATGTGAAACCAGCCTAACACAGCGATATAATGCATGTGCTTTCTTTTTGGACGTGTACATACCTGACATTCCTTAACATGTAGTTTTTGGGAAAAGGTTTAATTTTTTAGAAACAATGTAGACATTTAACTATGCATGTCTGGTTTTGTTCCTGCTTTTCAAGTCAAATTTGACACTCGTACACATCTATGTTTTGGTCTGTTGACACATTTTGCTTTCTGTATGTGCATATGTATGTGTATGTGTATGCGCTAAGGCTGCTTTCACATCTGCAATTCTGCCCCTTCGTGGCAGATCCGGCAGCTTTACCACATCTGCCACGTAACGGCTCACTTGTGGCAAGCCCCATTCATTCTCTATAGGACTGGTGGTCAGGTGCGGCAACTGTTGTTTTGCCGGATCCGGAAAATCCGGCACTTGCGGCAAAGGAAAAAAATAGCTAGCAGTGTATTTGCCGGAAAATGCATTGACTAATAAATCTATATTATATTCACCCTTTCATCTCTCATGGAATATAGCAGTGCATTTTTTAAATCTTCATCATCCATACTTTAATTTTCTGACATAATGACCTCTGGGTTTTCATTGGCTGTAAGCCATAATCATAAACATTAACAGAAATACATTCTTGAAAGTGAGTGTGGATCCCTGAGAGATGACCGGACCAAGGAGAAATTACTTCTTGGGTGAGCTGGCTATTACAAACTGTTTCTTGTCTAAACACTTGAAATAAGCCACTCTGTTTGTAATGACTCTATATAATATATACATTTCACTTTATGTATTGAATTACTGAAATAAATTAACTTTTTGATGATATTCTAATTCATTGAGATGCACCTGTTGTTTGCTGACTTACGAGTTAGCATCCATTTCTATGAATAGGCTATTTTGGTATTATTATCTTTGTTTGCATTAACCCCTTCACCCCTCAGCCTGATTTCACTTTCCTAACCAGGCCAAATTTTACAATTCTAATGAGTGTCAATTTATGAGGTGATAACTCTGAAATGCTTCAATGCATCCCATTGATTCTGACATTGTTTCTTTGTGAAATATTGTACTTTATGATATGTACAGTAGAAATATATGGACACATCTTACATGTAGTACCGTAGTAACGTATGGACACATTCATGTATATACACATTCTATCCTACTTAGAGCTGTGTTGTATGGACATATCCTATATATAGTAGTAATGTATGGACACATTGATGTATGGACCCATCATATCCTATATACAGCTGTGATGTATGTACACTTCCTATATATAGTGATAATGTATAGGCACATTGTCTATATAGTAGTAATGTATGGACACATTGATGTATGGACACATCCTATCCTTTATACAGGTGTGATGTATGGACACATCATATCATATCTTATATATGGGCAGCATGGTGGCTCAAGTGATTAGCACTGCAGCCTTTGCAGCACTGGGGTCTTGAGGTCCTGGGTTCAATTGACACTAAGGACAACATCTGCAAGGAGTTTGTATGTTCTCTGTGGGTTTCCTCCCACATGTGTTTGCGTGGGTTTCCTCCCACATTGTAAAGACATACTGATAGGATGTTTAGATTGTGAGCTCCAAGAGAGACAGCATTACTCATGTATGTAAAGTGCTATGGAATTAATAGCACTATATAAATGAATAAATATTATTATTATATACAGCTGTGATGTATTGACACATCATATCATATCCTATATACAGCTGTGATGTATGCACACATCCTATATATAGTAGTAATGTATGGACACATCATATCCTTTATACAGCTGTGATGTATGCACAGATCCTATATATAGTAGTACTGTGTGGGCACACTCATGTATGGACACATCATATCCTTTATACAGCTGTGATGTATGCACACTTCCTATATATAGTAGTAATGTATAGGCACATAGTAGTAATGTATAGGCACATTGTCTATATAGTTAGTAGTGTATGGACACATTGATGTATGGACACATCCTATCCTTTATACAGCTGTGATGTATGCACACTTCCTATATATAGTAGTAATGTATAGGCACATTATCTATATAGTAGTAGTGTATGGACACATTGATGTATGGACACATCCTATCCTTTATACAGCTGTGATGTATGCACACTTCCTATATATAGTAGTAATGTATAGGCACATTGTCTATATAGTAGTAGTGTATGGACACATTGATGTATGGACACATCCTATCCTTTATACAGCTGTGATGTATGCACACTTCCTATATATAGTAGTAATGTATAGGCACATTATCTATATAGTAGTAGTGTATGGACACATTGATGTATGGACACATCCTATCCTTTATACAGCTGTGATGTATGCACACTTCCTATATATAGTAGTAATGTATAGGCACATTGTCTATATAGTAGTAGTGTATGGACACATTGATGTATGGACACATCCTATCCTTTATACAGGTGTGATGTATGCACACTTCCTATATATAGTAGTAATGTATAGGCACATTATCTATATAGTAGTAGTGTATGGACACATTGATGTATGGACACATCCTATCCTTTATACAGCTGTGATGTATGCACACTTCCTATATATAGTAGTAATGTATAGGCACATTGTCTATATAGTAGTAGTGTATGGACACATTGATGTATGGACACATCCTATCCTTTATACAGCTGTGATGTATGCACACTTCCTATATATAGTAGTAATGTATAGGCACATAGTAGTAATGTATAGGCACATTGTCTATATAGTAGTAGTGTATGGACACATTGATGTATGGACACATCCTATCCTTTATATAGTTGTAATGTATGCACACTTCCTATATATAGTAGTAATGTATAGGCACATTGTCTATATAGTAGTAGTGTATGGACACATTGATGTATGGACACATCCTATCCTTTATACAGCTGTGATGTATGCACACTTCCATATATATAGTAGTACTGTATAGGCACATTTTCTATATAGTAGTAATGTATGGACACATCATATCCTTTATATAGCTGTAATTTATGCACACTTCCTATATATAGTAGTACTGTATAGGCACATTGTCTATATAGTAGTAATGTATGGACACATCCTATCCTTTATACAGGTGTGATGTATGTACACTTCCTATATATAGTGATAATGTATAGGCACATTGTCTATATAGTAGTAATGTATGGGCACATTGATGTATGGACACATCCTATCCTTTATACAGCTGTGATGTATGCACACTTCCTGTATATAGTAGTACTGTATAGGCACATTTTCTATATAGTAGTAATGTATGGACACATAGATGTATGGACACATCATATCCTTTATATAGCTGTGATGTATGCACACTTCCTATATATAGTAGTACTGTATAGGCACATTGTCTATATAGTAGTAATGTATGGACACATTGATGTATGGACACATCCTATCCTTTATATAGTTGTAATGTATGCACACTTCCTATATATAGTAGTACTGTATAGGCACATTGTCTATATAGTAGTAATGTATGGACACATTGATGTATGGACACATCCTATCCTTTATACAGCTGTGATGTATGCATACTTCCTATATATAGTGATAATGTATAGGCACATTGTCTATATAGTAGTAGTGTATGGGCACATTGATATATGGACACATCCTATCCTTTATATAGTTGTAATGTATGCACTTCCTATATATAGTAGTACTGTATAGGCACATTGTCTATATAGTAGTAATGTATGGACACATTGATGTATGGACACATCCTATCCTTTATACAGCTGTGATGTATGCATACTTCCTATATATAGTGATAATGTATAGGCACATTGTCTATATAGTAGTAGTGTATGGACACATTGATGTATGGACACATCATATCCTTTATATAGTTGTAATGTATGCACACTTCCTATATATAGTGATAATGTATAGGCACATTGTCTATATAGTAGTAATGTATGGACACATTGATGTATGGACACATCCTATCCTTTATACAGGTGTGATGTATGCACACTTCCTATATATAGCAGTACTGTATAGGCACATTGTCTATATAGTAGTAGTGTATGGACACATTGATGTATGGACACATCCTATCCTTTATACAGCTGTGATGTATGCACACTTCCTATATATAGTAGTAATGTATAGGCACATTGTCTATATAGTAGTAGTGTATGGACACATTGATGTATGGACACATCCTATCCTTTATACAGCTGTGATGTATGCACACTTCCTATATATAGTAGTAATGTATAGGCACATTGTCTATATAGTAGTAATGTATGGACACATTGATGTATGGACACATCCTATCCTTTATACAGCTGTGATGTATGCACACTTCCTATATATAGTAGTAATGTATAGGCACATAGTAGTAATGTATAGGCACATTGTCTATATAGAAGTAGTGTATGGACACATTGATGTATGGACACATCCTATCCTTTATACAGCTGTGATGTATGCACACTTCCTATATATAGTGATAATGTATAGGCACATTGTCTATATAGTAGTAATGTATGGACACATTGATGTATGGACACATTCTATCCTTTATACAGCTGTGATGTATGCACACTTCCTATATATAGTGATAATGTATAGGCACATAGTAGTAATGTATAGGCACATTGTCTATATAGTAGTAATGTATGGACACATTGATGTATGGACACATCCTATCCTTTATACAGCTGTGATGTATGCACACTTTCTATATATAGTGATAATGTATAGGCACATTGTTTATATAGTAGTAATGTATGGACACATTGATGTATGGACACATCCTATCCTTTATATAGCTGTGATGTATGCACACTTCCTATATATAGTAGTACTGTATAGGCACATTTTCTATATAGTAGTAATGTATGGACACATTGATGTATGCATACTTCCTATATATAGTAGTACTGTATAGGCACATTGTCTATATAGTAGTAATGTATGGACACATCCTATCCTTTATACAGCTGTGATGTATGTACACTTCCTGTATATAGTAGTACTGTATAGGCACATTGTCTATATAGTAGTAATGTATGGACACACATCCTCCATCCAGGGCTATTCCCCTTCAGCAGCAGCTCTTCCTGGCTGGCTCCAGCTGTGTGCTGTGCACATTCCGTGGCTCTCCCTCTCTCCCTCCCGCCCTTTTCTCCTCACACATTGCAGTACATTGCAGTGCACTCAGCCCTTCGCCCTGACAGCTGATTCATTGGCTCTGCAGCCCAGACTGCCTGGCGCCTGCCCCGTGATGTCACCCATTCACAGTGCGGTCCAGCTGGTGCCGGCAGGGCGGTCGCCGGAGTAACGAGGACGCCAATCTCACAATGACTTCCAGCTGGATACACAGAGCAGCGCTGAGCACATCCACCCCGTGCAGGAGAGGAGAGGCTGGGAAGAGGGAGGGGGCGCTCCCAGCCTCAGCCCTGCACACCTGCGAGTCAGGGGGAAGGGAGACATGTCAGAGCGGTGCTATGTGGGAGAGGCCGGGGCCGGCTCTACCTGTGTGCGGGCACGTGTGGCTGGCACCGGGGCACAGAGTCTGGAGCTCACTGACATGGGGACTGGGGATAGGAAATTGGAGTTTTTCTGATCAGTTTAGAAGAATTTCCCTTCCCACCATGGACTGCTGACAGCTCGGCATAGCTGTAGTGGCTGACTTCAGTGATTGCTCACTATAAGGCCTCATTCAGACCATGGGCGTACCCAGGATCAAAACTAGGGGGGGCAAGCCATGGTCGTTCAGGTTGTAAAATTGGACACTGGGGCCCATCAGACTCGTTATGCCAATGGGGAGCCCTATGGGGGCTGTATATGAGATGGGACCCCTATGGGGGGCTCATAGTGTAATATAAATGCAAAAAACTTTATTCTTAATATTATGTCACAATACCGGGAGCTGAGAATCTTCTATATCGAGGTCAGGGGCTCTCTGATGCCATGTTGCTGTCTGCCTCGCTGTCGTCCTCTTTTGACACTGCAGTGTGGTGGACAAGAGAGCATTAACTGGTTAATAACAAGAAGTATGGAGTGTGTACTAACAGCCATAAATCCTCCCCATACCAGTAGGATTACTATATGGATGTCAGTATTAGGGTACGGACACACTGGCGTGAAACTCTGATGAGTGCAACACGTGATTTTCTCGCATTGCAATCAATCTCTGATAGCTGATTGGCGAGTTTCGGACGCTTTTTTCTCATCCAGATTCAGGATGACAAAAAAGTTGCAACATGCTGCGACAGTATATGATTCACATGCTGGTACACTGTGCACATCACAGAGCTGGGGACATGGTGGTACACTGTGCACAGCACAGAGCTGTGGACATGGTGGTACACTGTCTGTGCACAGCACGGAGCTGGGGACATGGTGGTACACGGTGCACAGCACAGAGCTGGGGACATGGTAGTACACGGTGCACAGCACAGAGCTGGGGGCATGGTGGTACATGGTGCACAGCATGGAGCTGGGGACATGGTGGTACACGGTGCACAGCACGGAGCTGGGGACATGGTGGTACACTGTGCACAGCACGGAGCTGGGGACATGGTGGAACACTGTGCACAGGACGGAGCTGGGGACATGGTGGAACACTGTGCACAGGACGGAGCTGGGGACATGGTGGTACATTGTCTGTGCACAGCACAGAGCTGAGGATGTCCCAGATGAGGCACACTAACCACAGACAAGCGGCGGGAGAACATTGAGCCCGCCCAGGAGAACTACAACTCGTCTTCTCCTCTGTCCCCTGTTCCTGTCCTTCTGCCCCCCTGACCTCTTCTCCTCTGCCCCCCTGGCCTCTTCTCCTCTGCACCCCTGGCCTCTTCTCCTCTGCACCCCTGGCCTTTTCTCCCTCTGCCCTCCTGTTCTTGTCCTTCTGCCCCCCTGGCCTCTTCTCCTCTGTCCTCCTGTTCCTGTCCTTCTGCTCCCCTGGCCTCTTCTCCTCTGTCCTCCTGTTCCTGTCCTTCTGCTCCCCTGGCCTCTTCTCCTCTGTCCTCCTGTTCCTGTCCTTCTGCTCCCCTGGCCTCTTCTCCTCTGTCCTCCTGTTCCTGTCCTTCTGCCCCCCTGGCCTCTTCTCCTCTGCCCCCCTGGCCTCTTCTCCTCTGTCCTGCTGTTCCTGTCCTTCTGCCCCCCTGGCCTCTTCTCCTCTGCCCCCCAGGCCTCTTCTCCTCTGTCCTGCTGTTCCTGTCCTTCTGCCCCCCCTGGCCTCTTCTGCTCTGCCCCCCCTGGCCTCTTCTCCTCTGCCCCCCTGGCCTCTTCTCCTCTGTCCTCCTGTTCCTGTCCTTCTGCCCCCCTGGCCTCTTCTCCTCTGCCCCCCTGGCCTCTTCTCCTCTGCACCCCTGGCCTCTTCTCCTCTGTCCTGCTGTTCCTGTCCTTCTGCCCCCCTGGCCTCTTCTCCTCTGCCCCCTGGCCTCTTCTCCTCTGCCCCCCTGTTCCCATCCTTCTGCCCCCCTGGCCTCTTCTTCTGTGCCCCCCTGGCCTCTTCTTCTGTGCCCCCCTGGCCTCTTCACCTCTGACCCCCTGTTCCCATCCTTCTGCCCCCCTGGCCTCTTCTCCTCTGCCCCCCTGGCCTCTTCTTCTGTGCCCCCCTGGCCTCTTCTCCTCTGCCCCCCTGTTCCAATCCTTCTTCCCCCCTGGCCTCTTCTCCTCTGCCCCCCTGGCCTCTTCTCCTCTGCCCCCCTAGCCTCTTCTCCTCTGTCCTGCTGTTCCAGTCCTTCTGCCCCCCTGTCCTCTTCTCCTCGGGACTCTGCTCCTCTGTCCCCTATCCCCTGCACTGTGCTGCACAGTTTCCCTCACCTGGCGCTGGCTCAGGCCAGGTTCCCTCAGAGCAGTGAGCTCCACCACCAGCCGCATCAGGTCCATCCTTCAGGGCCGGCTGATCCTCCATTCTCCGGGTCCATGGGGGCCCCGGGGCCGGCAGGGTGGAGGAGCCGCCAGCACCGCAGCCGCCTCCACTGTAGCAGGACTTGCCTTGGACTCAGAGCTATCACGCGACAGGAAGCAGCAGAGCTCCCAGCGGCTTCCTGCAGCGTGATCGCTCTCAGCGCCGGGGACCGGAGGAGAGGCAGTGTGTGTCACAGTACATGTGGGCAATGCCAGCGGCGACACCATCCCTCCTAGTACACTAGGTGCGCGCAGCGCACGCACATTGCTGCGCTCACCCCTTCCTCATGAGGGGGGGCAGCCTCTTGGGGGGGCACCTGCCCCCCCCTGCCCCACGCTGGGTACGCCCATGATTCAGACAGCAATGATTTTTCTTGTATGCAAAAAGCAAATATCAATTCTCCATATACTTATATCCCCATTAATTCCACTTTAAGGGTGTGATCACCTCTGTCCCCATTGGGGCTCACAATCTATCAGTTTGTATTTGGAGTGTGGGAGGATACTGGAGCACCCAGAGGAAGCACACGCAAACACGGGAAGAACATACAAACTCTTTACAGATGTTGTCCTTGGTGGGATTTGAACCCAGGACCCCAGAGCTGCAAGGCTGCAGTGTATTGGATCAGTTTAGTCAATATATCAAATTTTAGCATCAGAATCTCATCAGGTTTTCTCCTATTCAAAAACAGAATGACATCGATTTCTCAGTCTTCCATCAGTGATAAACGCACGGCCACTGAATACAGGCTGATTTTTCACAGACTCATATATTTGCATTATTTCGTTTGATCCATGACTCAAATCGAATTGAGTGTGGACCATACAATCTGTAAATGACTCATCGCAGCCAGGTCTTCACGTCACAGGCATTTGCTTCTCCTGTCACGGTTCCGCACCTGCGGCTGTGGGGCTCGGTGGTCCAGATCAATAGTGGTTGGCTGAACAGATAAGGGTTGAATATTCTTGTCGTGACGCCACCTGCGGGAATTCCGGTGATTTCACCAACGCTGCTTGGGCCTCCGGGGATGTACGGCAGCAAGATGGAACGTTCCCCACAGGATGAGCGGCAGTCCCCGAGGCCAGAAGCTGCACCTGATGTTGGATGGCAGCTTTGTTACTCTTAGCATGCGGAGTTAAACAGTTCTGAAAAAGTGCAGACACCAGTGTTCTCTGTAACGGGTCTTTTACTGCAACCGGTAGATGATACAGGGTATACAGGTAACAGGTAACGGACTGGGTGGACTCATCAATGACCGGTGTTGTTTCAGAGCTCTGCGGTGTTCCTCCGTTCTCTACTTTCCTAGATGGGTTGCCGATGTCGCCTTAGTGCGCCAAGTTCGGGTACAAGGGGGCTACTTCAATTTCCCTGCCGTGTATACAGCCCGGTGTGAGGGGAGCCAGATTCCTTTCTGTGGGTACTCCGCTGGCAAGACGGCTCTGATTGCGGCTGCGGTGGGGTGCTCCTATAGAGCGGTCCCTCCACTCCTGGTTTGCTAAGCAGTGGTGAACAACTTGCTAGCTTCGGAACCAGTGATCCGGTTGTTGATGGGCGCGGGTGTATTTTGACCCGTTAGATGGTCGCCCAGGTTCCGGTTGTTGGGCATCGGGTAATGGCACCAACCGGTAGGTGGTCTGCAGGGCTGCATGGAACTGTGCAGAGCCCTCTTCTCCTACGCTCCTCCCCGACCACTTCTCTCTCCTTCCTCCTTCTACATTCTCCTACACTCTACTCCTACACTCCGCCCACCAGGACCTTATTGGCCCTCTATACTGATGGTACATGTAGGGTATGGAGCTCTGATGTTAACCATGTCATTACTGAGTCGGAGAATATTGCATCTTCAGTCAGGGATGCAATACCCTCCTGTGACGCACTCGTTGCGGGGCGCCACATAAAAATACACAGAAATGTGAACAGACCCAGAGACTATAGGTACAAGACTTTTGTTTAAAAATTGGTATCTGAATGAGTCCTAAGGTTTGCTTGTATTTGGTATGTAATGGACAACAAACTGACCAATGAAAATCTACACGATAGTGTGAACATCAGCGATTTTCTACCAGTCTCTGCATGCACTAATCTGTTGTAGGTTGGGCGCAGGGGTGAACCTAGCCTCTCTGCTGCCTGAGGCGAACTGCAAAACGCCCCCCCCAACGCAAGAATATCTGTACCATCACAAAAACATGCAAGAACCAAACAGAAGAATCAAGAGCAAGAATCATTAATGGCAATGGCAGTTTGGCACAAGCTACAAACACAATGATGAATCACAAAAAACAGTCAAACAAATGTGTAAAAACACTCTTGTAAAAAAAACACAGTAAAAAGCAAGTGCTGCTGAAAAAGTAGTAAAATACAAGGTATTTAGTTGCTACGTTTTTTGCAAAAAATGTGTACTAAGCCGTTCTACCACTTCAAGGTAACCTGTATCAGAGCAGTCCCTATCTGATGTATTTAAAACCTGACCATGTGTATTAGTACCTAAAATGAGCAGGATCCAGACCGGTCCAATGTCTGACTTGGACTGAATGCAGATGACGGCTTTTTATGTGCAGGGCTCAAAGGGGAGGAGTGGGAGACTCCCCAATCTTGCAGAAACAAGAAACAATTTAGACAAAAACAAATGAGCCATGCACACAGTGAATACATCTGTAGAACAGTGTTCACACCACCAAAATGTTTTTGTCTAAACACACAATGATGATGGCAGAGCTGTGGTCCTGTAGGCAGACACAGTCCAGCATCCTTATAGCATACACACAGGAGGCAGCACCAATTATTATTATTATTATTTATTTATATAGCGCCATTAGGTTCCATGGCGCTTTACATGAGGATAAGGGAGACAAGAACAAGTACACTAAATCTAGGCGATCAGGACGTACAGGTACAGGAGGGACAGGGACCCTGTCCACGAGGGCTCACAGTTTATGAGTCAATTGCACTGATTATCTCTGGCAGACACCTACAAAACTCTGGGCTGCACCAATGTGGCCTCTATCTGGCACTGACTAGTCAGACATGTCCACCATGCAGCACCGTCCACACACCACCTGCAACAGCCTGCAGTCTGAGCATCCACAAACAGCTACTGCACTAAGCTAGTAAAATGGCACATCTTCCCCAACAAGCCTCCTCCTGTACATAGAAATCATTGGGCCCCATAGCAGAAGTCCTAACTGAGCCCCCCTCCCGAAGAAAAAAGTAGCTAGGTCACATAGGTACATATCTCACAACTTTGCCGCCCTTACAAAGTAATTTTCCTCCTATTGAAGCCCCTATGTTCCTCTTTCATTGCCCCCATAAAGTGTGAGGTCAACAAAAGTGCCCCACAAGAACCCCCAAAGTGAATTCCCCCACATTACCCTCCACACACAGTATGATCACTGTACAGTGAATTTCTCCACACTCACAGTATGATGCGACACTACTGTAACCCCCTCAACTACCCTGGCATAGTATGATCCCCAACTGTGACCCACACACATCCCTCCATGTAGTATAATGGACCTACATGCAGTATAATGGCCCCTACACCTCTTCACACTGTATAATGGCCTCAACACGGCCCTCAAATAGCCCTCCATAAAGTACAATGGCTCCCTTATAGCCCTTCAAATATGATAATGCCCCTTACAGAGCCCTCCAAATATTATAATGGGTTCCATATAGTACATTTGACTTCATATATTATAATGCATCATGCATAGTTATCCATATATTATAAATCACCCCCATAGTTCTCCATATATTATAATGCACCCCATAACCCTCCATAAAATATGATGCACCCCATAATCCTTCATATATTATAATGCACCCCCATAGTTCTCCATATAATATATTCCCTCATTGCCCTCATAGCCCTCATTATATTATAATGCATTGCCACAACCCTCCATATATTATAAAGCACCTCATAATCGTCCATATATTATAATGCATCCCCATAGTCCCCCATATAGTATATTGTACCCCCAAAGTCTTCCATATAGTATAATGCACCCCCACAGTCCTCCATATATTATAATCAGCGCTGGACTGGGGTGTCTGGGCCCACTCACCCTTCAGCTATATGTAAATACCACCTGTTAGCCGTTATACCCATTATAGTGGTGTCTCCTACACATCACTGTGCACTCACCATAACTGCGATGAACAATTACTGTAATTTGCATTAAAGGGGTTCTTTAGTGACAACAAGTTAGTAGTGATCCATAGGTTTGGCAGATGATCACTTATTTATTGGTGGAATCCGACCAGTGGAAACTACACCATCAGAAGAATGTGGCACTTTTATCACCATTATAAAATGCAGCGGCTGGTAATGATGTGACCGTGGCTCCATTCATCCTCATTGGGGCTTCCAGAAAAAGCCAAACACAGCGCTCACAGCCACTGAGGGAATGAACGCATCAGTGGTCGGCTGTACATGAGCTCCAGTCTAATGGGGAGAAGACAAACCTATGACTAAGGACTGTCTTTAAGGACGATGATTTTAATGTGCGTTTTAATATTTATTTCTAATAAAATAAATTTTTAGGGATCTGGAACTCAGGATTCTTTGCTGGATATTTTTGATTTTTTTTTTACTCATAATGGGGATAAAAGTTGCACATTCAGCAGTCGGACCCTCAGCAATAAATAACATATCCTTAGGCTACGTACACACAGTGAATATTTGATGAGATTTTTACTTCAATATTTGTAAGACAAAACCAAGAGTGGAAGAATCAGAGATATTTTTTTCTGTATTTATCACCCACTTCTGGTTTTGTCTTACAAATACTGAGGTGAAAATCTCACCAAATACTCAATGTGCATGTGGCCTAAGAAGAGATGATTACTTGCCTTCTCTAGAGAACCTTTGTAAGTGCATCTCTGCAGCTGTGTCACAGGACAGGGAGGGCTTAAACATCCAAGTATTTAATATCTATTGGAAATAAATAATTTTCACCTTATTGATATCAGAAAAAACAAATGACAGACTACAATCCACTATACCAAGACCAATAATACCACAAAAAAGGGAGAAATACCACCACAACGGTCACCAGAGCACATATTATCACCACATAGTGCCCGAATAATGCCAAATACAAGGCACAAATACCACCAAACCATGATCAGAGTCCATAATACAACCACATTGTGATCAAATGCTACCACGTACAAGATATATATACTGCCATACCATGACAAAAAACACATATTACCACCACATACTGACCGAATAATACCACCTACATACAAATAATATACAGTACAAACCAAAAATCTGGACACACCTTCTCAATGAAAGTGTTTTCTGTATTTTCATGACTATGAAAATAGTAGATTCACACTGAAGGCATCAAAACTATGAATTAACACATGTGGAATAATATACCGTATATACTCGTGTATAAGCCGACCCGTGTATAAGCCGACCCCCCTACTTTTGCCCCCAAAACCTCGGAAAACCTATTGACTCGTGTATAAGCCGAGGGTGGACAGGTATACAGCCCCCAGCAGTGTGGTATACAGCAGCCCCAGAGGTATATACAGGCCCCAGCAGTGTTACAGCAGCAGCCCCACAGGTATATACAGCAGCAGCCCCACAGGTATATATAGCAGCAGCCCCAGAGGTATATATAGCAGCAGCCCCACAGGTATATATAGCAGCAGCCCCACAGGTATATATAGCAGCAGCCCCACAGGTATATACAGCACCAGCCCCAGAGGTATATACAGCAGCAGCCCCAGAGGTATATATAGCAGCAGCCCCACAGGTATATATAGCAGCAGCCCCAGAGATATATACAGCAGCAGCCCCACAGGTATATATAGCAGCAGCCCCAGAGGTATATATAGCAGCAGCCCCACAGGTATATATAGCAGCAGCCCCACAGGTATATATACAGCAGCCCCAGAGGTATAATGACGTCATTGCCTGCAACAGAGGAGGAAGACGGAAGAAGATGGAGGAGCGCGGTGCAGAGCGGGGACGGCGGCGGCCACAGGTGTAAGTATAGTGATTTTACTTTACAGGTTTGGCCTGCAAGGAAGGGCCCTGGATACTGATGGGGGGGGGCACATGTATACTGATGGTGGCGGGCGGGCGGTTTGGGCGGTCTGTGTACTCGCGTATAAGCCGAGGGGCTACTTTTCAGCCCAATTTTTGGGCTGAAAAACTCGGCTTATACGCGAGTATATACGGTAGTTAACAAAAAAATGGGAATCAACTGAAAATATGTCTAATATTCTAGGTTCTTCAAGTAGCCACCTTTTGCTTTGATTACTGCTTTGCACACTCTTGGCATTCTCTTGATAAGCTTCAAGAGGAAGTCACTGGAAATGGAATGGTTTTCACTTCACACGTGTGCCCTGTCAGGTTTAATAAGTGTGATTTCTTGCCTTATAAATGGGGTTGGAACCATCAGTTGTGTTGTGCAGAAGTCTGGTGGATACACAGCTAATAGCCCTACTGAATAGACTGTTAGAATTTGTATTATGGCAAGAAAAAAGCAGCTAAGAAAAATGAGTGGCCATCATTACTTTAACAAATGAAGGTCAGTCAGTCCAAAAAATTGGGAAAACTTTGAAACTGTCCCCAAGTGCAGTTGCAAAAACCATCAAGCACTACAAAGAAACTAGCTCACATGAGGACTGCCCCAGGAAAGGAAGACCAAGAGTCACCTCTGCTGCAGAGGATAAGTTCATCCGAGTCACCAGCTTCAGAAATCGCAGGTTAACAGCAGCTCAGATTAGAGACCAGGTCAATGCCACACAGAGTTCAAGCAGGAGACACATCTGTACAAAAACTGTTAAGAGGAGACTTTGTCCAGCAGGCCGTCATGGTAAAATAGCTGCTAGTAAACCACTGCTAAGGACAGGCAACAAGCAGAAGAGACTTGTTTGGGCTAAAGAACACAAGGAATGGACATTAGACCAGTGGAAATCTGTGCTTTGGTCTGATGAGTCCAAATGTGAGATCTTTGGTTTCAACCACCGTGTCTTTGTGCGACGCAGAAAAGGTGAATGGATGTACTCTACATGCCTGGTTCCCACCGTGAAGCATGGGGGAGGTGTGATGGTGTGGGGTGCTTTGCTGGTGACACTGTTGGGGATTTATTCAAAATTGAAGGCATATTGAACCAGCATGGCTACCACAGCATCTTGCAGTGGCACGCTATTCCATCCGGATTGCGTTTAGTTGGACCATCATTTATTTTTCAACAGAACAATGATCCCAAACACACCTCCAGGCTGTTTAAGGGCTATTTGACCAAGAAGGAGAGTGATGGGGTGCTATATCAGATGACCTGGCCTCCACAGTCACCAGACCTGAACACAATCGAGATGGTTTGGGGTGAGCTGGACTGCAGAGTGAAGGCAAAAGGGCCAACAAGTGCTAAGCATCTCTGGGAACTCCTTCAAGACTTTTGGAAGACCATTTCCGGTGACTACCTCTTGAAACTCATCAAGAGAATGCCAAGAGTGTGCAAAGCAGTAATCAAAGTAAAAGGTGGCTACTTTGAAGAATCTAGAATATAAGACATATTTTCAGTTGTTTCACACTTTTTTGTTTAGTATATAATTCCACATGTGTTAATCCATAGTTTTGATGCCATCAGTGTGAATCTACAATTTTCATAGTCATGAAAACAAAGAAAACTCTTTGAATGAGAAGGTGTGTCCAAACTTTTGGTCTGTACTGTATAGTCCAGCACATCCTCAAGGTTATATATATAGCCCCCATGTGCCTTCCCCATTTCATATTGTTTCTCCCGCCATATGAGGCCCCCCTTTTCCATACTGATTCTCCCCCCATATGAGGCCCCCCTTTTCCATACTGCTTCTCCCCCCATATGAGGTACCCTTTTTCCATAGTGCTTCTCCCCTCATATGAGGTGCCCCCTTTCCATACTACTTTCTCCCTATATGAGGTCTCTCTTTTCCATACTGCTCTCTCCCCATATGAGGCCCTCCTTTTTCAAACTGCTCTCTCCCCATATGAGGTCCCCCTTTTCCATACTGCTCTCTCCCCATATGAGGCACCCCTTTTTCATACTGCTCTCTCCCCACATGAGGCCGCCTTTTCCATACTACTCTCTCCCCATATGAGGCCCCCCTTTTCCATACTACTCCCTCCCCATATGAGGCCCCCCTTTTTCATACTGCTCTCTCCCCATATGAGGCACCCTTTTTCTATACTGCTCTCTCCCCACATGGGTCCGCCTTTTCCATACTACTCCCTCCCCATATAAGGCACCCCTTTTATATACTGCTCTCCCTCCATATGAGGCACCCCTTTTCTATACTGCTCTCTCCCCATATAAGGTGCCCCTTTTCCATACTGCTCTCTACCCATATGAGGCTCCCCTTTTCCATACTGCTCTCCCCATATGAGGCCCCCCTTTTCCATACGGCTCTCTCCCCATGAGGCGCCCCTTTTTCATACTGCTCTCTCCCCACATGAGGCCGCCTTTTCCATACTACTCTCTCCCCATATGAGGCACCCCTTTTCCATACTGCTCAACCCCATATGAGGCGCCCCTTTTCTGTACTGCTCTCTCCCCATATGAGGCGCCCCTTTTCTATACTGCTCTCTCCCCATATGAGGCCGCCTTTTCCATACTACTCCCTCCCCATATGAGGCACCCCTTTTACATACTGCTCTCCCCCATATGAGGTGCCCCTTTTCTATACTGCTCTCTCCCCATAAAAGGTGCCCCTTTTCCATACTGCTCTCCCCCCAATTTGAGGCCCCCCTTTTCCATACTGCTCTCCCCCATATGAGGTGCCCCTTTTCCATACTGCTCTCCGCCTATTTGAGGTACCCTTTTCATACTGCTCTCCCCCCATATGAGGCGACCCTTTCCCATACTGCTCTCTCCCCATATGAGGCCCCACTTTTCCATACTCCTCTCTCCCTATACGAATATGAGGCCCCCCTCTTCCATATTGCTCTCTCCCCATATGAGGCCCTCCTTTTCCATACTGCTCTCGCCCCATATGAGGCCCCCTTTTCCATACTGCTCTCTCCCCACATGAGGCCGCCTTTTCCATACTACTTCCTCCCCATATGAGGCACCCCTATTCCATACTGCTCTCCCCCCATTTGAGGTGCTCCTTTTCTATACTGATCTCTCCCCATATAAGGTGCCCCTTTTCCATACTACTAGACCCCCACCCCCATGTGGATACCCTTTTTCCATACTGCTCTTCCCCCCATTTGAGGCCACCCTTTTCCATACTGCTCTCCTCCCATAGGAGGCACCCCTTTTCCATAATGCTTTCCCCTATTTGAGGCCCCCTTTTCATACTGCACTCCCCCATATGAGGTGACCCTTTCCCATACTGCTCTCTTCCCATATGAGGCCCCCCTTTTCCATACTGCTCTCTGCTAATATGAAGCCCCCCTTTTCCATACTGCTTCTCCCCCATATGAGGCGCCCATTTTCCATACTGCTCTCTCCCCATATGAGGCCTCCCTTTTCCGTATTGCTCTCTCCCCATATGAGACCCACCTTTTCCATAATGCTCTCTTTCCATATGAGGCCTCCCTTTTCTGTACTACTCTCTCCCCATATGAGACCCACCTTTTCCATAATGCTCTCTTTCCATATGAGGACCCCTTTTTCCATACTGCTCTCCCCCCACCCTCATGGGGCTCCATTTTCCATGCTGCTCTCTCTCCATATAAGGTGCCCCTTTTCCATACTGCTCACGCCCCACCCCATGTGGTTTCCATACTGCTCACCCACCACCCCATGTAGCTACCCCTATTCCATACTGCTCTCCCCCCCATTTGAGGCCTCCCTTTTCCATACTGCTCTCCCCCCATATGAGGCAACCCTTTTTCATACTGCTCTCTCCCCATATGAAGCCCCCCTTTTCCATTCTGCTCTCTCCCCATACGAGACCCCCTTTTCCATACTGCTCTCCCCCACCCTCATGGGACCCTATTTTCCATGCTACTCTCTCTCCACCCCCATGGGGTCCCCCTTTTCTACACTGCTCTCTTCAGGGCCCCTCTTATACATACTGCTCCCCACCCCATGTGGCCACCCTTTTCCATACTGCTTTCTCCCCACCTAATTTCTGCCCCCCTTTTTTACACTGCTCTCTCCCCACCCCACGGGGCCCCTCTTTTTTCTAATTCTCTCTCCCCACCCTAGTGTTCCCCCTTTTCCATTCTGCTCTCTCCCTGTCCCGATTTCTGCCCCCCTGTTTTATTCTGCTCTCTCCCCACCCCCATTGGGTTGCCCTTTTTTATTATGCTTTTCCCCACCCCAATGTGGCCCCCCTTTTCTATTCTGCTTTCCCCCCACACATATGGCCCCCGGAAGCTGCCTGCTCTTACCTGCTCCAGGATGCTGGCAGTGTGAGAAGTGAGAGGCTCCCAGCACTTCTGGAGCATCAGACCCCACTTCAGGCTCAGGGGAGCTCAGCTGCTCTGAGCTCTAAGCTCATCCACTCAAACTTGAAGTATCAGCAGCTGCAGCACAGAGGATGCCACTGCTGCATTGCAGACTCCCATGCTATAGTACATCCAGCCCTTGTTCTCCCGCACACCCACTGATTTGCTTTTGTCTCTACATGGCTTATTTGCATCTCATGCAAATTAGCCACGTGGACAGCGCTGTAGAGCGCAGTCAGCTGCGGGGGTCCCTCGCCATCAAGGCTGCCTGTCCCTGCTGGCGAGTGCTCTCCTCCAGCTCTCCGGCGTCCTGAACACTTCAGCACGGGGGGATGGGATGTTGGTGGGGCGAAGGGGGCAGGGCCATGTGGACCTGGGGCTCACCGGAGGATTTCCCGGTGTACTGGTGGGCCAGTCCGACCCTGATTATAATGCACCATCCAAAGCCCTCCATATAACATAATGTACCCCCATAGTCCTCCATATATTAAAATGCATTCCCCATTGTCCTTCATATACTATCAGGGCTGGTTTTAGACAAAATGGGGCCTGTGCAAAAGTTTAATGTGGGACCCTAAATGTTCACATATTGCACCATCACACTCAAAACATATAGGTTACATTTAGATGCGCTGAGTTTAGACCGTTAAATGAGCGCGGTTGACAATATTTAAGTAATTCAGCGCTTGTTTCTGGCCTCTATGCACAGGATAATTAAGAATGGTGGGCACAGAACGATGTCTAGTAGATCAATCAGTCCCCATGTAGTATCATGGTATCAGCAGCTCTTCTGCAGTTTGCTCCTGGTGATGTGTCCAATCCCTTGATGATGTGCAGCATTTTGCTTGTTTGTTGGGTGATTCCGACATGTTTACACCCAGGAACTCTTATCTGTGCTGCCATAATTTTTAAATGTTATTGCTACATACACACAACACATGGTATGTGGCACAAAAACTGTATTCGGACCGGGCCCACTCATCGTCTGCAGGTCCGCAATCCCCTCGTCGGGTGAGCAGTAACAAGGGGGGTTGTAAAAAAGGATTAAAGAAAAATAAAAAATAAGAAAGATGTCGTGACGCCACCCGTGGTCTGTGTCCAATAAGGCCCAACGCTGCTGTCCAGGCCTCTGGGGAGGAGGGTGATATGAGGCAGCGGGGATTATAAGCCCTCCACGGGCAGGGCTATTCCCCAAAGCTGTGATATTGATAGTATTAATACAAGGCTCCCAGCCCCCTCAGGCAATTTTCACTGCTTGTTTGCAAAAGTCAGTGTTCGGCTCTGTCACAGGATGAGCAGTGAATGTGGTGAACATTGGGGGTGCAGGGTTCAGCGCATAGAAGTGTGGAGCCCACTGGCACTGGGTGATGCCACCTGTGGTATGTGGTCAGGGTGACCACCGCTGCTGCAGAAGCTCCGGGGATGATGTTTGGCAGCCGGTGATGTAACGACTCTCCACGGGCAGAGCCTGGTTCCCCGGGGCAGTGGTGATGATAGTCTATGGATGATGCAGAGTAGGGGTAGTGGTAGAGATGATAGCAGTTTGTGAGGTGAAGTAGGGCTTGAGCGCAAGGATTACACAGACTCATGGTTTTGTAGTTTTCCAAGTCTTTACTGTAGGTTTTATTCAGCAGAGTACTGTCCACGGAGTCTGTACCGGGCCGTGTTGCTCCCACCCTTGCCGGGTACTTGGCTTCCCACTCCTGCACTGTGTGTGTGGCCCTGCTGCCGCTTCAGCTAGGCTGCCAGCCCTGTCTCCTCTCACGGGTACCCACTTGCTAGGCAACTTGAGTCTTATCTTTGTGTTCCTGACCCTGCCGTGTTGCTTCGCTTGGTACAGTGAAGATATATAACCTCCACTAGTTCAGTGTTTACTGTGCTGCTTGTGACAGGCACAGTTTCGGATCCG
Organism: Allobates femoralis; assembly: GCA_033576535.1. Taxonomy (NCBI): domain Eukaryota; kingdom Metazoa; phylum Chordata; class Amphibia; order Anura; family Aromobatidae; genus Allobates; species Allobates femoralis. The sequence continues at coordinate 213,341,015 of JARQOC010000005.1, forward strand.
GTATCCGGTCTTTGCGCTCCTCCGGGGTGAGTCATAGGGTAACGCAGTCTCCCAGAAGTGTTCCTCTGTGTCTATTAACTCCTTTCCTCAGACCTTGGCTAGGCCTGGAATTGGGCAGCAGAACGTGGGTTGAGCCTAAGACAGCTCCTTTACACCCAGGTCCTTCTTCCTCAGTCCTCCCAGAAACTGAACCGCTCCACACCAGAATATATAGCAGCTTTAGCTCCCCCTTCTGGCCTGGAGGTGCTAGTGTAGTGTTGTGGGTTGTGTGGGGAGTTAACCCTTGGTATTGTTACTGTGGCACATTAACCTCTGGGGTGCCACAGAAGAACAGACAGAACACAGAGGGAACAGTTCTCTTTTAACTTTTACTGTGCAGTAGGATTGTCCAGGTACTGTTCGCAGTTGTTATCAGGGATTCGGGCTTGGAAGCAAGTTGGAGTAACATACTCCAGGCAAGTTCTAAGGTTTACTTACTGCCCTAGTGTGTGTGGGCCCTGGCTGCGTGTAGCTGTGCTGAGGCCTCCTCTGGTCTGCTCTGGCTGTGTGACAGGCGGCGCAAGCTCTTTGGTGGTACCCTTTTCTTCTCTGAGTTTCCTGAGCTCTGTAGTGCGGCTGTGTCTCCTAGTCTCAGGTTGGACAGGCAACTTAGAATCACTCACCCTCAGGGTTTGGTTGCTGGGTATCCCTGGCAACCTTGGTCTCCGGTGGCAGTACTGCACTAGGTACTGGGGCGAACCAGCACTGGCTCCACTCACCAGACCTAGTACTCCACTTCCCCAGATCCTCACCGTGGGTCTCACACACGGACTGGTCAGTCACCTAGGATGGGCCTAGCGTGGCTCCAGTCTCTAGGATGTCTTCCACAGTCCTCCCAGGAACTGAACTGCCTGCTCCCCGCCCCCAGACCAGAATTTATAGGGGACCTACCCTGAACCCGGGCTTTAGAGCTCCTCCTTCTGGCCTGGAGTCAGGAAGGTGTTGTGTGTGTGTTACCTGGTGTATGCCTTACCTTGCTTCCAAGCTTGTAATGTGGCGCTATATATGTATACACCGAGCACACACATATGTATACACCAAGCACACACACATATGATATGTATACACACCGAGCACACACACATGTATGTATACTCCAAACACACACACATCCATTCCCATCATTGTGCTATCAGTGTCATACAGGACAGCTTCTACAGGGAAAGTTGCTCTTTGTAACCACCTATACTCTGACCGAGAGATGGGGATTCTAAACACAGAACTCCTTATATTAAATTAAAATTACCTACAAGTGTTTAGTAAAATAGGTTTTACAAACTGGAGAGTCAGTAAAAAGAATGTTCTTTTTGCCGCCTCGTGAGTGCTGCTAAACTTCAGCACCATGAGCTGTCCCCTGCAGAGATTTCAGGACCGTGGCAAGCTCCCCGCTTGCCGCAATCTTGAAATATCATCAGCTGCGGCTGCGATCTGAGGAATCCGGCTGCAAACCAGACCAGAGGGCATATTTGCCCTCCGTTTCTGTTTATAGATCGGGTCTGGGGCTGTTCACACCGGACAGCCCCAGACCTGAACAGGCCGTGGTGTGAAACCGGCCTTAATGTATGGGGCTAGCCCAGAGTGTGAGGGACTACGCTGAAGGTACAGTGAAAGTTCCAGGAAGGCGGATAGAGCCCAGCTTGCAATAGTGACAGACCTAAGGTTTGGCTAAAGAACTCTCCATGATTTGGGTGTCCCTAGAGGGAGAGGAGGCCAAGGCCATGGATAGCGATTTCCTGGAGAGAGAAAGTTGACCGAGGTACAGAGTAATCTATTGGCGACGGGTCCTGAAAAAGGACACCTAGAAGTATGGCCCTGAGTTTATAACTCTTAACTCCTTAGTGATGGAGCCAATTCTCACTTTAATGACCAGACCAAATTTTCCAATTCTGACCAGTGTGACTTCATGATGTAATATCTCTGGAACGCTTCAACACATCCCAGTGATTACGAGGCTTTGTTGTGACATATTGGACTTCATGTTACTGATAAATTTAGAACAATATTGTTTACCTTTATTTGTGAAAAAAAAACGGATTTTGGCAAACATTTAGTGATTTCAACATTTACATTTTTATACTATTAAACCAGAGAGTTTCGTCACAAAAAATAGTTAATAAATAACATTTCCCACATGTCTATTTTACATGAGTATAATTTTGGAACCATTGGAACCAAAATTTTTATTTGTTAGGAAGTTAGAAGAAGGGTTCAAAGGTCATCAGCAATTTCTTAATTTTACATCAAAATTAACAAAACCATTTTTTTAGGGATCACATCACATTTGAAGTGACTATGAGGGGCCTATATGACAGAAAATACCGAAAAGTGACACCATTCTAAAAACTGCGCCCCTCAAATGGCTCTAAACCACATCCAAGAAGTTTATTCACCCTTCAGGTGCTTCATAGGAATGAATGAAAAAATAAATTTATACTTTACCTAAAAATGCTGCTTTAGCCTCAATTTATTCACTTTTACAAAGGATAGCATGACAAATTTGATGCCAAAATTGTTTACCCAGATTCTTCCAAGTGCTCTGATTCTTCACATGTGGTCTTAAACTGCTGTATGAACAAATAGCAGGGCTCGGAAGGGAAGGAAAGCTATTTGACATTTGGAACACAAATTTGACTAAAATAGATTGTGGGGACCATGTTGCATTTGCAGAGTTCCTAAAGTACCTAAACAGCAGAAACCCCCAACAAGTGACCCCGTATTGGAAATTAGACCTCTGAAGGTTTCACTCACATGTTCACAGTTAGGCGTGCGGAGCAAATCCCAGTATGCTGTGATGGGCTGCGTATCTCACCAATACAAGTCAATAGGTGAGAGAAAAGCATAAAGCACACGGACCACACATGGACAGCACACAGAGCGAACACAGATCACACAATGGGGTTTTTACATCTTTTACAAAGTATAAAAAGATAGTATAGCTAGATAGCTACACAGATGTCAATCATATATAATGTCCCACCCCTCCACCATATTGTAATCTTGGTACCCTTTAGTGCCTTTCATGTGGCACTAAAGGGTGTTTAGCCTTTTGTTTAGCCAAAAAATTAATTAAAATAATTACGTGGGGTCCCCCTAATCATTGATTGCTAGGTAGGGTAAAGCCAATGGCTGGAGACTTCAGACCACAGTTCACAGCTTAATCTTGGTTGGTAATCCAAAAAATGGGTCTCCCCATGCTAGTTCTTTAATTTTTTTATTTATAAAATATTTTTTTATTTATAAATAAATACATAATTAGAAAAAATCTGACATAGGGTAAACCCCATTTTGAAAAAACAGCCAAGGTAAAGCCGACAGCTGGGGTCTGGTATTCTCATTGTAAGAGGAGACATGGTTATTGGCCCTTCCCAGCCTACAAATAGCAGGCTGCAGATACCCATGGCACCTCCATATGATGTGCCAATCCTGGTCCTTATCCCGACTCTTCCTGCTGCACTGGTGCCAGTGACAGTCAAGGTAATGGTATTTGGGGTTGACACCAGCTGGGTAATGTCCACTCGTATCAAACCCAGAGGTTAGTAATGTCAAGGCATTAATCAGATACCCAACATTTCTAACCAAATTAGTAAGGACACAAATAAACACAACAAAAAAAAATATTTGGCAAAACACTCCCCAACACAAACCCTCTTTCCTCAATTTATTGGAAAAAAAACAAAAAAAATCCAACGTAGTCCATTTGGAGATCCCTTGACCATATTCTCAGTCTTACATCATATGGGGGCATCCCCCATATGAGGAAAGAGAAGGCACCCTGTGAGGACCCTTACATATGATCATCTCAGTGAGATCATGACAGGTCACGATCCTCCAATCACACAGGGTTTAACTGTGATCTCATGATGATCTCCAGAGCAGGCACTGGAGATCATGATGGAATCACAGTTGATCCCTATGTGACTGGAGTATCCTGACCTGTCATGACCTCACTAAGGTGATCACACTTCAAGGTCGTTGCAGAGCAGTCTCAGCTCTGCGCAGGCACCAGCACCATGTTACCGGCAGATGAGCACACAGGAGGAGCACCTCGACACAGGAGAGAGACAGACCATGTTTGATCAAGTCAGATGGCAGAGAAATAATTTTTTTACCGCCGATATCAATTTGACTCATGTCATCAGTGGTATATGGTGACTACCAGTAATCACGTGATCGGTACCGGGAAAAAACTGCCTGATTCCTAATCTCCAGGTTCTCCCCAGATATGTTCTGACATTGGGGGGTGCTAGAGGGCTTATTCTTTTCTAACGTCAAAAGATCAGTTTTCAGACATCTAAAATCAGTTGGCCGATGCTATCAGGTTAAGGGAAGATGCCAGGACAGATCAGGAAGTTGAGGCGAAGATATAGCCCTGAGTATTAGTTCCATAAGCATCAGAAGATGCCAGGACAGATCAGGAAGTTGAGGCGAAGATATAGCCCTGAGTATTAGTTCCATAAGCATCAGAAAAGAAAAAAAAAAAAGTTTATTCTCACCTGCCCCCGAGCCCCCGCTGTCCCCCGCCGTCTTCCGCCATCTTCCTCTAGGTTCCCGGTGGCTTCCGCAGGCTGCCGGTGTCAGCAGAGGTGTACCTCTGCTGTACACAGGACCTGCGGTGATGTCACAGTCACGTGACCGCGGGTTCACCATGGTGAACTCGCGTCACATGACTGTGACATCACCGCAGGTCCTGTACAGCAGAGGTACACCTCTGCTGACACCGGAGCCTGCGGCAGCCTGCGGGAGCCACCGGGAACCTAGAGGAAGATGGCGGAAGACGGCGGGGGACAGCGGGGGCTCGGGGCAGGTGAGAATAAACTTTTTTTTTTTTTCTTTTTAACCCTTGTGCTCCCAGGAGCAGTTTTACTGTACTGAGCTTGCTCAGTACAGTAAAATGGGGTCCGAGGAGACATACATGTTTCCTCGGACCTTTCTCCATAGGGCCCCATGTTAGGGATCGGGTCAGATCGGATGTGCACTAAATGCCATCCGATTTGGTCCGATCCGACTCTGTCAGATTTTGTAATCGGATGAAAAAATCGTTGCAGGCAACGATTTTTTTCTCCTGAAAAAAATTGGCCAAAATCGGGCAGAATCGGATCGGACCAAATCGGATGGCATTTAGTGCACATCCGATTCGGTCCGATCCCCATAGGGATCCATAGGATCCGAAAATCGGTCCGATGCTGTCCGATTTTTTTCGGACAGCATCGGAAATGCAAAAATCGTGGTGTGAAAGCACCCTAAGGAACGAGGCAGCACTCACCGATCCAAATCGCAGTGCTCTTTATTCATTTAAAAGTTGACATTACAAGCGGTGGCAGAGGCAGTACACTGGGGGTGCAGGGGAGAAGGGGGGTTATTTACAACGGGCCGTTTCACGCTACAGTAGCGCTTCTATGGGTAACAAAATAGAGGGAGGTGTTGCCTTTCATTATATAAGCACACCCATTAACCCCTTCATGTACTTTTACATAGCAAAGCTGCTAAAAATAGAGTGCATAACATGCTTAGGAATTCACATAAGGAATATCATTATGAGTGGCAATGTGCCAGATCAATAATTAACTAAAGTGCAGTGATAACGTGACAATATTATAAAACCTTTTCTTATAACAAACCTGCTACCCTTTAGAGCAATACATACATATATACATAAAATATTTAAACAATCCATCCTATAAAAACACTGACAGGTCATTTCTCTCATTGAGTCTCAAAGGGCCCTGGGCCTTCAGTTTCATTATCCATTTTGCTTCCTGCTGGAGTAACAGTTTATGCATATTACATCCCTTGGGGGGGCATTTCAATTCTTTTCAACCCCAAAAACCTCAAAGTTTTTGGATCACCATTATGCTCAGCCCTGACGTGCTCTATTAAATGAGTAGAATCTACTCCGGTCCTAATCAACCTACAATGCTCCCTAAATCTAATGAACAAGTTCCTAATTGTTTTCCCCACGTAAAACCTTCCACATGGGCAAAGTACCGTATATATAACGTATTTGGTTTTACATTAGATAAATTGTCTCCCTTCATGGATTAAATGGCCAATTTTCACAGAAGGGCCATGTGTTACATGTTGGGAGCAAAAATTACAACTACCACATTTAAAATTACCCTTAGGGCTCTGTCTTGCTAACCATGTTTTTTGTGGCACCATCCTATTTCTCACTATCATGTCCCCGATGTTTTTACACCTTCTATACGTTATCAACGGTTTTTTAATAGCTATCTCTTTCAGGTGTCTGTCACTCTCAATCAAATACCAATTCTTATTAATGGCTTGTCTGATCACATTATCCATAGGGCCAAACCTAAAATTAAACAAAAATCTCTTCTCATTACTTTTTTCAAATTCCCCACTGATTTTTTTCCAACCTTCTTTCCACCTAACGTCCACCTTCCTTTCAGCTTCATTCAACAGTTCTACTGGGTAACCCCTGTTCAAAAACCGTCTTTTCAATTTGTTTACCTGTTCCTTATACCTTCCCTTAGAATTATTAATCCTTTCAAGTCATAATGACTCACCGAAGCCGGGTTCTCAGGTCTCAGGCGCTGACTGCGGTCACGGTTCGGTGCCTGAGGCTGTAAGGGCCCGGTGGTCAATGCACGGTTAAATAAGAAATAAAGTTTTTTTTGTGACGCCACCTGTGGGTGTCCGTGATGGCACCGGCGCTGCTTGGACCTCCGGGGATGTGCGGCTGCTAGATGGAACCGCTCCCCACAGGACGAGCAATAGTCCCCGGTGTCAGGAGCTGCACTGGTGGAATACGGCAGCTCAGTTGATTTGGTAGGTGAATAACTTAGCGATAGTTCAGAAAGAATGCTCGGATACAGTGCTCCTCTGCATGAGTCTTTACTTTGTTCTTTCAAGGTCAACGGGTACACGGTATAACGGTTTCGGACCTTCAGGTAGCGGACCGGGTGGTCCCTGTGATGAACCGTTTCCCTCCAAGACTCCACAGTGTCTTCCTTAATCTAACTGTCCCTTGTTACTCTTCGCTGCTTTCGTGCACCAGGTCAGGATACTGAGGAACCTCTGTTGAGGACCCGAGCCTAGACCTATCGACTCCCGATGGGTCCCCTGAACCCCAATGGTGGGTACCCCTCCTGGCACAGCTGTGGGGATGGTGGTTGTTGTGATGCGCCCCTAAGAAGCCCTCTATCACACCGGTTCTGTAGCGCAGCGATGGACGTCTGCACTGCCTCGGAGCCGTTACTCCGGGTGGACTGGGCTCGGGTCGACTTTTTACCCGTTACTTGTTACTTGGTTACTGGTATACTTGGCCCCTTTCGCGTCTGGGTCATTGCTTCTCGGTGCCCTCCCTGTTAGTAGTCTTGTCATGGCTCCTTCCTTGTACTTGTCTCTCCCACTTACTAACACTTTTCCGCTCTTTCCCCACATTGTACATCTCACACTCCTCCCACCAGGACCTGATTGGTCCTCTGCCTCTAGATGTTGCATGTGGTGTATGGAGTCTTGGGTTTAACTTGTTCATCACTGAGACGGAGAATACTGCACCTTCAGTCAGGGGTGCAGTACCATTCTGTGACGCACTCGTTGCGGGGCGCCACAATAACATCTGGCTAAAAGGGAGTGATTTCTTCATGTGGTGTGGATGATTAAAGTGCAATAGTGCATTTATGGCAGTGGGTTTTCTGTACTTTTCAGTATATAGTTCCGTCTCTTTCACATCCACTTTTACATCCAGAAATACCAGACTACTACCTCCCCATACATAAGTGATCTTCATATTCATGTTGTGGCGCCCCTGCGACCAGGGTGGCCACAGGTAGGAACTGCAGCCAGGCAGATAGTGACAGGTTTTACACAAACCACCTTCAAACACACACCCACGGACACAAGACCCAACCCGGAGCCCGGGACTCTACGCGGGCAAGGGCCTGTCACAAGTGGGTGGGACGTAGTCAAGGTGACGGACCGGGTACATAAGCCCGGGACTCTATGCAGGCAAGGGCCTGTCACAAGTGGGTGGGACGTAGTCAAGGTGACGGACCGGGTACATAAGGGGAAAACAGGAAGTAGTTAGTCAGTAGACCGGAGTGGGCTGAGCAGCAAAGACCAACAGAGTAAAGAAAGTGACACTTCCCTGAAGGTTTTGGGCTCCCTGGAGGCGCAGAATCCTGCGAGACACAGTTCCCTGGAGAGAAAGCCCGCTCCACAGCCTGTAGTCCAAAGGAAGGGAAAGACTGAGACCGGACCAGTGCAGCTGGGTCCAAGGACGGTGACAGAGGACGACTGGCAGGAAGGATCCCCTGAAGTACACGGTAATTACATGGGTAGGAAAGGGCCCGGTGACCCTCCCACAACACAGGGACACCCAAGGCTAGGCTGGGACCAGAGAGTCATCTCTGAGGGGACCGCAGTTATATGCCGGATCCCAGACACACCGACGGGGGACTCTAATTCCAGGTCAGAGTTCCTAACACACGGGCTGGAGGTTCAGAGCACATAGGACCCAGGCTTGCTACCCACACATACCGGGAGAAGCCAGACAAGGGACCGAGTTGCCACCATACAGCCCACAGGGAAAAGAAGCATAGAGAAAGCCTGGAAGGTATCAGAGAGAAAGAAGGGTCTCAAGGCAGGAAACCTGGCTGCAGAGGGTTAAGTGACTGTCCGGAGTTACCTGTGTAAAAGAACTGTACCGTGAATTGTTTGTACTGAAAAAGAACTTGCAAGTAAAACCCGGTGAACCCTGCTAAAGTCTCCCGTGTGTGAATCCCTGCATGATAAACTGTTGTATATATATTACACCCTGTCAGGAGCTGCCCGACCCACGGCAGGCTCATCCATCCGGCTGCAGCACCATCCATCCTCCTGGCAGCTGCAAGCAGCAGCTGTGGTTCCCATTGACCACAATCCCTGTAGATAACCCCTTTTACTTGTGGGCTCTGGACACGGTCTGGACCAAGGACTGGCATGATAACCCCCATGATATCCCGGTCCGGTACCGAGTACCACATCCCAGTGAGCTCCACAAATGTCATTTGTGTTTTTCAAGTAAGCAACGAAGGTCTCAAAGTCTGAGCACGAGCCATCCCACACCACAAACACATTGTCCACATAACGAAAGAAATATTTGATGTTACATTCCCCATACACAAACTTGTTCTCCAACATATATTCGCCAAAGCACACGCTACCGGGGTACCCATCGCGGTACCATTACATTGCAGATACCACTGTTCCACAAATTTAAATGCATTATGACCTAGTTCGAATTTAAGGGAATCTACCAGGAAACCTATTTTATGGCCAGACATATTGGTAGACCTCAGGACACCTTGCACCTCCTCCACTGCTTTGTCCTGAGGGATCCTGGTATATAAACATTCAACGTCAACCGATGCTAATTGGAAACCCTCCTGCCATTCTATCCCCCTAAGTATTCTTAAAAAGTCTTTCGTATCCCTTATGTACGCTGGGATTTCCTCCATTAAGGGGCGCAACTGCCAATCTAAATAACGTGACAAAGGTTCCATTAATGAACCTATACCGGACACGATGGGCCTCCCCGGTGGTGCTATGAACGATTTGTGTACTTTTGGCAAATAGTACCAATGGGGTTTATGACTCACCGTTGCCGGGTTCTCAGGTCTCAGGAGCTGCTTCACATATCACGGTTCTGTGCCTGAGGCTGTGGGGGCCCGGGGGTCAAATGGAAGGGGCTTGGGAATTGGGATATAGTCTTATTTGCCTCGTGACCCCACCTGTGTCCGGCGATGGCACCGGCGCTGCTTGGGCCTCCGGGGATGTGCGGCAGCTAGATGGGATGCTCCCCGCAGGATGAGCAGTAGTCCCCGGGGCCAGGAGCTGCACTGAATGGAATACGGCAGATCAGCTAGTTTGATGGATGCATGGGTTAATGGCAGTTCTGAAAGGAAAGGCACTGACACGATGCTCCTCTGTAATGGGTCTTTACTGTATTTCTGGTACGGTACACGGTAATACAGTTCTTTAGGTAACGGACCGGGTGGTCCCAGTGGTGAACAGTCTCTGTCCAAAGCTCTACAGTGTTCCTTCCTTACTAACTGTCCTGTTGTCGTTGCCGTTGCTTGCCTTGTTGCACCAGGTTAGGAGACTGGGGTTTCTCTATTGGATTGCCTGTTCGATGTTATTCAACCGGCTGCAAAGGGTCCTAAACTCCGTGGCAGGTATCCCCCTGGTAAGACTGCAGTAGTTGTGGCTTTAGTGAGGAGCTCCTATAAAGCTATTCCTTCACTCCGGTTTTGCAGGACAGCGATGGATGACTGTCTACCTCGGAACGGGTATCTGGTAGGACTGGGCACGGGTATCTTTGAACCCGTTGCTTGGTTGCTTTGCCCACTCTCTCGTCTGGGTCACCGCTTGTTGGTGCCCTCCCAGTTAGATCTGTCTGGACTTCTGTCCTTGACCTGTCTCTCCCACGTTCTAACTTCTCCTTCTCTCTTTTCCCCTCACTGCACCTCACACTCCTCTCACCAGGACCTGATTGGTCCTCTACCTCTACATGGTGCATGTGGTACATGGAGCTTTGGATTTAACTTGTTCACCCCTGAGACGGACGATATTGCATCTTCGGTTAGGGATGCAATACCCTCCTGTGACGCACTCGTTGCGGGGCGCCACACTTACAAGGATATTTAGGGTATAATCTCTCTGCCTCCTTCACCATTAATACACCTAATTCCGTCGCTTTTCTCAACAATGTTTTCAGTTTATCTTTATATTTGTTGGTTGGGTCACTCGTCAGGGGTTTATATGTTACAATATCTGACAACTGCCTCATCACTTCTCCCATGTACTCCATCTTTTTTAACAACACCACATTTCCCCCTTTGTCCGCTTTGCGTACCACAATGTCAGACCGCCCCTTTAACTGCTGTAATGCCTTCCATTCATTCGTCTCAAGATTATAAGGGGTTCTTTCATAAATTAGGGATTCAACCTCTTTTAATATCTGGTCATGAAACATCGATTACATTCCCCGGTGAAACTGGTGGACAAAAGGTGGATTTTAATCCCCCTGTGAAAGGTCCGGTCATTGTCACAGTGTTATTCGATACCATTACATCATCATTGTCATTAACAGTGATACCCAACAATCCTGCTATATCATTCCCCATATCCAACATATTTGAACTCAGGGGACTAAATCCCAGAGGACCGATCACGCCGGAGACCCCAACGTCTCCAGCGCGACCGCTAGAGATGAGCAGTGTACAATTCGATTTGTCCTAGCCCTATAATACCCAGCCATTTTCTCCATCGCCACCATTTGCTCATTGCTGTAGCTCTGTGTCAGACGGCACTGCTGCTGCTGTGGGCGATATAGGGTGAAATCAAGCAATTGTGTTCTGATTCAGCTAGTGAGGTAGATAGATAGGTTTAGGGAGTAGGGACTGGAGGGAGGGTGTGAATTTTAGGAGTATCAGCCCTTTACGGACTAGGGACTAGTAGTCTAGCAGCCCTTTTTCAGGTGTACTTCATAGAAGCAGGGACTAGTTTTAATTTCAGCCCTTTTTAGGGCTAGGTTAGACAGTCCCTATTAGTTTTTGCCAGGCAGAAGTGTGCCAGTGCATCTAGCTCTGGGAGTCCTTTAGGGCAGGTAGTGTAGCACTGCTGTGAAGAAAGCTACACCACCTGTCTTAAGTAGGCATTTTTTGGCTGCAGCCAATCCAGGCAATTTGTTCGGGCTAGTACTGTAGCACTGTCACCTACACAGTGGTGTAGCCCACTTGTGAAAGAAGCTACACTGCCTGTGTAGTTGGTGCAAATTTTTACCTGCACATTGCCCAGGTCTCACTTTGGGTCAAGTAGCAGTGCCACAAAAAGAAGCCAGTGTAGGCCACTTCTAATACAAACAGCTACACTGCCTGTATAGTTAGTTACTTCTGATTTTTAGCTGCACCTTGCCCAGGTCTCACTTTGGGTCAAGTAGCAGTGCCACAAAAAGAAGCCAGTGTAGGCCACTTCTAATACAAACAACTACACCGCCTGTGTAGTTACTTACTTCTAATTGTTAACTGCACCTTGCCCAGGTCTCACTTTGGGTCAAGTAGCAGTGCCACAAAAAGAAGCAGTGTAGGCCACTTCTAATACAAACAACTACAACGCCTGTGTAGTTACTTACTTCTAATTTTTAACTGCACCTTGCCCAGGTCTCACTTTGGGTCAAGTAGCAGTGCCACAAAAAGAAGCCAGTGTAGGCCACTTCTAATACAAACAGCTACACTGCCTGTGTAGTTAGTTACTTCTGATTTTTAACTGCACCTTGCCCAGGTCTCACTTTGGGTCAAGTAGCAGTGCCACAAAAAGAAGCAGTGTAGGCCACTTCTAATACAAACAACTACACCGCCTGTGTAGTTACTTACTTCTAATTTTTAACTGCACCTTGCCCAGGTCTCACTTTGGGTCAAGTAGCTGTGCCACAAAAAGAAGCCAGTGTAGGCCACTTCTAATACAAACAACTACACCACCTGTGTAGTTAGTTACTTCTAATTTTTAACTGCACCTTGCCCAGGTCTCACTTTGGGTCAAGTAGCAGTGCCACAAAAAGAAGCCAGTGTAGGCACTTCTAATACAAACAACTACACCGCCTGTGTAGTTAGTTACTTCTAATATTTAACTGCACCTTGCCCAGGTCTCACTTTGGGTCAAGTAGCAGTGTTGGTTCAGTCACCTCTGCTTGATTTACATCCAGCTTTTTGTTGTCCAACAACTGTACAGTTGCAAATTTTAACCCATACAAAATGAGTGGCAAAAGGCTTGCTGCTGGTGGGACTGGGAGTAGGCGTGGTGGAAAGGGAAAAAAAGTTTGTGTCCGTGGGGTAGATGCTAAATCTACATTAACATCTACTGAAGAAAGACAATCTTCCAGGCAAAGTAAGATGTCAACTTCTTTACGTGGCCAATCGGATATGATCACTTTCTTACAGACACGAGCATTGGTACCACTTGTAAATGAGGAACAAAAACAGCAGGTGCTTGAATGGATCACAACCGCTCCATCAAGTGGTCTCTCCTCCACCTCAACTTCTACATCACAAACCCTCCAGTCATCTGAGGTGTCAGCCCAATCGCACTTCATTCCTCCAAGCCGCCCTACTGAGTCTGGGGTAACACACATGGTTGAGTCTGCAGAGCTGTTCAGTCACACAATAGCCTGGGAATCAGAAGTCAGCTCCAGAGCTGCAGTGAGTCCAGAAGAGTTAATAATCTGCCCTGATGCCTAGAAGCTTTGTGAGTCTGACCCAAGCCCAGATGAAGAAGGTTCTGACGTTCATGTAGACCCTCTTTCCCTAACAGTAACTACTCTTGCTGGACACAAGGAGTATGATGCTGATGAGACTCAGATACCGGATTGGATTGGCAAGCTAAGTTTTCGGTCAAGGCAGGAAGAGGTTGTCTCTGAGGAGGACGAGGGGTGTGAGAACACAGAGGATGATGATGAGGTTGGAGATCCCACTTACTGTCACCCCACAGTAAGCCAGTCAATGAGGTCAGCACAGGAGGTGGAGGAGGATGCTACTGACGATGAGGTTAGGTTGCGCCTTCCTGGACATAGACGTAGTACTGGAAGCACGTCAACAACTGCATCCGCAGCCACAACTCTGCCTCTGAGCACAAGTTATGATGCCTCTGCAGCTCGCATGGGCTCTAAGCCTTGCCTAGCCTGGCATCTGCAAGATTTGTCACCAATCTCTGAGTAGAGGCCAAAAGCTCAGTAGCTTGAGTACTTTATGTATGAACCGCCACATGGACATGAAGCACAAGTCGCAGCGGGAAACTCACCATGCTAGAATGCAGGCTACCGGGGCAGGCCTACCACCATCTGCCCCATCAAGTGCATCCGGGTGCTCTTCATCGTCTGTGACTGAGGGGACAGCTGTCACACATGCTTTTGGATGTAGCCCTTCCACCTCTTTACCCGCTACAGGCAGTGTGATTGGGAGGTCGTCACTTGGTTTTCAAGTGGACAATGCTGCTGGTGTTGAGCTCTCTCAGACATCGAGAGCACCACCTTTGGATGAAGGTAACAGTACATGTTCACCTGCACCTTCCTTCCAGACCTGCAGTTTGCCAGTGACACTCTACTCAACCCCATCTCAACACAGCAGCCAGCCCTCCGTCCCTCAGATGTGGACAAGTAAAAGGCCATTTCCTCCAAGTCATGAGAAAGCTTAAGCGCTTGAATTTCACCATCTGCAAGCCCTTGGCTTCAGAAATGCTGCCTTTCCGCCCGGTGGACACAGAGGATTTTCGAGACCTTATGTCCGTCGCAGTGCCCCAGTACCAGATGCCCAATCGTCACTACTTCTCCAAGAAAGGTGTGCCTGCGCTCAACCAGCTTGTCGCAGACAACATCACCGCTTCCTTGAGAAACTCTGTGTGTGACAGGGTGCATTTCACCACAGACACTCGGACCAGTAAGCATGGATAGGGGCGTTACATGTCGCTGACTGGGCACTGGGTAACTATGGTGAGAGCTGGAGAAGGGTCTGCTGTCCAATTTATGCCGTCCCCACGAGTTGTGCGTCAATCCTCTGTAGGTAGCAGTTCCTCCACTGCTTCTGCCTCCTCAACCTCGTCTCACCTCCGCCCAAAGCCTGTCTGGTAATGCCACCCGCATTGTAACTGCAGAGAAGGAATCCTGCACACCTTCCAACTATGCTGGCATCAAGGCTCAACGCCATCAGGCAGTCTTTACCCTCAAATGCCTTGGAAACGTAAGTCACACAGCTGAGGAGTTGTGGTCAGCTCTGGCGACCGAGTTTCAGCAATGGTTGTCTCCACTCAACCTGCAGCCAGGGAAGGCCATGTGTGGCAATGCTGCAAAACTTGTGGCGGCCCTTCGCCGGGGCAATATCACACACGTGCCTTGTATGGCTCACGTGTTGAATCTGGTTGTCCAGCAATTTTTGACACACTATCCCGGCCTAGATGGGCTTCTGCAGAGGGCACGATCGCTGTGTGCCCACTTCAGGCATTCGCATCCTGCAGCTCAATGACTTGCTTCGCTCCAGAAGTCTTTCGGCTTACCCGTTCTCCGGCTGAAATGCGATGTGCCGGCACGCTGGAATTCTACTCTGCACATGTTGCAGCGACTGTGGCAGCACCGCCAAGCCCTGGTGCAATACGTTATGACGTATAGCCTGGGCCAACGAGATCCAGAGGTGGGGCAGATCACGCTTCAGGAGTGGTCTCAGATCAAGGACCTATGCACCCTTCTGCACAGTTTTGAGATGGTGATGAAGATGTTTAGTGCTGACGATGCCATTATCAGCATGACTATTCTGGTGATCTACGTGCTGGAGCAGACACTAAACAATATTCGGAGTCAGGTGGTGGGACAAGAGGAGGTGGAGGAAGTACAGGGGGAGTCCTATGCGGAAGGGATGACAACATCTCCAAGGTCCTCACGATCGTCAGCAACAAGACGGCAGGCATGGGAGGGTGGTGGAGAGGGATTAACGAGGGCGCATGGTAGCAGCCAAACTGCTAAGGAAGATGCAGGAGCCCAGGAAGAAGTGGAGGAGGAACTGGCGATGGGCTTGGAAGAGTCAGCAGATGAGGGAGACCTTGATGACATTTCTGTTGTGCGAGGTTGGGGGGAGAGGGCAGAGGAAGGAAGCATGATTCTGACCTCCCCACCACCAACACAACAAGGACTTGGTCCTCCTGGATGCGCAAGACACATGAGCGCCTTCTTGCTGCACTACCTGCAACATGACCCTCGGATTGTCCGAAGTAGAAGCAATGCCAACTACTGGGTTGCCACACTCCTCGATCCCCAGTACAAGACCAAATTTGCTGACATAATTCCAGCCATACAAAGGGACGCACGCATGCAGGAGTATCAGCAGAGGCTGATACATAATCTGAGATCGGCTTTTCCACAAACCACCAGTGGTAGACAGAGTGAATCTCACATTTCTCACTTATCAACCATGGGACTGTCGAGTCATCATCACTCACACCATACCAGTAACACCATAGGTGGTGGTGTTAACACCAATTTCTTTGCCTCATTCCACAATTTTTTTAGACCATCGTTTGCAAGGCCTGAAGAAACGAGAAGTCTGACACATAGTCAATGCCTGGAGCGGATGGTACACGAGTATCTCCAACTTAACATCGATGCCATGACTGGGGAACTGGAGCCTTGCTCATTTTGGGCTTCCAAAATGGAAAAATGGCCTGAGCTCACCACTCATGCCTTGGAGATCTTGTCATGCCCCGCAGCCAGCGTTCTCTCGGAACGTGCCTTCAGTGCTGCTGATGGTGTGCTGACAGAAAAGCGCACGCGTCTGTCCACCTAGAATGTGGACAGACTAAGGGTACCTTTACACGCCGCTACTGGATGGTGGCAACAACTGGCTACTTCACGTGCACGAGCACGCACAAACGGTTGCAAACGGTACCCGCACCACCTTTACACGCCGCAACAAGGTGCGCTACAGTAGGTTACATCTATCTCTAGATACACCGCCGAGTGTCTCAAGTTACCTTCTGCCGAGCACCTTACCTCATTTACACACCGCTACAACAAGCTAATATGGGCGGACCTGGTGCAGCAGGGACAACACATAGGCGTGCCACAATTGTGGATTACGAGACGTCTGTACGCTGATAGGACAAAGCAATAACATCATGATTGGCCAGGCAGCGCAGGAGGCTGATTAATACATGACGCTCGAGCAATTGTGTAGTGTGACTGGTCAGCTCCTTAAATATTCCGGCCTATGCAGCAACAACCAATCGTAATGCAGGAGCTTCCTCCAATGATCTCTGAAGGGGGGTGGTTTCCCGGAGGCTGTGTCACGCCCCAGGTACATACCAGGTACATAGCATGGTGTAGAAACAACCCTTCTGTTCCTTCTTTACACGCCGATACAGGTCGCTACAATCGCCTGGGTAGCCACCTGTTATAGGGCAGTGCTCGGAAACAGTTGCCGCTACTGGCGGGTGGCTACAACCGTCTTCACACTCCGCTACCACGGGTTGAATTGGCGGTGCAATATACATTTCTCTCATGTACCCGGTTGTTGCCACCATCCAGTAGCGGTGTGTAAAGGTACCCTAACATTCATAAAGATGAACAAGGCATGGATCCGCAAGGACTTTTCTACTCCTGTGTCATCCTGGGGAGAAAGAAGCCTTGTGGTTTTTGGCCTAAAATTAACCATTTAAATTTTGTAACTGTGGGGCAATTGATGCCACTTAAATGGTGTCTGTGCCCAAATTTTTTGAAAAAATGGAGACTCTTCTTGTAGTCCCCTAAATGTAACACAATGCTCATAGTCTGCATGAGGCCTTACATATAGTGAGGAAAAACATCACCAAATACTCCTCACCTGAACATGGCCTTACAGATACTGAAGTAAAACTCCCCAAGTTCTCCTCGTCTGAATGTGGCCTTACAGATACTGAAGTAAAACTCACCAAGTTCTCCTCGTCTGAACGTGGCCTTACAGATACTGAAGTAAAACTCACCAAATACTCATCGTCTGAACATGGCCTTACAGATACTGAAGTAAAACTCACCAAGTACTCCTCGTCTGAACGTGGCCTTACAGATACCGAAGTAAAACTCACCAAGTTCTCCTCGTCTGAGCATGGCCTTACAGATACTGAAGTAAAACTCACCAAATACTCATCGTCTGAACATGGCCTTACAGATACTGAAGTAAAACTCACCAAGTTCTCCTCGTCTGAACGTGGCCTTACAGATACTGAAGTAAAACTCACCAAATACTCATCGTCTGAACATGGCCTTACAGATACTGAAGTAAAACTCACCAAGTACTCCTCGTTTGAACGTGGCCTTACAGATACCGAAGTAAAACTCACCAAGTTCTCCTCGTCTGAGCATGGCCTTACAGATACTGAAGTAAAACTCACCAAATACTCATCGTCTGAACATAGCCTTACAGATACTGAAGTAAAACTCACCAAGTTCTCCTCGTCTGAACGAAGCCTTACAGATAGTGAAGTAAAACTCACCAAGTTCTCCTTGTCTGAACGAAGCCTTACAGATAGTGAAGTAAAACTCACCAAGTACTCCTCGTCTGACTGTGGCCTTACAGGTACTGAAGTAAAACTCACCAAGTACTCCTCGTCTGCACGTGGCCTTACAGGTACTGAAGTAAAACTCACCAAGTTCTCCTTGTCTGAGCATGGCGCTACAGATACTGAAGTAAAACTCACCAAATTCTCCTCGTCTGAACATGGCCTTACAGATACTGAAGTAAAACTCACCAAGTAGTCCTTGTCTGAATGTGGGCTTACAGATACTGGAGTAAAACTCACCAAGTTCTCCTCGTCTGAACGTGGCCTTACAGATACTGAAGTAAAACTCACCAAGTTCTCCTCGTCTGAGCATGGCCTTACAGATACTGAAGTAAAACTCACCAAGTTCTCCTCATCTGAGCATGGCTTTACAGATACTGAAGTAAAAATCACCAAGTACTCCTCATCTGAACGTGGCCTTACAGATACTGAAGTAAAACTCACCAAGTACTCCTCGTCTGCATGATGCCTTACAAATACTGAAGTAAAACTCACCGGGGTGGTGGCTCATCTCTAGCCACCGCCTCCCATCTTAGCTGCTACAAAAAAGTGCTTGTGCAGGTGTAAATTCCTCACAGATTTAAAGAGGTCTACACAAAATTCAGGAAAATTAAAACATTGTGGAATACAAAAATTCAGCCCTTTGGAAAGTGCAGATAACAAATCAGTTGACAAACTTTCCCCGGTTAGATTAATTACTGTATTAACATCAAGAATACCAGGATCATCTTGCTGGAAAAGTAAGGCAGGGTTTTTTTTAAAGCTGTCCTACTACTCCCTCCAGGACACTTGCTTCCTCCTGGTTGTTCTGTCTCCTCCTCCCCCTCCCTCTGCCCCTTCTGGTGCACCTCCTAAAGGGGTACCCTTGTTCTTACCAACTCTAGAGCCCTTCATCATTTCCTCAAACTCACTAGACTTTGAGTCCGTGGTGAAGTAACTTCGCTTCCTTTTCCTGTTCTTATTGTTCCCACCTTCAAACTTCTTATTTTTCTTAACATATGATTTTTTCCTAATACCATAAGTTTCTCCCAACATGTAACACATGGCCCTTCTGTGAAAATTGGCCATTTAATCCATGAAGGGAGACAATTTATCTCCTGTAAAACCAAATACGTAATATATACGGTACTTTGCCCATGTGGAAGGTTTTACGTGGGAAAAACGATTAGGAACTTGTTCATTAGATTTAGGGAGCATTGTAGGTCGATTAGGACCGGAGTAGATTCTACTCATTTAATAGAGCACGTCAAGGCTGAGCATAACGGTGATCCAAAAACTTTGAGGTTTTTGGGGTTGGAAAGAATTGAAATGCCCCCCAAGGGAGGTGATATGCATAAACTGTTACTCCAGCAGGAAGCAAAATGGATAATGAAACTGAAGGCCCAGGGCCCTTTGGGACTCAATAAGAGAAATGACCTGTCAGTGTTTTTATAGGATGGATTGTTTAAATATTTAATGTATATATGTATGTATTGCTCTAAAGGGTAGCAGGTTTGTTATAAGAAAAGGTTTTATAATATTGTCACGTTATCACTGCACTTTAGTTAATTATTGATCTGGCACATTGCCACTCATAATGATATTCCTTATGTGAATTCCTAAGCATGTTATGCACTCTATTTTTAGCAGCTTTGCTATGTAAAAGCACTTGAAGGGGTTAATGGTTAATGGGTGTGCCTATATAATGAAAGGCAACACCTCCCTCTATTTTGTTACCCATAGAAGCGCTACTGTAGCGTGAAACGGCCCGTTGTAAATAACCCCCCCTTCTCCCCTGCACCCCCAGTGTACTGCCTCTGCCACCGCTTGTAATGTCAACTTTTAAATGAATAAAGAGCACTGCGATTTGGATCGGTGAGTGCTGCCTCGTTCCTTATGATGTTGCTCTGGAATCAAAGATTGTATTGGAGGAAGTGCACCACGTGATCTCCAGGACGGCGTGATGCCATAACGACAATAGAATCAAAGAAATGATGGGAAATATTTACCGCTATTCTAAAAATCTAATGTTGGCTTTAAACTATGTACTCAAGCAAGCCAAGCACACAGAATAGTTTCAGCTTCCCCTTCTCTATAGGCCAAAATGTTGTCACTTTATAGAACAAGTACAATGCACTGTGTGAATCTGATCTGTGTCCTTTCTCATAACGTTTTCAATTCAATCCACTTTTGTAACACATTGCTATAGTCCATGCACTGAATGGTATAAGCTGGATGTGCTGCTCAACAAGACAAAACTTCAGTCATTATTTCTGACTAGTAATCTCTGCTTTAATGTCTGGGAAACTGAAAGATAATGTGACTTGTTCAAGGTTAAAAGGAGTTCCTCCCACTTCAGATGACCATGCATTCTTTTGTATGTGACTCTGTTACTGGGAAGAAAACAAAGGGTGACAAGTATCATTCAAGGGCAACACTCTTGGGATGAGATTTCGAGATTTCTTTTCTTGATTTCAGTATGACATTTATGTGAGTAGATGTTTCAGAAAGAATATTTTTATGCCAAGATATTGAATGTCTTCACAAAGACATTAAAACTAAACTTTTAAAAAATGTTTGATGTGTTATAGCCCTGTGTCAGTAGTTGGGTCTCTAGGTCCTAAAAGACCTGCAGTTGGCAAAAACAAAGGGGTAGAAGTACTCAGCTGATCCTCGGACTGTGAGCAGAGTGGTATATAGGTTAATAGAAAGTCTATGAGTCCATAGAAAATCTATGGCCACTTGGGGGTCAAGATTTGTCTATATAGCATGGTAAGTTACTAGTGATGAGCCAGTAGCGAAATATTTGCTATCGCTATACTCGTAATGAGTAGTTTTTAATACTCGCACATTCATCCGAATAGTGAGTCTAATGTTAGTCAATTAGTGATTGGCTCCACTCACACACATCCAGCCATAAAGTGAGTATTTCTCGAACAGGGTGGGAGGATGGGCTTTTTTGTGCTTCTACTGCATAAAACACCTTGCTGTGCCCCCCATGAGACCCTAACATTCAAGGGGTGCCAGCTGCCATTGTTTACTGAAGGGAGCTTTCAATTTGTTTCAAGTGGATAACGATGGACACATCACTCATACGCCCCAGAGTTACTCGCCGAGTAATGAACATCGGCAATATTGTACTATCTGTACGAGTAGCGAATAGTAACGATTACACTCGCTCAACCCTATTAGTTACCATTATCTCATCATCTTAAATGAGTAAAATACAAAGTGCTTCGAATATCAGTGCCATAGGCTATTAGTGGTGGCTAGCCTTCTAGACAATGAGTTCCGTGCATATGATCTCTTAGCTATAAAGCTTGTAATCCCTGCTTTAAAGTTGGCTGGATCACTGAATCTTAACTTCCTCTGCTTTTCTCCTTCACTGCAGAGAAAAAGCTGCTTTTGCTTACAATATCAGAGTCTCCAATGCAACAATGCCTCTGCTCCAAACTGTATATCGAGCAGGAGTACACCTCTCCTCCTGCAAGCAGGAAGCTGGAAGGCAGGGGAGAAATGTGCTCATGTTAATAAGGCAAGTTCTGTAATGTTCAGAATAGGCAGAAAGGGCAGAATCACACAGGTGAAATGTTGAAAACTATTTTGAAATGATTGGTAATAATTTACCCAGAAAAAAGTAGTAACATTCCAATTTGAAGATATATTGTGGCACATATACAGTTGTGTTCAAAATTTTAAGTGTGTTCAAAAATATGATTTAAGCGTAAAATCTTTATAATAAATTTTCAATTCAATGCATTTGGGAACATTGCACACCATTTTCTAAATCAGAACATGGAGAGATGTATATAATTTTAACTACTTTACAGAAAACAGCAAAAAATGTACATTGGGCTGTTCAAAAAAAAAAATAGTGTCTGCATTTATCTTTATAAACTCAAAATATGTATTTTTGTTTTTTAGAATTCAGCATTCCTGTGAATGTATCCTAACAGTGTGTATAACCACAGTTTTTTTAACACTGCTTCTCATCTAGTCATCCAACTTCTGGCATTTGTCAACTGTTATTCCAGCTCAGGATGATTTGACTACATCCCACGATTTATTTGCATTTGTTGATTTTGCCTCAGAAACGACATTCTTAATGTCACCCCCCAAGTGTTTTATCGGATTATGACCCAGGAATTGGGACGACAATTACAAAAGTCAATTTTGTGCAACTGAAACCAAGATTTTGCTCGTTTACTTGTGTGTTTAGGGTCATGGTCTTGTTGAAACACCCATTTCTGAATCGACTCATTGGGGCAAACAGGACCATGGTGTTATGCTGCTGTCCACTAGGAGGCGACACTAAGTATAATCTGAAAAAAAACAGATTATAAAACAATAGCTCCTCCCCTGCAGTTTACACCCCCTGGCTGGCTCAAGCTGAGCAGGTTTCAGCTTAGTGTCATTAGAAGGCAGACGTGGTTTACAGACTCACATCATATCTTTATTATTTCATTTTTTTCTCTTTAGTTTTTTTTCTCTTCACTTTCCCTTGGAATGAAGTTAAACGGGCGATGGTACCTTCGAGTACCGATTTCCCACAACCAACAACAGATTGGAACACAAAGTGTTACCTCCATGTACCCCCTTCTGCAACGAGGGACATTACTTTGCAGAGTCTTTAACAGAGTTTTTACCTCACGGAAAAGTACACAGAGTTTTTACCTCATGGCTCTCCACAACATCACTGGGGCATGCAGAGTTTTTACCTCATGGAAAGGCATGGAGAGTTTTTACCTCATGGCCCTCCACAACATCACTAGGGCACGCAGAGTTTTTATCTCATGGATCTAGGAGCCCTACAGCCCCTCTGCTCCAGATGGATTTGGAGCCTATAGCCCCTCTACACTGGACAGATTAGGAACCTTACAGCCCTCCCCAGATCCCACAGTTGGGACACTGGGTTGCAGGAGCCTGGTGACATGTCTGGAATGCCTAGAATTCCCCAGCCTCCCTCACCAGAGACGCTGGGTTACAAGAGCTGCATCGTCACCTTATATACCGGCCTCCCCATCCTCCCCTCACAGGGACTTTGGGTTGCAGTTTCCACCACCAGGTAATGCCTTTGGGCTACCCTTACATCTCCAAAGCCTAGCAGAAGGTCTAGCAGAAGGAGCTCGGCGGATCTTACCCTGCAGCAGCTCTTCTATTACCTCAACTCCCTTTCTCAGTATACGGTACCTATATATATGGTAGATATAATTACTGTGCCCAGCCAGCATACAAACCTGGTGTCATATAGGCTGTACCCACATACAATGGCGTAGCTTGAAGATCATTGGCCTCGGTGTGAAAGCTACAACAGGGCCCCCAATTATTGCAAATCTTTAAGAGCACATATATACTGTATCCAACCAGTATACCAACTTGGGTAACATATAAATATACTGTACCCGCCCAGTATATCAACCTGCTTGTCATATAGGCTGTTAACACATATATACTGTATCCAACCAGTGTCACAAACTGTGTAACAAATATATATACTGTTCTCACCCAGTATATCAGACTCTGTCATATATATGCTGTACACAACCAGCATATCAATCTGTATAGGTACCTTTACACGCCGCGACGGCAGGCTGGATACATCCCGCTACTTAACGTGCACGAGCACGCTCAAACGGTTACAAACGGTCAACGCACCCTCTTTACACGCCGCCACAAGGTGCGCTACGCCACGCTACATCTATAGCTAGCTACATCGCCGGGTGTCTCAAGTAGCCATCTGTAGCTCATTTACACACCGCTATAACCAGCTACTATGGGCGAACCTGGTGCAGCAGGGACAGCACATAGGCGTGCCACAATTGTGGATTACGAGCCGTCCGTACGCTGATAGGACGAAGCAATAACATCCTGATTGGGCAGGCAACGCAGGAGGCTGAGTAATACAGCACGCTCGAGCGATTGTGTAGTGTGACTCGTCAGCTCCTTAAATATGCCTCCCTATGCAGCGACTACCAATCGTCATGCAGCAGCTTCCACCAATGATCGCACATGGGGCGCGGTAACCCGGAGCCAGGGTCACGCCTTAGCTACATTGCAGGCTGTCCAGAGTTCCCTTCCGTTGCCTCTTTACACGCCGATACAGCTCGCTACCATCGGCGATGTAGCCATCAGTTTTCGAGCAGAGCTAGGAAACAGATGTATCTGTTGCCGGCTGTAGCGTCACGTCTTCAGACGCCGCTACGACGGGCTACATTGGCGCTACAAGCTACATTTGTAGCCTGTAGCGGGATGTATCCAGCCTGCCGTCGCGGCGTGTAAAGGTACCATATGAGATGTATACTATACTGTACCCAACCAGTATACCATTCAGCGGACACATATATATTTGTCATGTGTATATATACCTGTTTAATCATGCAGAGCTCAAGGTCACACAACCTCATATGCCTCTGGCAGCCACACTCAGCTGCCCTCCGCACGACCAGTCTTGTGTTTCACTGAAGTTCAGAGCTCGAGTTCATTGAATGAGTTCTATTCCTCACAATCTATGTAACAGGACATGTTACAACCCACCGACTGGAACAACATTCCGTGACTGGCGTGACACGTACACGACATCGTAGAGATGTTGACCCTGCTTCCCCACAGTTCTCTTTCAATCAGGGAACTAGGAACGGCCTCTCACTTTGCTGTATTTCAGGAGACTCTCCCAAAACCAAGGCCATGTTCAACGGTTTAATCACGACCGTCCACCGGTCAGTCCAGTGGACAACCCACTTAGGAGATCCCAGACCGTACTGTCTCCTTCCAAAAAGCCAAACGCACACAACAATTCTTGGCAAGGAGATCCTGAGGAAACATAAAACTTGCCCAAACAAGGGTCTTGGTGACCGCAGAGACTTCGAAGCTCGTTACCCCTTCTCCCCAGCTCTAGGCCAGGGCATGGCGGACTCCCCAGATATTTCCACCTGGTTTCCTATTTAGCAACAAAAATATTACTTGCTTTGCCCAAAGGTTCCTCTATTAAACACACGGTACTCTAGATGTCTGGTCATCCCTCCCTCTGCATGGGTCGTTAAAGTAATCATGTTCTGGGCAGATTCTTCCCCCCCTAGTTGGCGGATCTAGCATCTCAGATCTCAGTAGCTGAAGAATATATTAATCAGGCATCCTGGACTCAGCCAATTGTGCAGCCGTACAGCCTTGCATGCCATCACCATGCGCATAATTCTCTGGCTCAGAGAGTGGAGATTGGTCCCCACCTCCCACAGTTTCCCTCACTGGTCTTCCATATCAGGTCATCGCCTCTTTAGAGCATGGCTTTCCAAGCTAATTTTGGCTGCTCCTTTCGGACCTCGCTTGTCTGGTCGGTCTCCTGCCCCTTGCAAAGGACGTTCTGCTTTTCCCGCAGGGACAGGGGCTCCCAACTCACACAATGGTCAAACGCGGATCTACAATCTTGGTCCAAATAGTCAAGTCACAAGAGATCTAGATTCCTTCGTTTCCCCTCACCCTAACCGCCTTCTGCCTTGTCTTCTTTATTTCGTCACGCCTGACTCACCATCTCAGAGGACAGGCCGGTCAGGGACCAGTGGTCTTCCAGCTTTTCAGGCTATTAACTCCCTGATACAGTCTGGAGTTATTATCACTGTCCCGGAAGGTGACAGCTTCGAGGGCTTCTAATCAAGCCTTTTTTCATTGTTCCCAGGAGGTCAGCTCTGTCCGCTCCTGACCTGAAGCACCTGGAAATATTCATCCATCCTCACCATTTGTACTTGAGTCCATTCACTCCATCATTACATCATCTGAAGAGAGAGAATTTTGGGCCTTAATAGATATTCAGATGACTATCTATACATTCTAATCTCACAAGCACAATAAATACACCTGCCAATCACGACAGCCTTTTCAGTTCGTCGCACTGCCTTTCAGTCCCGTGATGGCCCACAGGGTTTTACACCCTCATCAGGGCAGCCATTGTATCAGTTCTTCACACTCAGAGCTTAGTCGTTCCATCTCTAGGTGACCTCCTAATCGGAACCCTTTCCTTTGCAAACGGCAAATAGAGCATTCATATTACCGTGTACACTCTCTCTCGTCAGGAGTGGCTAGCCTATTTAGCCTAGCCTCCTCCTGTCCCGTTCCCAATACTTCCGCACAACGATCCCTGGAGATACGTCAAGGGTATTGCTTCTTCTTCTTTGCCCTTTGCCTCATCCACTTAACTCAGATGAGTCCTATCAGTAGGATGGTTGCGGCAATGGAGGCACTCTGGCACCTCAGGCCTCTGCAGATGGCCCTTTTGACTCCCTGAAACACGAGTCCACTTACCTTTGGCAGACCCTTATTGCTCGCCCACAGGATCAAGCGATTCCTAAGCTGGTGACCTTAACGAACTTCCCTCTCGCAAGGAGGGTTCCTCTGCCCAGCTCACTAGGCAGTACTCTTCACCAATGCCAGCCGAATAGGTTGGTGTTACGGTCTACTGCTACCATGTAGCACAAGCCCATGAGTCTTCTCAGGTCTACATACTACCCATCAACCTTCTGGAGGTTCAAGTCACATCCTTGGCTCTACACTCATTCCATCATCTTCTTGCATGTTAGCATTTTTGTATCCTGTTTAACAATGTCACGGTGATGGCATATGTCAATCACCAGGAAGGAACCCACAGCCGGCAGGCGATGCGCAAGATGGAACCCATTCCTCGCTAGGCTACATCCGCCCGATCCATACACTCAGTAGTGCACATTCTGGGAGTCATCTACTGGACAGCGGATTACCTCAGCTCTACCCTGAAAGTTTTCCAACAGATGTGTCATTGCTAGGGGACTCCAGACGTGGTTCTCATGGTTTCACGTCTGAACTCCAGAGTGCCCACTTCTATCACTCGGTCTCACAATTGAACTCAGAACGAGTGGGCACACTAGCCCAGCCTTGGATTCAGTTTCGCCTCGCTTATGTCTTCCCCCTCCACCGCTAATACTCAGCGGGTAATTACAATCAGGGTGGAAGATGTCCCAGTGATTCTAGCATCACTAGATGGCCCAGTGGCGGCTCATCGCCGACTCACACTGGCATCTTCAGGACCTTGGATTTGCTCACTTAGGGTCCAATATGCCACCAATATCGATGGTCCTCAGTTTGATGACGTGGGTATTGTCACCCAGGTTCTATCCTTCACCGTGGTTCTAGCCTTCACCGATTTAGCTTCAGATGTCTTCAAGACAATGATCACTCTTAGAAGATTTCTTCTTATGGTGCAAGTCTCCAAATCATTCACCTCTGGTATTTTTTCTCTCCCTGTATCTCTAGGCCTAGATGCCAAGGTTTTTTGCCTCTCTCTCCAGGGTTAAAATCTGCACTGTCAGTGTTTTTTCCAGCCCTGCCTTGCGATAAACCTCAAGCCAGGACCTTTATTCAAGGTATCTCCCAGCTTGTTTTCCCTTCTGTAAGACCACTAAGATGTGGTATTTTAATCTGGTCTCAGATGTCCTTCAAAGGATCATCTTTCAGCCTTTCAGGATGTCTTCCTTTGTTTTTTCGACTGAGAACTGTCCCTTTTATGGCAATAATCTCTATCCGCCATTGTTCTTTTCTGAGCGGGAAGCGCTTTCCTGCAAAGCGCCTTTCCTTATTTTCCAGCAGGTTAAGGTTGTGCCCCGACCAGTGCCATCGTATCTTCAGAAGGTGGTTTTCCCCCACCTAAATGAGGATATTTCTCTCCCTTCACTTTGCCCAACATCAGCGCACCATATTATGTAGGCCCTATTCACACTGGATGGTTAGGACCCTTCGAGGTCTGATTTTTCCGGTCATTCTTCTGGAGGGCCATAGGCAGTGACCAAGGGCACACACAGCCAGACAATTTTCATCTACTATTCAGGATGCATACCTACAGTGTTGGCCAAAAGTATTGACACCCCTGCAATTCTGTCAGATAATACTCAGTTTCTTCCTGAAAATGATTGCAATCACGAATTCTTTGGTATTATTATCTTCATTTAATTTGTCTTCAATGAAGAAAACGCAAAAAGAATTGTCCTAAAGCCAAATTGGATATAATTCCAAACCAAACATAAAAAAGGGGGTGGACAAAAGTATTGGCACTGTTAAAAAAATCATGTGATGCTTCTTTAATTTGTGTAATTAAAAGCACCTGTAACTTACCTGTGGCACCTAACAGGTGTTGGCAATCACTAAATCACACTTGCAGCCAGTTGACATGGATTAAAGTTGACTCAACCTCTGTCCTCTGTCCTTGTGTGTACCACATTGAGCATGGAGAAAAGAAAGAAGACCAAAGAACTGTCTGAGGACTTGAGAAACCAAATTGTGAGGAAGCATGAGCAATCTCAAGGCTACAAGTCCACCTGCAAAGACCTGAATGTTCCTGTGTCTACCGTGTGCAGTGTCATCAAGAAGTTTAAAGCCCATGGCACTGTGGCTAACCTCCCTAGATGTGGACGGAAAAGAGAAATTGACGAGTGATTTCAACGCAAGATTGTGCGGATGGTGGATAAAGAACCTCGACTAACATCCAAACAAGTTCAAGCTGCCCTGCAGTCCGAGGGTACAACAGTGTCAACCCGTACTATCCGTCAGCGTCTGAATGAAAAGGGACTGTATGGTAGGAGACCCAGAAAGACCCCACTTCTTACTCCGAGACATGAAAAAGCCAGGCTGGAGTTTGCCAAAACTTACCTGAGAAAGCCTAAAACGTTTTGGAAGAATGTTCTCTCTTTTTGGGCAAAGGCATCAGCATAAAGTTTACAGGAGAAAAAAAGAGGCACTCAAAGAAAAGAACACTGTCCCTACAGTCAATCATGGCGGAGGTTCCCTAATGTTTTGGGTTTGCTTTGCTGCCTCTGGCACTGGACTGCTTGACCGTGTGCATGGCATTATGAAGTCTGAAGACTACCAACAAATTTTGTA
>JARQOC010000005.1:213370103-213577936 GCA_033576535.1 Allobates femoralis
AAGTGTATTTGCATTTTGAAGAGAGAAATAAGTATTTGATTCACTACCAACCATTAGGAGTTCTGGCTCCTCAGACCAGTTAGTTGCTCCTAATCAACTCATTACCTGCATTAAAGACAGCAGTCATAAATTGTCACCTGTATAAAAGACTCCTGCCCACACACTCAATCAGTCAGAGTCTAATGGCCACTTTACTCGTCCCAATATCGTCGTCCAACTTCGATAAAAAGTCACGTGGTTAGTGCGTTGGCGCCGATATCGTTCGTGCGTTGTGTGGTGTAAATGTGCAATGCAACGCAAGAACAATGCCAAAACGATATGGGGGAAGAATTGTGCAGGCTCTCCAACTGCCCGATATTGGATGGACGATCTGGCAGGATCGTTCTGTGTGACAGCCCAACACCGACTTGGAGAGCAACTTCCCCTATTCACTCCCATGTTAAATGGTCGTTCCTGTGTCGCTCGTACAAGGGGGCGTAGACATCGCAGTTGTGATGCCTGCCGATATCGCCCTGTGTAACATCTCCTTTGCGATCTTGGATTTCAGCCAAAAAAGTGCGCGCTCCCGTGCCGTTGTATACAATATCGAAACAATGTTGGGTCGTGTAAAGTGGCTATAACCTTTCCAACATGGGCAAGACCACAGAGCTTTCTCAGGATGTCCGGTAAAATATCCTAGACCTGCATAAGGTTGAAATGGGCTACAAACCCACAATTAAGACCGGGTGAGAAGGAGACAACTGTTGGAGCACTAGTAAAAAATGGAAGAAATACAAAATGTGTGTCAATCGATATCGATCTGGGGCTCCTACAAAGTCTCACCTTGTGGGGTATCCAGTATCATGAATAAACTGAGAGATTAGCCTAAACCTACACAGGGGGAAATTGTTAATGATCTTAAAGCAGCTGGGACCACTGTCACCGAGAAAACCATTGGTAACACATTACGCCATAATGGATTAAAATCCTGCAGTGCCTGCAAAGTCCCACTGCTCAAAAAGGAACAAATGCAGGCCCATCTGAAGTTTGCTAATGAACACCTTGGTGATACTGTGGCACCCCAGAGTCCGGTTTCCACAATGGCCTTGCCTCCCTCGGGGATATGATCATGCTTGGAAGCAAGATATGGTATCTACACCAGGTAAGCTCACATGACACAAGAAGTGGTACCCAGAAAGGACTCGAGCTGCTTGCCATACTGATAACAGACTTTCCAGCAGGAGAAGAGGGTCGCAGCTTAGCTACAGGCAGCCAGGACCAGCAAAGAGGAGCGCAGCAGGGAGACCTCAAAACTCGCCAGGTGAAGAGATTCCTAACTTGTTTCCAGGCTGGATTCCTAACAACATCAGCGGACTGTACCCTGGCTTCTACAGCTACAGTAAAGGTAAAGGAAACAACAGCTACGTGTCTGTCAGATATTTCGAGCCCTCAGTCCTGCACCCAAACGGCCTACCGCTTCCCAAGACTTTACCGGTTGCCCTAGGGAACTGCTCCACCCATGGAGAGTGGCATCATCAAAGCTGCAATTCCACTATCCCTAGGGGTCCCGCATCACAGAGCTGGCCACGACTTGCCGAACACCACGAGTGGCGTCACAACACCCTTCCCCTAAACCCTATTCTCCAAACTCGCCTTTTAAGTTGACCCCCAGGATTATGGAGCTGGGTCTCAACCTCTGTAACTCCCCGGAAGTAAAAAAGCCTGGTTCTGAGTACCCCACGGCCCTGGGGTGTGTCAATACTGACAGTGAATGGGGGAAGATGCTGTGGTTAGATGAGAAAAAAATTGAGCTTTTTGGCATTAACTCAACTCGTCGTGCTTGAAGGAAAAGAGATGCTGCCTATGACCCAAAGAATACCATTCCCACAGTCTAGCATGGTAGTGGAAACGTGTTTTGGGGTTGTTTCTCTGCTAAGGGCACAGGACTACTTCACTGCATCAATGGGACAATGGATGAAGCCATATACTGTAAAATCCTGAGTGACAACCTCCTTCCCTCAGTCAAGGCATTAAAAATGGGTCGTGGCTGGGTTTTCTACCACAACAATTACCCAAAAACTACAGCCAAGGCAACAAAGGAGTGGCTAAAAAAGAAGCACATTAAGGTCATGGAGTGGCCTAGCCCAGGGGCGTATCCAGGGGGGAGCAGCCGGACCTTTTGCATCGGGCGCCACTTAGCGAGGGGGCGCCGGCGGCACTTCCGTGCCAGTCTGGGGCCGCGGGGGCCACTGGGAGACTTGGTGGCAGCGGGTCCGGTGCGGGGTTACCGCAGGAGACCCTGGAAACTGTGTCACTGCCGGCGGCGCCAGTGTGCAGTGTGTGATCGGAGGACGGAGGAGAGACGGCCTGGACGGGATGGGAGACAGCAGGGGTGAGTGACCGAGGAGCCGGGGGAGGAGGAGGGGGGGCAGCAGGGATGACTGACTGAGGAAAGTCCCCCCCCCCCCGTCCTCAATCAAGGCTGCAGGGGCAGCGAGCTCTGACCTCCCCCCCCGTCCTCACCTACCTTGGGGGAGGGGGGGCGCCAAAATAGATCTGTGCCCCGGGCGCCATCATACCTAGTTACGCCACTGGCCTAGCCAGTCTCCAGACTTTAATCCCATAGAAAACTTATGGAGGGAGCTAAAGCTCCGAGTTGCCTAGCGACAGCCTCAAAATCTTAATGATTTAGAGGTCTGCAAAGAGGAGAAGACCAAAATTCCTCCTGACATGTGTGTAAATGTCATCATCATCTAGAAAAAAATCTGACTACTGTGCTTGCCAACAAGTGTTTTGCTACAAAGTATTAAGTTTTGTTTGCTACAGGGATCAAATACTTATTTCTCTCTTAAATGCAAATCCATTTATATAATTTTGACAATGTGATTTTCTGGATTTTATTTTTGATACTCTATCTCTCACTATTAAAATTAAACTACCCTTAAAATTATAGACTGTTCATGTATTTTTCAGTGGGCAAACATACAAAGTCAGCAAGGAATCAAATAATTATTTCCTTCACTGTACCTCTAGACAACTGCCGGACGCTGGACATTGGAGCTTGAGCCTCATGAGGGACAGGACACTGCTCACCTGTAATAGCAGCAAGCCATGCGTCCCCCTCCCTCCTGATCCTGTCCATTATAGCTTTTGTTAAGGTATCACTTATCTCTCACCAGCAGGACAGCACAAGGAGAGCAGTGTCTGGGTCTCACAAGGAGGATGAACTGGACTAGGAAGGACACTGGGTTTAAGTAGAGGAGAGAAGGAACAGGGCAATAACCGCATTGACTAGGTGAAGGTGATCCCACATGGGAAGGAAAGAGGTGTACATAACCCATTAAACACCGGGGCTCATCAGTCAGGGGCATACAGCTAAATGCTGTAATGCCGTACAAAATTTATACTGATCTTAGTTTGCTGCTTCTATTATCCGCTGCTATCTGACCTGCCTAGTTTGATTCCTGTTTCTTGATATGATTCTGTCCCCCTGGTTCAGATTTCAGCCAACTCCTGATCTTGCTCCTGCTTCCTGATTTTGCCTAGTACATCTCTTTTCTTTTGACCCAGCTTATCAGCCCACTGGCCCTGGTTATAAATCCAGAGCCTGGTATAGGTATTAAACGGTGAAGACCAGAGAACTACTTGGATCATTTAAGTAGAGTAGTTTATGCAAATTCTGTCTGTGGAAGCTTTATTAATAGATATTCAACTTTACATTAAACAGATCACAAAGCTCTCAATAGTGCTGCACTGCCCTGTGTCTTTTCCCACATTTCCATCTAGGTCCCTACTCATGTTCTCATTTCCACTAATGACTAAGGCTGGTTTCACACTGCATTTTTTTCCCTGATCAGGTTTGTGTGTCAAAACCAGGAGTGTCTCCAAAACTCAGAACAGGTTTCAATCTTTCAATTATACTTTTTCTCTGCAAGTTCCCCTCCTGGTTCCTCTCCTGGTTTTTGCACACAAACCTGATCGAACCTGATCAGGGAAAAAACTGCAGTGCAAAACATTTCCCCCATGCACTCTGTAGAGAATTTCAGATCTGCACATACTGGCTGGTGGCTGGTTCATGGATTTATTTACCACGTTATCCGGAAATAAGACCTACCCAAAAAATAAGCCCTAGCAGGATTTTTCTGCCTTTTTCATGTTCTTATAATAGAAGCCCTACTTCAAAAATAAGGTCTAGTTGCGGATTATGATACTATGGTATCCTGAAATAAGGCTTGGGCAGCCCTTTCAGGATATGTAATTTTGATTGCCCTGCTATGTTCCTGTAAGCTCTGGATTTTTATAATCATATGCCGGCTAGTTAATGGAATGAATATTTACCCTTAATTTACCTATTTACCCTTGATTCCGCATAACGCCACCCAATACTCTACCGGTTTCAGTGATTGGAAATTGTGTTAATAGAAAATTAATACCTTTCTCCCTCTGCCCAGCCCTTTGTGCTGACATTGATGATTCACGTAGGATGCTGTATTGCTGCCCGGGAATAGCAGCACAATTTTCACACTGGCTGTCTCCTCTTCTGATTCAAGTGAGTCAGCGTGTAAGGGTATGTGCGCACTGGGCGGGTTTTCGGCGGTTTACCTGTGTAAACCGCCGTTTTGCATACATTAGTTTTATTTAAATTTATGTTAATCCAAACCAGCGTTTGGATTAACATTGAAACTAATGTAACCCGCCCAAGGCTGTGCAGACACCGGCGGTTACCCAGCGTCATCCGTTGCTAACCCGCAGGTTTCCCAGCGGGTTAGCAAAGAATGACCATGTTCTTAAAACCGGCCGGTTCTGCAGCGGCTGCAAGCAGAATCATGTGCTGCTTCCAGCCGCTGCAGAATCTCCGCCGAGAACCCGCTGGGCAGCCGCCGGATACCGCCAGGCTCCCGCAGCTCATACCCGCCAAGAAGCCGGTGCACGGCGCCGGAGCTTCCTGGCGGGTCCCGCCAGCAGCCGCCGACCGAACCGCCGGGTAATGTGCACTTACTTCTATGTAACTGTCATGGTCAGGTGTGCAGACACACCAGCCATTGCAAGCATTGCTCTGTGATACTCGAGCAGTAATACGGCAGTATGCATTAATCACTGATGCTGCCACAAAGGGGTGGGTGGGGGAAGGGGTTGAATATAAAGTTTTTCAAAAACACAACTTCCAATCACTGACATTGGCCGGGTTGGTGGGAATTAGCGGGGAAAGGTAGTGAATATTAATTTGCAATTAATACACAGTCCAATCCCTGATGCTGGTGCAGAGGAGTGGGTATGTTATGTTGGGGAAGGGGTGAATATTCATTTTTCAGGCCATGCAGGAAAGAAAATGAATGCAGACTGCTTTCAGGACTACAGCTGTTTCGTACATCTGGACTTTAACGGGTCCTCAATCAGGACCCATTGAATTTCAGGTGCACGAAACGGCCATAGTCAAAAATGAAGACCACATTAGTTTTGCTTTCTGCCCATTTTAACTTTTGGAACAAAGGTTAGAAAAATGTGTCTGTTGATGAGTTTTGCCTTTTACTTATCTTTGATTTTGTAAAACAAAATATTAGCCTTTCCCTGAATATAAGCCCTATTGCATCTCTTGAAGCCAAAAATAATATCAGACCCTGCCTTATTTTCATGGAAATACTGTATTAATATATTTCGTGAATGGACCATGATGTATTTGCACTATATACATTTCATATCTCTCCTATTACTTTATCGAATGTAAGATTTCAAGCAGAGTTCACAGTCTTCTTATGTAAATTGGTGAATTATATGTTACTCTGTATTGTGCAATATTATTTGTACTTGTTCCCTCTGAATTTTAAAGTATGTAGAATATGTTGGCACTATATGAATAAAAAATAAAAATCTCCATTTACCTACAGAATCATTGAGGCGATGGAAACCCAGCATCAGCATAGCCATAATGTATTGACATTTAGGATGAAACAGAGCTAAGTAAGCTATTATCATAGGATAAAATCGTGTGGTAAATAGCTTGACAAACATTTCAAGTGTTAGTGTATTTGTTAAGTAGCTAATTTCCTCTGTTTACATGAATGACTAATGGTTTTTAATTGGTTAGCAACAACGCCAATAATCCATTTACTATAATGTACTTAGTTTTATCAAGCTGAACAATCAATTTTAGAGCATTATTATTAATTAACCAATATAAGATCATATCTGCCATCTTTCATTGAATATTTTACTAGGAATAGGGTTATATTTGGATATAACACGTCTTAACTCTAGCATGTGTGGATAAATTGCTGCAAGCGCCTGTCAAGGGGTAGGATAAATTAGCAGGTAAAAAGTTAGTTTCGGAGGTCGAGGCAGGCATAAGGTACCCATGAACATTAGATCAAAGTCAAATGATGAAGGGAGTAGAAAAAACAACAAAAAGTACTACTAAAAAATATATACTTTGATTAATAAATGTGATAAAATATTTAAATCTGTATAACAAAAGACATACATATGGAATGTGGTGAGATATGCATAATAAAATACACAAAATGTATACGATAGATGGGGACCAAATAAATTATAGTGTTGTGAGACTTAATGGCATTAACATGAATACATATAATAGAGATATAGCTAAATATCAATGTTATAAACATACACATGTGGCCAAAATTGTTGTTACCCCTCGTTTAATTAAAGAAAAACCCACAATAGTCACAGAAATAACATGAATCTGATAAAAGTAATAATAAATAAAAAATCTATGAAAATGAACAAATGAAAGTCAGACATTGCTTTTCCACCCTAATGATGGTAGCCTTAACTAAATATTTTGTTGCACATCCTTTTGAGGCAATCGCTGCAATCAAACGATTCCTGTAACTGTCAATGAGACTTCTGCACCTCTCAACAGGTATTTTACCGACTCCTCAAGAGCAAGCTGCTCCAGTTGTCTTGCATTTGAAGGTTGCCTTTTCCAGACAGAATGTTTCAGCTCTCTCCAAAGATGCTCAACACGATATAAAAGGTTATCTCAGAATAGTGCAATGTTTTCCTCTTAGCCATTCTTGGGTGTTTTTAGCTGTGTGTTTTGGGTCATTATCCTGTTGCAAGACTCATGACCTGCAACTGAGACCAAGCTTTCTGACACTGGGCAGCACATTTCTCTCTAGAATCCCTTGATAGTCTTGAGATTTCATTGTACCCTGCACAGATTCAAGACACCCTGTCCAGATGCAGCAAAGCAGCCTCAGAATATAACAGAGACTCCTTCATGTTTCAGTTTAAGGACCATGTTATTTTCTTGATATGCTTCATTTTTCCTTCTGTGAACATAGAACTAATGTGCCTTGGCAAAAGTTCAATTTTTGTTTCATCTGTCCATAGGACATTTTCCCAGATGTTTTTGACTTGTCAACATGTAGTTTGACAAATTACAGTCTGTGTTTTTTATGATTGTGTTTCAACAATGGTGTCCTCCTTGATCATCTCCCATGAAGTCGTTTTTGACTCAAACAACAACGAATAGTGCGATCTTACATTGATGTTCCTTGAACTGGAAGTTCACCCTTAATTTCTTTAGAAGTTATTCTGGGCTCTTTTGGTACCATTCGTATTTTCCGTCTCTTTGATTTGTCATCAATTTTCCTCCTGCAGCCACATCCAGGGAAGTTGGCTACAGTCCCATGGATGTTAAATTTCTAAATAATATGTGCAACTCTAGTCACAAGAACATCAAGCTGCTTGGAGATGGTCTAACCTTTACCTTTATCATTATCTTGTCTATAATTTTCTTTCTTCTGAGACAACTCTTTCCTACGCTTCCTCTGGACTGTTTTGGACATGTCACCAAACAGCACAGGGAGTATCTGTAGCCCTATATACAGGACCACTGACTGATTGCAAGATTGTAGACACCTGTGATGCTAATTAGTGGACACACCTTGATTTAACATGTCCCTTCAGGGGTGCCATCATGTTTGTACAGGCCTATTTCATGAGTTTAACTTTTTAAAACATTTCGTGGAAACACGGTTGAAAATAAATATTTGACTTTCATTTGTTCCTTTTCATAGATGTATTATTTATTATTGCTTTCGTCAGATTCAAGTTATTTCTGTGACCATTGAGGGTTTTTCTTTCATTAAACGAGGGGTACCAACAATTTTGACCACCTGTGTATGTCAAGAAAAGTCAGCAAAAATTTGCTGCACTTGAAACCATAACATTTTATATAGAGAAATATCTTTTATCAATGAAAATGCATAACGTATAATAAAATACAACACATGGATACTATCTACAGATTTCTGACATGTTTCGCTTAATAGCTTTCTTAGGAAATCAAGACATATGGTTGATTTAAACTACATCGGACAACCCTTTGTTTCTACCAGTGATTAGGTTTGTAATCATTGAAAAACACACAGGCATGTTTGATTCTTGTGCCCGATGATTCTACCCGCTACATCAATGGCCAAAAATATTGAACATTTCTCAGTGATGCCTGGAGGGTATATATGGGCTTTAAGGATCTATGCGACATTGACAATGACGCAGAACGCGTTATTTCCGATACTGTATCACACGAAATCAAGCTGTGCATTGTGCATGCTCTGTGGAGCACATTACGTTCAGCTCATCTGTGATGAGTTGCCGTAATGTGCTCCACAGAGCATGCTGTAACCACCCGGGGGTCTGCCGCCCGTGCCCCGCGGCCTGCTGCCTCCACTGTTCCGGCTCTTACCACTCCTGTGCGTTGTCAGGGATCCCGGGTGTCGTCCGTCCACCGACGGCTCGGGGGCGCTGGCAACCGCCGCCTACTGTTCGGTCGGGTTGCGGCTTCCAGAACTCCTTCTTCCTTGCCGTATGCTCCTCGGGTGCGCGCGCTCGTTCCCAGCCACAAGGTTCCAGCGCCCTCTGCTTGAGTAGCGCTGCTCACCTCCTCACTTCCGGGGCTACTGCTTGAGCTTATGTAAATCCATCTCCGAATCAGTAACTGCCGGAGAACTGCAGGGATCAAGCTCCTCCCCTCAGCCAATCACCAAGCCTCTCTGTCCTGCCAATCAGGAGTACCCTGCTGTAATATAAGCTTCCTATTTCCTCTCAGTCTTTGCCAGGGCAATTTCTATCTAGTGAAGTTGCTATTCCTGGTCTGGTCAGGTTGTTCCTTGTTTGCATAATTACTGATATCTGTCTGTTACTTCCTGCAGATCTCTTCCCTGCCGTCTCCTCGCTGACTTCAGTGTCCTTGGCCTGCTTCCCGGACCTCTTCCCTGCTGAATCACTGTCTCCAGCCCTGCTCCAGATTCCTTGTGTTCCCGGTTCCCGTACTCAATCATATACCCTGTTGCTTTGCTTTTTACCACGTTGCCTTGGGTCGGTTTAACACTCGTGTCCGCTTCATTGGCCCACCCGTGGTTGGTACCGGCGGTATCCCTGTATAGGGGTTAAGCGCTCCGGGGTCTCCTTCGGTGGTGTTCTGGTGCTGTGACCTTGTGGTCCTCCCCTGGGGCGTGGGTTCTTGTTATGTTATTAGAAACAATAAACCTTTTGACTCTACTGTTCTAGTCCGCCTCTCTATCATCCAGGTATCAGCATCCGCACCTACGCGGTCCAGTGGGTTCACGCGTGGGGTCCGTCAGTAGGACGTGACACATGCACAGCTTGATGTCGGGCGATACAGTACTGGAAATGACGCGTTCAGCGTCATACCTGGAACTGCACAGAGGGCTCTGAGGCAGGCTTGGGGCGCACATTGTAATTACAATATCATGCCCATTGGGGCATGATAAACCCTCATGGAGGCAGCAAAAGGGAGCTAAAGAGGATGCTCAGGGGGGCTAATAGTGGTAGCCCCCACTTCATTATCATAGAAGCTAGTAAGTTATATAAAGGTTTTACAACATATTCACAAAGCATATTTAGGAGAGAGAGGGATAGTTAGAATAGTAATAGGAAGGTGCAGGGACAGGTAGTGATAGCCTGGGGTGATTTAACTAGGTGACAGGTTCACTTTAAGAAGAAAATGTAACTGTGAACTTATTTTAAATGTTGTTTTCCCAAATTGCCACCAATACAATTCAACCCAATCCACATAAAACAACTCTCCTCCAAGGTCCATCATCATTTGTTAAGGGAAATGTAGGGGTCTTCGACATTACTAGTAGCACAAAGGCTGTAGAAAAGCACTATGGCTCCTCGCCACCAAAAAGAAAACCAGCAAAATCTGCACTCCCAAGGCCAAATGCTCCCCTCCTTCTGAGCCCAACAATATTTAAACAAAAGTTATTGTCCAAATGTGCTACAACATACATTTTTGCAAATTGTACAAAAAATTTGAGGTCCAATTTCTTCTGCTATCCTTGGGATAAATTCAAATATTTGATGCAAAAATATTTTTGTGGAGAAAAAAAATGTTTTTTTTATTTTCACTTTTCTACGTTGTAAAATTCTGTGAAGCACCTGTAGGTTCAACTTGCTCACCACACACATCTGGGTGAATTTCTTGGACGGTCTGTTTTCCAGAATGGGGTTACTTGAACATTAAGACCTAACCAAATGCAGCATATCTATTATAGTGTGGTCAAGGCTACAAAACTGATTGGCCACATGTAGATCCATTCTTTTTTCTTTTATGGTATGGCGATAAGAATTAATTCTTGTTCTAAGTTTCTGCCCAGTCTCCCCTACATACAGGTTCCCATTCACACATTTTGTACATATAATTAAGTACACCACATTGGTTGTGGTGCAGCTGAAGTTACCTTGTATCTTCAAGTCTGATCTGTGCTGGGAATCTTTATCTTGTCTGTAGTCATTAGAAATGGACAGGTGTAGCACCTGTTCTGGTTGCAGGGAAGTGTTCCTGTTGTTGGAGAGGACGGGCAGCTTCTGACAATTGTCAGAAGCTCCCTGTCCTCTCCAGCACAACATCAATTGAGAAACTTTCAAATCTTGGACCAACAACTAATCAAAGGACATAAAACTATCTGCTTCATATCTCTGGATGCTGATGTTTACTGCCCCAGATGCTCTCTCCCCCCTCCCAACTTTGACTGTTCTGTGTTATGCTTCACTTAACCTGGTTTATTTACTGAATTACCCAACTCCCTATTTGTGTGCATATATATGTGCATATTCAGTATTTGTGTCATGATTATTCTGATGAAGAGGCCTTAGAGTCTCAAAAGGTTGAGATTATTTACCATCTCTTCAGTTAGCCACTAAAAGGTATAAACCACTGAGGACTCTCAGATTCTAATATTTTTCTATCTACTGGATAACATGGTACAAACATTTATTACCTTGTTGTAAAAATGAGACATTAAGCGTGCGTGCACATGATAAGTTAATGCAGCGTTTTGGATGCAGTGCATCCAAAATGCTGCGTTGTATAGTAGAAGCATACTGGATGGGATTTCAAGAAATACCATCCTCACTATGCCGTTCTTAACCGCAGTGTTTTGACAGCTGCCATGCAGGTATCCACTCCTCCGCAGCATGTTCATTTCATGCTGTGGAGTCGGAAGTGGCTCCCACTGGGTGCACGTAGGCAGATGCTGCCCTGAATCCACTCCACATGGTGAGTACAAGGCGGCTGCGGTCTCCCTGCGGCCACCCGCAGGTCCAGAGGAGCTGCGTCCAAGACACAGCTCCTCCAGACCTTGATCACATACCCTTAAGATAAAGTTTGAACCCTTCTAACTTCCTAAGAAAAAAAAATATTTAAAAAATTGTGCTAATGTACAGTAGACATGTGGGAAATGTTATTTAGTACCGTGTTTCCCCGAAAGTAAGCCCCCCCCGATTGTAAGGCCGCCTAGGGGTAAAGGGGGGGGCCTGCTAATGTAAGGCCTCCCCCGAATATAAGGCCTTACAACCGGGGGGGGAGCTAATGTAAGGCCCCCCCTGCTGCTGCTTACATCTTACCCTCCAGCGTCTTCTTGCAGCAGCCAGCGCGTCGGTCCTCCGGTCCCTCTTCAGCGGTCTCCCGGATCATGTGACCGGCCGGTCGCACTAGCAATGACGTCATGCGCTGCGACGGGTCACATGATCTGGGAAACAGCTGAAGACGGGAACGGAGGACCGATGCACTGGCTGCTGCAAGAAGACGCTGGAGGGTAAGATGTAAGCAGCAGCAGGGGGGCCTCAGAGCTGGGGGGGCAGTGTGCCAGCAGGAGGGGGGCTGTATCCACACTGTTGGGGCCTGTATACCCTGTATACCACACTGCTGGGCTGTATACCACACTGCTGGGCTGTATACCACACTGCTGGGCTGTATACCACACTGCTGAGCTGTATACCACACTGCTGGGCTGTATACCACACTGCTGGGCTGTATACCACACTGCTGGGCTGTATACCACACTGCTGGGCTGTATACCACACTGCTGAGCTGTATACCACACTGCTGG
This sequence comes from Allobates femoralis, assembly GCA_033576535.1. Lineage (NCBI taxonomy): Eukaryota > Metazoa > Chordata > Amphibia > Anura > Aromobatidae > Allobates > Allobates femoralis. The sequence goes on from JARQOC010000005.1 coordinate 213,382,469, forward strand.
GCTGTATACCACACTGCTGGGCTGTATACCACACTGCTGAGCTGTATACCACACTGCTGAGCTGTATACCACACTGCTGGGGCTGTATCCACACTGTTGGGGCCTGTAAACCTTGTGTACCACACTGCTGGGCTGTGTACCACACTGCTGGGGGCTGTATACCTGTGCTGGGGGCTGTATACCGGAGTGGCGGTCTGCTGTATTTCCCACCCTCGGCTTATACATGAGTATATACGGTGTGTGGGTGTGTGTGTGTATGTGAGTAGGCTGGGGCTGCCAATATAAGACCCCCCCCGAAAGTAAGACAGGGGGACACTTTTGGTCCCCAAAAAAATGTAAGACAGGGTCTTACTTTCGGGGAAACACGGTAACTATTTTGTGCGAAATAACTCTCTTTAATGGTATAAAAATTAAAAATGTGAAAGTTTAAACATTTTTGCAATATTTCTGATTTTTTTCAGAATAAACAAGAAAATCTAATTCTAAATTTACCACTATCATGAAGTCCAATATGTCGCAAAAAATACAATCTAAAAGTCACTGGGATCCATTGAAATGTTCCATAATTATAACATCATATAGTGGCATTGGTCAGAATTGGAACAAGTGGACTGGCCATAAAGATGAAAACAGTTAGGGTGGTGAACGTGTTAAAACTAATGCAATAAAATACAGTAGAAGAAAATTAATACCAAATGGATACGAAAAGAGTGTGTTTTAAGGGTTTATCAGCGGTAAGTATTATACTTTTCCTGTGAGTGTTCCACTTATGATTTGGCTTGCAAATACTGATGTTAAACCTTGCAAAGTACTCATCCTGTGCATAACACAGACATTATCTTCTGGGAATGATGCAGGCTCATATCCATATTCCATCGGGAATGGGGTAAATAGCTGTTTAAAAGTTGCAATCCAGTTGTCTAAATGCCTTCTTTAATAATACATTGAAGTGTTTAAAATTAAATAAATAAAAAATAACTAAAGTAATAAAATTTCCTTGACAGTCATGGATGGTGCAAGATATACTTTCTTAGTTGTGCAATCAATGTGAATTGAAGAGTAGCTAGACACTTACCAAAAAGTGTATGTTTTCTACTCCGCTCTTATCATTGGAGGATTGCTACCAAAATGTAGGCAATTGAAGGGTCAAGAAAATAACTTATTTTTCAATTTTTTAGTTACTCATGCAGTGTGTTCCTCTAATAACTTACGATATAAAAATAAATATTTCCTCTTTTGTATTTATCAGTTAATGTAAGTCACTATAATATAATAATTGTTCCTTGTGGTAATCATTATGTGAGCTAGCATACACCAAGTTACTGTAGCATAAAAAGAAAAATGAATTTTTCTATTCTATTGTCTTTCATTCGGTAACATAAATCAGTTCTATTGAGCAAACATTGGAACATGAGTTGTACCTAGTTAATCTTTAGTGGAGACAAATACCTTTGTCTGCAAAAGGTTCAGCAGTCGAATCCTATTTATCTAAATTTTTTTAGGCATCCAATCTCATTATGAAGAAGCTGAAAATAAGGTAATGAATGACACGTGTGTATAAGGAGACAGATATATACTGAAAAAAAACTGAAATGTAGAATTGTTTGCAAATTTATTAAAAAAGAAAATATGAAATATCACATGGTCATATTTGATGGCACCGCTTATCACACTCTTACATGTACCTGCTCTCACAGCCACCAGATGTTTTCCTAGAACTGCCTTTCCAGCCAAACTGAGCAATCTTGGGAGAAGAGCCTTGGTGAGATAGGTAAAGAAGAACCCCATGAACGCAGTGGCTGAGCTCCAGAGATGCAGTAGGGAGATGGGAGAAAGTTCCACAAAGTCAACTGCATCCCTCTACCTTCATGGCAGAGTGGCCCGATGGAAGCTTCTCCGCAGTGCAAGACATGAAAGCCCGCATAGAGTTTGCAAGAAAACACATGAAGGACTCTCAGACTATGAGAAATAAGATTCTCTGGTCTGATGAGATGAAAATAGAATTTTTTGGTGATAATTCTAAACGGTATGCGTGGAGGAACCCAGGCACTGCTCATCACCTGCCCAATACAATCCCAACAGTGAAACATGGTGGTGCAGCATCATGCTATGGAGGTGTTTTTCAGCTGCAGGGACAGGACGACTGGTTGCATTTGAAGGAAACATGAATGTGGCCAAGCACAGAGATATTCTGGATGAAAGCCTCTTCCAGAGTGCTCTGGACCTCAGACTTGGTCAAAGTTTTACCTTCCAACAAGACAATGACCCTAAGCACACAGCTAAAATAACAAGAGTGGCTTCAGAACAACTCTGTGATCTTTCTTGACTGGCCCAGCTAGAGCCCTGACCTTAATCCAATTAATCCTTTCTGGAGAGACCTGAAAATGGCTGTCCACCAATGTTCACCATCCAACCTGACAGAACTGTAGAAGATCTGCAAGGAAGAATGGCATTAAGAAGGAAAGCAAATGAAGAAACTATCAAAAAGCCCAAAGGTATCAAAAGTGAAAAAACTTTATTTATAGACGTGTGGTACAAAAATATAAAAATGTATCTCAAAAGGTACATGTTCGGAACATTTTTTAACTCTTTTTCAGAAGTTGCACAGTAAGCTTAATGCAAGGTATATCAGATACACAGATAGTTTATAAAGATATCAATGCCAAGGTTAATTAATTACTCAAAGGGGTTCCCGTTTTCTTGTTTTTGTTTTTTACTATATATATGACACATGTAAATATATGATTGGTGCTACGGATGTACAATTACAAGGGAATTAACCATTTACCTAGTAACCACACTGGTCATTTCACCATAGATTATATGTGTTTATATAGTTGTACGTTATGGTATAGGTGTCAATTTACTATATAGTGCCTTCTCTATACATAGTAAAGCACTGTTCATAAGGATATAAATGGTTCACTATAATTGAAATAACTACCGTATATACTCGCGTATAAGCCGACTTTTTCAGCACAAAAAATGTGCTGAAAAATCCCCCCCTCGGCTTATACGCGAGTCATATTCTGGCTGAGTGGGGAGGGACAGTAACCGGGGGCTGGAGGTGGCTGGGGGAGGCTGGAATAGGAGCGGGAGGTCATGTGACGCCGCTCATTAAATATGCACGGCTCCCCCGTGTCAATCAGTGAAAGGGGGAGCCGTGCATAATACAGTGCGCCCCCCCCAACCCCGCTGTTGCTGCAGGAGCAGCAGAAATCTCACCCTCCGCCGTCCTCTGGAGCCACTGGGTGTCCTGGGTCCTCGGTCCTAGTCTGTTCTCCTTCCTCTAGCCTCATCCTCGGTCCTCCGTGCTCTGTTCTCCCTGTATGCACGCTTCCCGTGCTGTGGGTGTCGCGGCAGCATGACGTCATCGCCGCTGCGTCCAATCCGCCCACAGCATTAGAAGCGTGCATACAGGGAGAACAGACCACGGAGGACCGAGGATGAGGCTGGAGGAAGGAGGACAGACTAGGACCGATAACCCAGGACCCGGTGGCTCCAGAGGACGGCGGAGGGTGAGATTTCTGATGCTCCTGGGGTCTCTAAAGCGATGGGGGGTCTGCATAACCCCTACTGGGGGGCCTGATTAGCCTCTGCTAGGGGCCTGTATACTTGTGCTGGGGGTTGTATACCACTGGGGCTGTTTATACCTCTGGGGCTGCTGTATACTACCACTGGGGCTGCTGTATACTACCACTGGGGCTGCTGTATACTACCACTGGGGCTGTTTATACCTCTGGGGCTGCTGTATACTACCACTGGGGCTGCTGTATACTACCACTGGGGCTGCTGTATACTACCACTGGGGCTGTTTATACCTCTGGGGCTGCTGTATATACCACTGGGGTGGCTGCTGTATACCACACTGCTGGGGGCTGTATACCTGTGCTGGGGTCCACCCTCGGCTTATACACGAGTCAATAGGTTTTCCCAGATTTTGGGGGCAAAAGTAGGGGGGTCGGCTTATACACGGGTCGGCTTATACACGAGTATATACGGTATATGTTAATGGCTCAAAGCCCAATAATTCAACTAGATAAATATCGCACTATAATTTAGTTAATTTATTTAGAAGGATCCACCTATTAATATTGGTTTTTAATTTTATACACAGGCAGGAACTTATATATCACAAGGGGTTAAATGGGATTTGGCTAGTTGTTAGTTATTGTATCACAATGCAATCAAATAGGCACAGTTTACAACTAGGTGGAATTCCCTTTGTTAAGTGCACTCCCTCGCACTATATAAGTGGACATGTGCATCAGGATATCTATTGAGTAAATATTAAGAGGAACCGCTAGGTGTATCACATTATTCAATTTATCTGTATGTCACAAGCTGCCGTGCACTACTGGTGCGCGACAATGCGCATTTCAACATGTGTCTTCATCAGTGGGGCGTGACTAAGGGGGGAAGAGGTGGTTTAAATAGGTGGAGGCACCAATCGTATCGTGATGCTTGTTACCTAGTGACGGGCGCTTCCCCATGCCTCCGGATCCACGTCAGCGGGCAGCGTCAAGGAGAGGAGGTGCTTCAGGTCACAAGGAAGAATGGCAGAGGATCCCCAAATCCAGGTGTGAAAAACTTGTTGCATCATTCCCAAGAAAACTCATAGCTGTACTAGCTCAAAAGGGGGCTTCTTTTCAATACTGAGCAAATGGTCTGAATTCTTATGACAATGTGATATTTCAGTTTTTCTTTTTTAATAAATTAGCAAAAATTTCTACATTTCTGTTTTTTTTAAGTCAAGATGGGGTACTTCTTCCTTTAGCAAAATGCCAAATTCTTGATAGTTTCCAAACAAAGATAATGGTTGCACTAAACTGTGTGAAAGTGCCGTGGCTAAATAGAAAGTATTGCATTTGCCTCTGTGGCGCCCCTACGGTCTGGTTGCCACAGTGATATTGCCTCCCTCACCGGAGGTGATATTATGCTTGGAAGCAAGGGGAGATCCCCACGTCAGATAAATCCCGCATGCACACACAAATCCTGATCCTTGACCTAAAGGGGGAGCTCAGCACCTGAGTTCAGGGGAGCTGCCTCTTCTGGCTGGGGGGATCCAATAGAGTTTTTACCAGGCTATTTGCGCTCCCAGAGGTCTATGAAACAAGACCTAAAAAAGGTGAGTGCCATCTACATCCACCTACGATCTAATTATATATTTACATTTAAATCGGTGCACTTTCTTCCTTTCCTTTCCTTCTACCAGAAACTGGCTGGGGGGATGAGTTAGTTGGTGAGTGTTAGAGGAAGGGAGAGGAAGCAGAAGGTGGAGAGAAAGCTCTGGGAGAGGGGAGCTGGGAAAGCTCACCACAGAGCAACGCAGCTGAGGATGCCAGAGTCCTGGGTTACACGAAGGCTGCATGCCCTGTGAACCAAATCTGGAGGGCAGGAGATTGCAAGTTTCCTAGCTGCACGTTGAGACCCGACAGCACAACATTTTACCGAGATCCCGGATCTGCAACAAGACAGCAGTACCTGTACAGGTTCGCACTGTCTGCTAGTCAGGAGCGAGGGCAAGAAGGAAGGAAAAGGGTGGCAGAATAGCTACAGGCAGCTGGGACCCAAAACTGAGAAACACAAAAGACAGGCCTCCAAAAGCAGGTGGACTCTGACCTCTTCCAGGCTGAACGGACTCTCCTGGACCTGGTAATCAGTGCCCGTACTTCACCACATTCTTACCAGTAAAGGTAAAAGAACTGCACCCTTTGTGTCTTCCTGCTTATTTCCCGTGCCCTCCTTGCTGCATACTGCACAACAATTACCACCACTATTATCCACATAGACTACTTCTCCAAGTCCCAGGGCCCGCTCCGCCTGTGGGGACTGTATCATCCAAGCTGCCCATCTGTCTATCCCCTGGGAACTGCACAAGCAGGCTGGTCATCCCTGACCAGGCACCACAGATGGCTTCACGTTCAACTGTAACCCCTTGTAAATAACCACCATAACTGGTTCAGTTAGGGCCACGGAGGTGGGCTACCCCCTACCGTGACTTCATCAAAAGACTGCCGATCTGGCTACCGAGTACCCCAGTCCTTACAACCGCTCCACCCCCACAAAGGTAATTCAGTGGGTACAGAAAGTATTCAGACCCCTTTAATTTTTTCACTCTTTGTTTCATTGCAGCAATTTGGTAAATTCAAAAAAAATTATTTTTTCTCATTAATGTACACTCTGCACCCCATCATGACTAAAAAAAACCCAGAAATGTAGAAATTTTTGCAAATCTATTAAAATAGAAAAAGTGAAATATCACATTGTCATAAGCATTCAGACTCTTTGCTCAGACACTCATATTTAAGTCACATGCTGTCCATTTCCTTGTGATCCTCCTTGAGATGATTCCTACTCCTTCATTGGAGTCCAGCTGTGTTTAATTAAACTGATAGGACTTGATTTGGAAAGGCACACACCTGTCTATATACGACTTCACAGTCCAATAGTGCATGTCAGACCAAATGAGAATCATGAGGTCAAAGGAATTGAAATGAGGAGCTCAGAGACGGAATTGTGGCAAGGCACAGGTCTGGCCAAGGTTACAAAAGAATTTCTGCAGTATTCAAGGTTCGTAAGAGCACAGTGGCCTCCATAAATGGAAGAAATTTGGGACCAACAGATGTCTTCCTAGACCTGGCCATCCAGCCAAACTGAGCAATCGAGAGAAAAGAGCCTTGGTGAGAGGGTAAAGGAGAATCCCAAGATCACTGTGGCTGAGCTCCAGAGATGCAGCTAGGAGATAGGAGAAAGTTTCACAAAGTCAACTAACATTGCAGCCCTCCACCAGTTGTGCCTTTATGACACAGTGACCAGACGGAAGCCTCTCCTCAGTGCAAGGTGTATGAAAGCCCGCGTAGAGTTTGCAAAAAAACACATGAAGGACTCCCAGACTAGGCGATATAAGATTCTTAGGTCTGATGAGATGAAGATAGAGTTTTTTGGTGATAATTCTAAGTGGTATGTGTGGAGAAAAATAGGCACTATTCATCACCTGCCGAATACAATCCCAACATTGAAACATGGCAATGGCAGCACATGCTATGGGTGTGTTTTCAGCTGCAGGGACAGGACGACTGGTGGTATTTGAAGGAAACATGAAGGCCAAGTACAGAGATATCCTGGATGAAAACCTCTTCCACAGTGCTCTGGACCTCAGACTTGGCCAAAGGTTCACCCTCCAACAAAACAATGACCCTAAGCACACAGCTAAAATAACAAAAGAGTGGCTTCAGAACAACTCTGTGACCATTCTTGACTGGCCCAGCCAGAGCGCTGACCTCAATCCAATTGAGCATCTTGGAGAGATCTGAAAAATGGCTCTGTCCACCAATGTTCACCATCCAACCTGATGGAAATGGCAGAGGATCCCCAAATCCAGGTGTGAAAGACTTGTTGCATCATTACCAAGAAGACTAATGGTCTGTACTAGCTCGAAAGGGAGCTTCTACTTAATACTGAGCAAAGGTCTGAATACTTACGACCATGTGATATTTAAGTTTTTCCTTTTTCATAAATTTGCAAACATTTCTACATTTCAGTTTTTATTAAGTCAAGATAGGGTGCAGAGTTACATTAATGAGAAAAAAATGAACTTTTTTGAATTTACCAAATGGCTGCAATGAAACAAAGAGTGAAAAATTTAAAGGGTATGAATACTTTCTGTACCCCTTGTATTTTAACAATTTATAACAATATACAGATATAGCCAAATTTAACTACACAAATAACTTCTATTTTGATAACCTTTCCCTGAAAATTATTCCGATGAGTGAATAAATGAGTAAACATTATAACAGCCATTGAATTATCTCAAGTAGGCTGTCAGATTACACTTTCTGCCCCGTGATATACCATTTCTGGGTTATCTGCGTTCTTTCAATTATGACTAAGTATGTAAGCAGCCTAAAGTTTGAATCTGTTGGTTGTGGTTAGATAGTCTTCTGGTAACCACCAGTTATCATTCTTTTGCCCATATCAAATAGGGTTAGATCACAAACATTAAAAATGCTGTGTTTACATTACAAAATGGGTTCAATAGATCCAAAGGGGAATTCAAAATGGTATACACATATTTTCCAGGCAATTCGAAGTTTTTTAATTAGACAATTCAAGATTAAATTTAGTTGATGCAAAAAAATTTGGGGGAAAATTCAGCAGTCAGTGGATTAGAAATTTCTAAATACATCCGTTATGTCAGATAAACATGGGAATAATACATATTATAAGCATCCTTTTCAGAATATAGGTAGTTCTATAAATATTAAGTGAGTGGATGCTAGACAGCAATCAGACAGTGTTACGACAAGCCAGAATAAAAAAAGCTCACAAAGGTCTCCTGGCAACTGGCAATTAGGTTTAAATGTACTGTATCTAGTGAGGTCAGACATATTAATGCCTGATTAGTTATACTTCTCAGCAGTTTTAGTAAACAATCCTAAATTACTATCTTTATGTGTATTTAAATGCACTGAACGCAAATCATTGGAGTAATAAAATAAAATAAAAAAAAGTTAAAATAATTTTTTTTAAAACATAGGAAGTTAACAGTTTCTAGTAAAACTATTTGAAGTTCTAGTTTAAACTAGTCTCTAAATTTGTAAAATATGAAAGTGCCTTACAGTATGGTAATTTCCTCCTTCCCTCGCATTAAGAACATTAATAAGAGGGCTGGGACAAAGGGTAGTCAGTGTATTATTTTACTGCTTAAAGGGAACCAACCAGCAGATTTTAGGGCTATAAATTGAAGCTAGTGCCTTACAGGCACTGGGATACTGAGTGCAATCATACCTTTACTTTAATGATTACATGTATTATTGCAGAGAAAAGTGTCATAAAAGTTATGTGTGTTGGCTCTTATGGGAGTTTTTAATTAGTTCTATAATTTATACAGAACATAAAATCTAGCAATGTCTTAGCATTCTAAATTAGAGAAATACAAACAGGACACATATGAATGATTGTTTCATTAAACATATTCCCACATTATGGCAAAGAGGGGAGGAGAAGAACGAAGTGTACAACACAGCGTCACTAAGTGGGGTTGGGTTTCTTTTATTACTCCCCTGTGGGCTCTAAGCAAAACTCTGCTCCCTCACTCCCCCCTCATTCCCTGTCTCTATATACTAGGCACAGGATGTATGACATCGTGCATGGTCATAGCGCAATGTCAGGTGTCCTACGTGCCTGAGCTCATCACTCCCTCTCCCCTTTGCCTGTGTTTCCTGCTTCCCTGGCTTCTCACTACTTCTCCTTTCTGGGATCGCAAGCAGGAGAAGACTCAGTCCCAGCCAGCATCTCTGTGTGCATCCCCAGCCGTTTCCTCTCACAGACCACGGACACAAGCAGGAGAGGAGACCAGGATGCATCCCCACTATTTTCACCACAGATCAGACCCGCCATGGTCTACTCTCCTGATTGTGACCGCAGTCTGTGAGAGGAGACAGCTGGTAGACTTGCACAGAGATTAATTGGTCATCACGGTTTCAGGACTACATGCCCTGTACAGGAAAAAGAGTTAGCATCTGCTGCCTCTCCCCCCTGTGCAGCGCTTGTGATGACCACTGCTGTAACTTAGGTTAAATGACTGTGTTGGCACTTCGCATAAATAATTTGGTTTATGGTTACAGTTATGGGCTTCTGAAAGGTTCGCCACTACTGGTGTAGACCATCAGTTTAGGATTTAGGTTATGACCCCTGACCACACAGTCTCCAGAATGAGATCTTGATTGTTTACCCGGTCACAGTGCCTTATGTAATTTTTGGCTGAATCTGGTATTGCATCTCAGTCTCCAATATCCCCAATTGATCATACAATAATTGCCTCTCCTAAGCAGCCACTTTTAATGCTATATCTTTTTGTAGTGGCATTTACTTATTAAATATCTAAAAACAAAATTAGTTTAGATTGTAAAACAAGAACTATCTTTATTAATTATTATAAATGTAGTTTGTTGTTGACTACTGCTATCTCTGTTTTCCTTGTTAGCACTTTAGATATAGAAAGTTGTACTCGATATAAATAAAACAATCAGGTTTAATTTCTTTACATATTCCTACAGCCCGTTGTAAGACATTGTTTGGTAGGAGCTGTACTACCTGTACTAGGTTATTTTTTCATAGTGCTGACTATTCACTATACATCCTGGTCCAACCTCTGTATATCTGATACAGAGCAAAGACTCCGGCTTTGTTTTATTTACTCTGGACTTTGATTCCTTGCCATGCCTGTCAGAGATGAGGACCTGTTGGTTGACAAGTGTGTATATAGTGAATCTCTTCCTTTCCTTCTCAGGCATGGAACAATACTTTAAATCAATTTATGCAGGCAATTGTTATGCCACTTTAAAAGGAAATTGATGCCTCATACTTTACAAATTACATCAGTAGTTGTCCAATAGTCTTCCATAGATGGTGTTTGGTGAACCAAATTTGTGCTTATACTGGCGGTACATGAGAGAGCTGTTTATGCTAAGCGTCTGCTATATCATAATCATGGGTATTAGAGAGCATTGTCGGATATCCAAATAATTATAAAATACCTCACAGTTACACAGTGCTAGAGAAGACACTCGTTCTCTTCATAACAGAACTGGATTATCCAAAGCTGCAGTACATTTCTTTTGCAGGAATTGTAAGTGATATTTACATGTCAGACATGTCCTCTGGCAATCCGATGCTCAGTCAGAAAATATGTAGCATCTGATCTCCATCATTTTCTGAAAACAATGGTTTCATGGAAATAGAATGTTTACTAGACATATTTTCCAAATCTATGTTAGCATTGGCAATTACTTACTGATTGGACTGAATATAGGGTGCTATTGGGTCACCCTTAGAAGCCTATGTACAGTGATGCTCATCGTAATTGTCACCCCTTCATTTGTTTCATAGACTGTATAATATCTTCAGAAATAAATGGAAATGTTTCAAAGTTATATCCTCAGGATTTTTAATTGGTGCAAAGTAATACAACAATAAAACATTGTTTGTCAGCTTACATGTTGCAATTTCAAAGAAGAAACAGAATAATCAGCATGTGCAGCAATAAAGGTACCCCTAATTAATACATGATTACAAACCCTTTGGCATTTATGACAGCCTCCAAACATTTCTTGCAGCCAACTATAAGTTTTTTGCACTTCTCTGTTGGTACTTTCTCTCACTCTTCCTTTGGAATTTGTTCAGGCTCTTGAATGTTTGCAGGGTTATTTTTTGCAATGGCAGATTTCAGCTCACCCCAATGATTTTCAGTGGGTTTGAAGTCAGGACTTATTACTGGCCATTTTAATACAGTCCACTTTTTTTCACAATTTCTGTGTACTTTTGGATGTGTACTTTGGTCATTGTCTTGCTGGAGAACACATAATCTTCCTGCACTGGGTAAGACATGTCACTGTCAAATTTCTTGATAATTCTCTGATTTCATGTGATATAGGCAAGACCTCCAGTACCAGATGCAGGAAAGCAACCCCATAGCATTATGGATCCTCCACCATTTTTAACTGTGGGTAGGTTGTTCTTTTTCTTATAAGCTTTATTGCATCATCTGTAAACAAACTGTTCCTTTGCATTTCCAAAAAGGTCTATTTTTGTTTCATCTGTCCACAGAACATTTTCCCAAAGGGATTGTGGTTTGTCAAGGTACTCTTTGGCAAAGATCAGTTGTTGCTTTTTGTCTGTTCTTCAGCAATGGTTTCTACATTGGCCTTCTCCCATAAAGCTCTGCTTGATTTACAGTGCATCGTGTGGTACTTGTTGAAACTATGACCCCAGACTGTTCCAGGATGGCCTTCAGGTATTTGGATGTTTAACGTGGAGTTTTCTTTACCATTCACATCAATGTTTGAAGAAATCTCTTGTTAATTTTCCTCTTTTCCCCCATCCAGGGAGTTTCTTTATGGTTCCATGCTTGGCAAAATTCTTAATAGCATTGTGCACTGTTGAAACTGGGATACCAAGTTTTTTGAAGATGGCCTTATACCATTTGGAAGTCTTGTGTTTGCTTTTAATAGTCCTTAGACAGCTCCTTTGTCTTAATCATTTTGGCTAAGGAACAGGTCCTAACATGTGGCATTTTAAAACACTGAAATCTTCATTAATTGGCTAATTCTTGTCATATGGACACGGACAATGTACCACAGGTGATTCTAAGGTGGTTCTAGGTTTTTTGATTTTTCCCTCCCTTTATTTTTTGTTTTAAATTGTTGTTGCTGTCACAGGGGGGTGAGGGCCCTGCCCTTGTGGGCTTACATTCTAAATACTTAGTTCTTGAGATTTTTTTATTAGGTACATTAGAGTGAACATTTAAATGTGTAATCAGCAAAAGATCTATAGTTTTAATGCAATTTTTATCTGAAACAAATTTGAATTTTCTTGGGCTACTTTTTAATACTTATAAAAAGGTCCCTGCTTAATATCGTGCTTCACCATAAAACTCTTTACCTTACAAAATACCGTATATACTCGCGCATAATTCCAAGTTTTTCAGCCCAAAAATTGGGCTGAAAAGTCCCCCCCTCGGCTTATACGCGAGTCACTGTATACTGTATACACTGTATACAGTGTATACAGTATACAGGCCGCCCGCCCCCATCAGTATACAGGGCCCCCCCGCCTTGTGCAGCCAGCCTGTAAAGGAATAGATTATTAAACTTATCCCTGCCGCTGTCCCGCTGCCGCTGTCCCGCCGCCGCTATCGCGCTCCTCCGTCTTCATCCGGTTTCTTCCGGCTTCCTCGCCCCTCCTAGTGATCTCATGCAAGGTACTTTAGCTACCAAGAGATTAATTCAGCGCGGGACACATGGAAGTCGTTGGACGGTGAGAATTTTTATTTTTAACCTTCCCTTTATTTAATATCACTTTAGCAGTGTATGTAAATACACTGCTAAAGTGATATTACACAGCGCTGTCACAGCACTTGTCACAGGCTCGGCTCCCCGCTGTTCTTTCTGTGTCCGGATACCGGACCGGACACAAAAATGTAATCTGGAGTTGCAAATCCGGTGCTGTCCATTCCTGTTTGTTGGATCCTGCAAAAAAACAGGATCCACAGAACAGGAACAAAAATGTAGTGTGAAGTCAGCCTTAAAAAAGCTGCTGGCCAACTTGTCGGCCAGCAGCTTATCTCAGTGAGAACAATGCAAAATCAGACATTCGCAATTGACATTTCTCCTAATGTTCAGGTTGCAACCAAGCCAAATCCATTGATATGAGCAGATTCATCTGACATTAATTTTATATGCACTGGGACCTTTTATAAATCAATCCTTTAGATAGTCTGAGCTCATCTATGGTTTATGGTCGCTGCTTAAAGGATATCACTAAAATCTGTTAACCAAAAGCTTAAAAAGATTTACAATCATGTATATAAAATAAAAAAATCTTCAATCATACAATAAAAACAGTTTACAAAAACAATGTTTTACTATCTGTCTGTGGACAACCATATGAATAACCTGAAATCTCTGCTGTATATACCTCTGGGGCTGCTGTATACTACCACTGGGGCTGCTGCTGTATATACCACTGGGGCTTCTGCTGTATACTACCACTGGCGAGGCTGCTGTATATACCACTGGGGCTGCTGTATATACCTCTGTGGCTGCTGTATACTATCACTGGGGCTGCTGCTGTATATACCACTGGGGCTGCTGCTGTATACTACCACTGGGGCTGCTGCTGTATACTACCACTGGGGCTGCTGCTGTATATACCACTGGGGCTGCTGCTGTATACTACCACTGGGGAGGCTGCTGTATACCACACTGCTGGGGGCTGTATACTTGTGCTGGGTCCACCCTCGGCTTATACACGAGTCAATAGGTTTTCCCAGGTTTTGGGGGCAAAAGTAGGGGGGTCAGCTTATACACGGGTCGGCTTATACACGAGTATATACGGTATCTCAAAAACCCCGGTGAAAGGTTCTATTGATATTTAAAAGTGAATCTGCACACCAGATTTTTTTACATTGGCAAAAACTAATAACTTTATTGTTTAAAATATTAATCCATAAAATGACAGAACAATATAATGACATATTGATGGGCTCACAGTCCCCTCATATATTTCTACAGGGTAGGCATTCATATGCATAGGGGTACACTCTTATTGAATTCATATAAACACCATACATAACTTTTCATAAAGCACTATCCCTTTAATATTTGCACAGGGATTTTTCTCAAACTCCTAATAAGGATTTTCTCTTAGTATGCTATGCAGACCAGCTGCCATAGCCATATTCCTAGCAGTTAAATTCAAAGTTTGCAATAAAACAAATACCTGGTATCTAGTGCTCCTATGGTGACCACTTGTCCCCTGCTGCCTCTGTGTTCCCAGTTACACCGCCACCGCCATCGCCAGGGCATGAGGAAGAAGATTGTTAACTTTGAAACATGCGTTGGCTTCAACTGATCATTTGTCTGACAGACAACTTAGCTGACTGTTCCATACATAGCAGCATGCGCTTCCTTGTTCTCTAAGGCTGGCTTCACACTACGTTTTTCACCATCCTGTTCTGTTCGTTTTTGAAACAAACTTAGCAGGATAATTTTTGCCCTCCATATATCCCTATGGTGCCGGATTGGCCCTATTTGGCCATCCGGTTTTGTGTATCTGGTACAGGATTCATTTCTATCCTGTGTTTCACCAGTCCCAAAATGATATCTGCATCATTTTTGGACTCCGGTGACAAAACAGGACACAAACAAATCCTCTCTGGTCTGGCACACACAACATGGGGGCCTATGGAGCTGGATCCGGGAAACAACAGAATCGTTTCCCAGATTCCAGGGCACAGAGCATGCTCAGAACAGGAGCACTGCTCTGTAACCATAGTAAATCTGTGCAATATCACTTTAGCAGTGTATCTATATACACTGCTAAAGTGATATTAAATAAAGGGATGGTTAAAAATAAAAAAATAATAAATTCTCACCTTCCGACGACTTCTGAGTGTCCCGCGCTGAATTCATCTCTTGGTAGCTAAAGGACCTTGCATGAGGTCACTGGGAAGGGCAGGGCAACCAGCGCGATTTAAACCCCATGCACTGATGCGGTCATGTAACCCATCAGCTGATTAGGTTGCCTCGCCCCTCCTAGTGATCTCATGCAAGGTACTTTAGCTACCAAGAGATTAATTCAGCGCGGGACACATGGTAGTCGTTGGATGGTGAGAATTTTTATTTTTAACCTTCCCTTTATTTAATATCACTTTAGCAGTGTATGTAAATACACTGCTAAAGTGATATTACACAGCACCGACAGCACTTGTCACAGGCTCGGCTCCCCGCTGTTCTTTCTGTGTTCGGATACCGGACCGGACACAGAAATGTCATCTGGAGTTGCCAATCCGGTGCTGTCCATTCCTGTTTGTTGGATCCTGCAAAAAAAACAGGATCCACAGAACAGGAACAAAAACGTAGGGTGAAGTCAGCCTTAGAAAAAGCTGCTGGCCAACTTGTCGGCCAGCAGCTTATCTCAGTGAGAACAATGCAAAATCAGACATTCGCAATTGACATTTCTCCTAATGTTCAGGTTGCAACCAAGCCAAACCCATTGATATGAGCAGATTCATCTGACATTAATTTTATATTCACAGGGACCTTTTATAAATCAATCCTTTAGATAGTCTGAGATCATCTATGGTTTATGGTCGCTGCTATAGATCTGAAATCTGTTAACCAAAAGCTTAAAAAAGATTTACAATCATGTATATAAAATAAAAAAAATCTTCAATCATACAATAAAAACAGTTTACAAAAACAATGTTTTACTATCTGTCTGTGGACAACCATATGAATAACCTGAAATCTCGCCAACCCTTTCCCAGATCTTTGTCGCAGAACTGGTGATGGTTCCTGCCCCTTGTCCTCCTTATTACCTGTGTAAGCCGTTGCTATATAATGGAGATCCGAAGCTGTATAGAGGGTTCATAAACCAGTGTCTGCTGCATTTTGAGCTACTATCTTTCCAATATCCCATGGACTGGCCAGAGTGGCCTTTCTCATATCCCATTTGGAGGGATTGGCTCTAGCTTGTATCACTCCCCTATGGGAGAGAAATAATTGTCTTGAATCTACAGTTCTTCCTGGAAACTTTCTGTAAGGTCTTTAATGAGCTGGGCCAAGTTGCCTCTGCCTCTGCTCGCTCTTCAGACTACGCTGGGATGCCCTCTCTGTTGGTCAGTACGCCATACAATTCCTTACATTATTCATGGAGCTTGAACAACGAGGCTCTAGGTAGTGTCTTCTGGAAGAGTCTACCTGAAAGGTTCAAGGACGAGTTGGCCGGTTATGATGTCCCTTCTACCTTGGATGACCTGGCCTCCCATGGTGCGTGATCAAATTACAGTTTCAGGAATGATCCAGTGAGGTGTCGCATGAAAGGTGGTTCCCTCGCCTATCTCCCTCTTTCAAGAAGTTGCTTACTCCTTGACCCTCTGCTTCGTCATCCACTACAGAGCCCATGCAAGTTGACCATGTAAAGATGGCGGAGCATCGGTAGAGGGAAAAATTTACCAGGGCTTTTGTCTTTATTGTGGCAGCACAAGTCACGTTGTCTATTCTGGGCATGAGAAGCCTGGAAACTCCTTCACCTAGGACAGATTGGAGAGGCCTCCGTAGGCGAAGATGACTATTAGAGGGGTTTAGTTCTCATAAGCATAAGTCTATCACCCCACCCGCTCTCTACGTTCCTCAAATGACCTTCGACTAACATCTGTACTAATCCGATCCTCCCACTCCCTGCTCCAAGACTTCTCCAGAGCTGCACCAAATTTCTGGAATGCTTTACCCCAAGAAATCAGGACTATCCACAACTTGCATGGCTTCAGACGATCCCTAAAAACGCATCTTTTTAAGGCGGCCTATCATACTCCCTAATAGAAGTCCATTGTACTGTAGACAGTGAACGGGCTATCCCTCTGGACATTACTCTTCTACAAACTCCACCAAACCAAAAAGGTCTACACAGACTGTATAATGACCATCTGTGTAAGCTTAGTCCTATGCCCCATTTCCTCAAGATGCCTGGACCATCAGTGCAATAAGCCCCCGTACCTTGTGCAACCCCTATCCCGTTGTAGATTGTAAGCTCTTTTGAGCAGGGTCACCTTCATTTCTTGGTTTATTTATTGTATTTTTTTTTACATTGATTGTTTTGTATCCAATTATTGTACTTTATTTGTTCTGTCCTCTAATTACTTACTGTATATTTTCTGTACTCTAACCCTACATTGTAAAGCGCTGCGGAATATGTTGGCACCATATATAAATAAAGCTTTATATTATTATTATTATTATTATTATTATTATTATTATTATTATTATTATAATCAGCCTATCTGGACTTTGTATGAGCAGGGAAATTCATACTGCAAGCTGTGTTAAATCAGTACTGTATTCTGGTAACTCCCATTCTGAATCCTCTGCTTATCTGTCCTATGAATGGTAGACCCATGAAGGAGTCCATTTTATGTGTCGCCAAACAGGTGGACCTACAGACAGGAGTGTTGCACAAGGAGAAGATTGACTTCTGCGTGTTTCCCAACCTGTTGAAACCACTTCTCCTGGGGCTATCTTGGTTATGAAGCCACGAACCTGCCCTTCACTGACATTCTGGAGATGTGCCATGCTGGGGTCAGTCCTACTATGAGAGGATTCTGTAATCTCTGCAAGGACTACCATCAGCTTATTGGTCATATGTGCACATATCTAATATATAAAGCTGAATGTGTGTGTGTATGTATGTATGTGTGTATGTATGTATGTATGTATGTCCGGGATTGGCATCTACACCGTTGCAACTACAGCCACAAAATTTTGCACAGTCACACGTCTGGACCCCGAGAGCGTCATAGGCTATGTTATGAGGCGAAATTTTAACCCCGCGCGTTCCAGTTCACCAAACAATTTTGCCCCTATCTACATAATGGGGAAAAAGTGAATGGAAAAGTGTTGGAGGAAAATCGACAGCTGTCACCTATAGCCACAAAATTTTGCACAATCACACGTCTGGACCCCCGGGAGCGTCATAGACTATGTTGTGAGGCGAAATTTTTAACCCCGCGCATTCCAATTCACCAAACAATTTTGCCCCTATCTACATAATGGGGAAAAAGGGAAAGGAAAAGTGTTGGAGGAAAATCGACAGCTGTCAGCTATAGCCACAAAATTTTGCACAGTCACACATCTGGACCCCAAGAGCGTCATAGGCTATGTTGTGAGGCGAAATTTTAACCCTGAGCGTTCCAGTTCACCAAACAATTTTGGCCCTATCTACATAATGTGGAAAAAGTGAAAGGAAATGTGTTGTAGGCAAATTGACAGCTACCAGATGTGAACAAGGGGACTTAAAGAATGAGAGCGATGCCGCCAATGAGTATATACCATACAGTTGCTAAGGTGGGGCCCCGACATAGGATACTCACCACACACGGGGATATGAACACACACACAAAATGCGCCTCACACTACCACGTGCTTGAACACATATACCACCCTCAGCACACATTTCACCACACATACACCAACCTCGCCACATAATCGCTCTAAAACACACACAAGTCTGGTATTATCCTTCAACAATAAAAATCTGATTAATAAGCAGCAAAACTACAAAGGAAACAAATGTACCATATAGGAAATACGGCAGCTGTCAGTCACATGAGCTGTCTATTATGTGTATGTGTGAGCTAATATATACTGTCAGGGGGGAGGGTTTCCTGTTGCCTGGGGATTTATCAGCATGCCAAGAGCAACCAATCACAGCTCAGCTTCTATTTTGATACTGTTAATCTGAGCTCTGATTGGTTAATATAGACAACAAAGGACACTCTCAGTAAAGCTTCTGTGAGGTAATAAGATGTCTGTGAGGTAATAGGATGTCAGTTAGGGTGTGTTGGTGGAAAGGCTGATGTCAGTCACATTACCTCTATGTGAGGGATATAGAAACTGCCAGTTACAGACTATTTTTACTGAGAAACAAGGCTGACACACATGACACAGCAGCTGCTTCCTCAAGGGCCAATGAACTTTCTGAGGAGAGGGAAGTGAGGCTTGCAAACATGAAAACAAGAGCTGCTACCTCAAGGGCCAATGAACTTTCTGAGGAGAGGGAAGCAAGGATCCACCAAAGCTGTGTAATGGGACAAGACTCTTGATTAAGAACCTGTTTCCACATGTAATTGAGGCAACCATTTTGACAGGATGTGCCACAGGAGATGTTTTCATTCCAATAATTCCTCTTATTCCATCTGATTTGCCTTTTGATTTTAAACGCCTCCAGTTTCCTATTCGACTGGCATTGCTATGTCCATCAATAAGGCTCAGGGACAGTCTTTGAAAGTAGTTGGAATTGATTTACAATCTCCATGCTTTTCTCATGGTCAACTTTATGTGGTCTGTTCAAGAGTTGGAACAGCCAAAAATCTGTTCGTCTTTGCACCTGAAGGAAGAACTAAGAATGTCGTCTATCAAAAGGCTCTTGAATAAGGAGTAGAAGATTACTTCACATTACTTGGCCAATTTAGTTAAATCTGTGTGGAATATCTGTGGTGTTGAAATATATGTTGTGAAATGCTTCTATTAGCTTAGTTTTTGCCTTTTAATAATTAAATTTCTATCGATTTGTTTTGTGGTTTTTGTGTGCTGAATACATTTTTGTTAACACATTCTATTTTGTTAACAGCAGTTATTAACCCGGGCGAAGCCGGGTAGTACAGTTCAATATAAAGGAGGCAGAGATTCATCCTCCACATAGGCTGTACAACTGTGCATTAATTTAATTTCCAGGTGTTTCCACTCTAGTGGACATATATATTTTCTGTCCCCCATGGAGACACAAGCCATGTCCGAATATGTCAAAGAAAACCTGAACAGAGGATTCATCTGGAAATTTTCCTTACCCTTCCTTACTCTTTTTTTTGTCAAGAAAAACCGGGTCATTTTGGCATTGTATTGATTACAGAGGTCTAACCCAGGTCCTGGTCAAAAACAAGTATCCTCTGCCCCTTATTTCAGAGCTTTTTGACTGACTCAGAGGAGCCTGGATCTTGTCTAAGCTGGATTGCGAGGAGCATATAATCTGGTCTACATTCAACAGGGAAGACTGCTTTACACCCAGGACAGCCATTATAAGTACCTGGTCATGCTGTTTGGTCTTTGTAATCCACTAGCTGTTTTCCAGGAATTTGTTATTGACAATTTCCAAGACCTCCTATATATTAGTGTGGTGTGTATTTTGATGATATCCAGGTCTTCTCCTCAGATCTGCCTACCCATAGGAGAAACGTCCTGCAGAGACTCAGGGAGAATCAGTTTATATGCCAAGTTTGATAAGTGTATTTTCAAGCAAGCCTCTCTTCCTTTCCTGGGTACATTATCCATGACACTGGGTTAAAGATGGATCCTGAGAAAAAGTCCTCCATCCTCTTCCGGTAAGAACAAAGGCCATCTTGTCGTATCTCGGCTTTGCTTACTATTTGGGCATTTCATCCCTCAGTTCTCCTCTGTAACAGCTCAGATTTTGACCCTGATCTGTAAGGGCGCTAACCTTAAAGTCTGGTGTCTTGGGGTGGTATAATAGATTGGGAATCAGGAGGCAAGATAGTAAGAGGGCAAGGGCATTCATGGGAGCTAGTCTGACCCTAAACTTGGGGTCCCTGACTAGCCCTGTTCCAGAAGGTACCTCTGGAATGAGGAGGTTCAGGCTGCTGCCGAAGCCCTTCACTCCTAATCAGCCCTAGGCTAAGAGCCTCTACCTACACCAATGGACTGGGAAACCAGCAGCTTTAATGGAAGTCAATGGCAGCAAAAACACAGTTCAGCACAGCATGGGGTCCAAGTAGAAATGAGCTCTATCTGCGACACCTAGTGGAAGGAAGTGAAGCTATTTCAAAGCTGGGGGAGTGGAGATCTGAATACTAAGACACACTCCTCCACCTAAGTGCTATGACTCATCCCTCCACCTGCAAAGATGCAACAGCAGACTGAGGAAAAAAAAAACCTCAGATTTAATCACAGCAGCAGCACTCATGGACTGCAAAGCAGTCAACACATTATATGTGGACGCTGGAGGCCAAGGACACTTTCCAGTCTCTGAAACAATTCTTCACTTTTGTTCCAGCGCTTCATAGGACCGAGGCAAACAAGCAGTTCTTTCTGCAGGTGGATGCCTCATCAATTGGAGCTGTAGCGGTGCTCTAGCATAAGTCATCGTTGAGGTGACTAATCACCTGTGGATTCTTCTCCAAGGCCTTCTAAGCTCTGTTACACAACTACTACCTAGGTGACCAAGAGTTTTTGGCAATTAAGCTTGCTCTAGAGGAGAGGCAGTTTCTCCTGGAGAGGGCTGTTCGTTCTGTGGTGATTTACATCAACCATAAAAACCTCACCTATCTTCAGTCAGCTATGAGACTGAATCCATGGCGAGCCAGGTGGTCGCTATTCTTTGCCTACTTTGACTTTGTGCTTCACTTCTGGCCAGGCAATACAACATCAAAGCAGAAACTTCTGAGGACAATAGGAAGAGGATCTTGCAGTGGAGTCACTAATTCAAGCTGGCCAGTCATGCTGGGCAGAAGAAGACTCTTCTACTCATCTCTCACCATTACTGGTGGCCTTCTCTTTGCCAGGACATTGTGGGCTTTGTTGCTTCCTGCCTGTCCTGTGCTTGGAATAAGACCCCTAAATTGCTTCTATTCGATCGTCTGCTTCCCCTTCCAGTACTTTCCTCTCCATGGCAGCATATTGCCACAGACTTCATCACAAACCTGTCGGTTTGCTGAGGCTGCACTGTCATCTGGGTGATAATGGATCATTTTTCCAAAATGAAGCTTTGGGAAAGGAAGGTGTGCCACAGTCCGCGCTGCCAAAATCTCCCGCTTGTAAATAATGCAAGTAGCCGATGTCCAAATCAAACCTCTCTTTTATTTCTCCAACGTGTTTCAACGCCCTCCTGGCGTCTTCCTCAGGGCTCCTGAGGAAGACGCCAGGAGGGCGTTGAAACGCGTTGGAGAAATAAAAGAGAGTTTTGATTTGGACATCGGCTACTTGCATTATTTACAAGCGGGAGATTTTGGCAGCGCGGACTGTGGCACACCTTCCTTTCCCAAAGCTTCAGATATCGTCTACCCGTGTGGAGACCGGTGGAAGTCCAGCAGCAGCCAGCAGGATACGCATCCTATCAGGTGTTTTAACCAGTTGTGGGTGGCACAACTGGAATAGGTGAGTGACCATCTCTTACTCACCTGCTTTGATTTAGTGTCGAGTGATAAGGGCACTATTGCGCCTCTTCTCCCCCCCCCTTTCTTTTTTCATTCTTCCAAAATGGCACACTTCATCCCTTTGTGTCATCTGCCATTGGCCACTGAACTGGTGAGGCAATTCACACAACACATCCCTAGGCTCCACGATTGTCCTCGACACATCATATCTGACAGAGGAGTTTAATTCTCATCTTGATTTTGGAGGGCGATCTGTAAACTCCTTGAGGTGTCCCTGGATTTCTCCTCGGCTTATCGTCCACAGATCAATGGCCAGATAGAGTGAATTAATCCAATCCTGACTTCTTTTCTTTGGTACTTCTCTAATGTGCATCATGGTGACTGGGTCAGGCTCCTTCCTTGGGCAGAGTTTTCCTATAATATTCATATCAGCAATCTTCTGCAAAATCTCTGTTCCTCATAGTCTTTGGGCAACAACCAAGTATTCCTATTCCAGTGGCCTCTGCCTCTGGCATCCCTGCAGCTGACACTTTCTTCAGGGAATTCTTCAAGATCTGGGATGAGACTAAAGTTGCTCTCAAGAAGGCTTTGGTACGGATGAAAAGACATGCTGACAAGAGGCGTTTGTATTCCCTCAACTTCCTCCCTCGTGACAAAGTGTGGCTCTTTTCTAAATATATCTGCTAAAGGCTATGTGAGGATGCTGCAGATTTTTCACTTTTTTGCCATGATTTTCCAGACTAAGAGTGCGTTCACATGCTGCGTATTTGCTGCATATTTTTACGCGAGTGCTGTTGCAGTTTCTGTAGATAAAACCAGGAGTGGAACAATCAGAGGAAAAGTCTAATAGAAACATGGGCTACACTTCTGTATTTAATCACCCATTGCTGGTTTTAATCAGCCACTCCTGGTTTTGGCTACAAAAATTGCAAGAGCACTCGTGTAAAAATACGCAGCAAATACGCAGCGTATGAATGCACCCTTAAAGCACTTTGACTGCAAAGTGTATGCGAATTTAGAAGTGTTGTGCCCATGCTGCGGATTTTCCTGTGATGGAAATGGCACACATTTTCCTGTGATAAAATGTGCAGCATGTCAATTCTTTCAGTGTATTTTGTAGCGGTTTTCACCATAGAGCTCAATGTTAGCTCCAAAATACGCAACTATGCAGCACTGTTCACACAGTGAGAATTTGTTGCTTTTTTAGCATAGATTTTGTGCTTATTTTATGCTTATGACTTGGGGCTCTGCTGTAATTTTGCTCTGGTACAGCAGGCAGCTACAGGCTGCCATGTACCTCAACCTGCCTAGTTTTACCTGGTTGAAAAATTATATGGGCTTTGCCATATTTTTGGTTGCTAACCAGGTAAAATTGGGCAGCTGAGGGCTTGAATCCTCAGTGTGAAGAACATAATTACAAACCTTTTCCCATCATTATTACTCCTAATGAAAATGTCCACGATAATCCTCTGTGATGTCCAATCATAGCGGGAGCCAAAACTGACTGTCAGCTGTGAGCGAAGTGACATCACAGCTTGGTTCATCTAAGATGACCTAAAGCAAGGTGGCTGAGCTCTCACCTCTGATGAACTTTGGCATGTCACCTCGCTCACAGCCAGCAGTCAATTTCAGCTCCCGCTGTGATTGGATATTGTAGAGAACTATCGTGGAGGTTTTTTTTGGGGGGTAATTAGGTTGGGAAAAAAGTTTGTGTATCAGGATTCCAGCTCTTCAGATTACCCTTTGTGTCTCCACCCCCTTATCCAAGATGGCATCTGCTACTTCATTCTTGTCCATGTGTTCCTGTTTTCCTGTCTATACAAGCTCTAGTTCATTTTCCAGGCCTGTTTTGAGTATTTTGCTTGGATCTCTGGCTCAACAGTGCATCTCACGTTGTGCTCCTTCAACAACTATTCTGGTTCAGCTCTTTCCAGCTTCTCTGAAGTCAGAAGTCCAGCTAATCTCCACCTACATTCTGCCCTGCTTCACATAATCTCTGTTTGTTCTAAAAAGCTCAACTGTGGCCATTCAGTTAAATTTATGTAATTGCAATTGCAGTGCTGCGGATTTCTTGGGACTTTTATTTGTTTTCTGCACTGCATCCCGTTCTGGATTATTCTCAGAAACTATGCCGTACCCAGGCCTGCCTGGGTATGTATGAACCTATAGAAGGTTCTGTTTTTGGCCACGTCCTGTGTGACCTGTTACCTGAAACTATTCCATTTGGCATCACTGTGAATGAACTGTTACTTGCACAATATATGAACTCTGCTCTTATTTGCTTCACCTGCATGTTTGTACTTGTTTGCCACGTGTGCAAATACAGGCTTTCAACTTCATGCCTTGTCTCAGTCTGTTTGCTCCCGCACCAGTAGATTCCTAAAATATCCACTCTAGTTGTTACAGATACCTCAAGCTAATCAAGGAATCTGCAGGGGCAATGCCTACGAGACACAAGTAGAACAACTGTTTGCCATGATTAACTCTCTACAAGAGGATGTAATGGTTCTGCAAAAAACTTTGGAGGCTTGGAGTCTTAGTATGGACAGGCTCTTCAGGACTTAAGTACTCAAGTGGCGGCATATGTGGCTTTAAACCCCTGATCTGCAAGTTAGCCCACCTAAGTTGCCACCAATCAGATTCAGTGGTGACCACGACAAATTTCATGGAATTGTAAACCAAATTATTTTATATTTTGATG
Source organism: Allobates femoralis (assembly GCA_033576535.1). Taxonomy (NCBI): domain Eukaryota; kingdom Metazoa; phylum Chordata; class Amphibia; order Anura; family Aromobatidae; genus Allobates; species Allobates femoralis. The sequence continues at coordinate 213,407,398 of JARQOC010000005.1, forward strand.
TGCATGCCAACTGCTTTCACACTGATCAATTTAAGGTTCTTGTGTATTATCATGCTGCTCACCTCACGAGCACTCACCTGAGCAAATCCAATGATTGAGTCTCATGATCCTCGTTTGAATAATTTGGATGATTTTTGGCCGCTCTGGTACTAATTTTTGATGACCCTAACTCCTGCGCCTCAGCTGAGATCACCTTATTCTCATTGCTCCAGTTTAAATGTTCTGTTATTTAGTATGCCATGGAATTTAGAAGGCTATCAATTGATACTAACTGGATAAGTTGCTGGAACTTCTAAAGAAAGAGTTTAGCTTTTCTTGGAAAACCTCTCACTTGTCATACTTGGGAATAAAAATTATCAAGCCATTATCTGACATTATTGATGCAAACTTTTCAGATTTATACACTACCTTACAAAAAGATATCTCCCACCTGTCCAAAGCTGAGATTTCTTGGTTGGATAGGATTTCTTCTTATAAGTTATTTATTCTTCGCAAAATCCTGTATCTCCTGCGACCTATACCAGTGCACATTTCCAAGAAGTACATTCAAAAACTACAAAATCAGCTATCAGACTTTACTTGGAATAAAAAGAGACCTAGAAATCCGAAATCGATTTTTCAGAAAAAGTTCTTGAATGGTGGATTACAACTTCCAAATTTACATGCATATTTTATTGCTTCTTTGATTACTAGCTCTCAAAAATGGTGGGAATCCAGGGAGAAACCTTCCTGGGTATATATGGAGGAATTGGGCATGTTTAATAATTAGTCCTGAATTTTTGATAATATCTCATCTGACTAACTGCAGAACACGACTTCCTACCGAGCTCACTATTCGAGCAACTATTCAGGGTTGAAAGAGCTGGCAAGGATGTTGAAACTTTTGTTTAATCTGGTGGAACCATCATGGATCCCTGTAGATTTTCTTGTAGCTTTCTTCTGGGTATGGACCTCTCTTTATGGAAAGTGAGGGAAATCCTAGTTTGGGTTTGGACACACATCAGTGAAACTCGTCCGAGTTTACTGTGCGGAAAAATTGCATTGCTCTCTGACCAATGTTTAACTAATGTCCGAGAGCAAATTTCCGAGCCTCATACCCTTTTTCCGCATCCGATTCTCGGATTGAGAGTCAATCGCAACATGTTGCGATTCTAGTGAGTCATGGACGAGACTCGCCAATGCAAGTCTATGGGTCCGACAAAAAACTCAGATTGCACTCGGAAAGCACTCGCACCATCTGAGTCTGATGCTAGTTTTAAATGCTACATTACCATTCTGTAGTTCAAGACACTGTAGGAAATGCACCTGTAATTGATTATACAGTAACTAGCTGCTGAGGAAAAAAACTGATTGCACTCGGAAAGCACTCGCAAGCCACACTGAGCAAAACTAGGATCACACTAATCCGACTCTCGGATCAGGAATCAAACAGTTTTTGCACTCTGATGTGTGTCCATACCCTTTAACTGAAATCTTGGACAATAGTTTATTGAGATCCTTCACTCATCTTAGCGACAAGTATAGCCTACCGGATCCTGAAATGGGAAATTAGTATCGTATAGATAAGGCATTAAAAAGGAGATAATAAGTTTTACCTCCCCGATAATGTAGTAGAGTTATTGCGTTACCCAAATAAACATATAATTTGGAGAACTAATTCCCTATATCAAATTTTAAATAAGTCAAATCCCTTTCTAAAGCACACTACCTAGACATTTGGGAGAGGGACCTGTCTCGGGATGAGAAACTGGACGGTCAGATCTTTTCCAAGACTTTGGAGTTAATACATTCATATTCCGTGCACATCTCTACTGGAGACTCAATTCAAAGTATTTTCAAATTGGTATTTTACACCTACCAATCTACATATGGTAGGGTACGCGAAATTGTATTGACTGCTGGAGAGAGTGTGGGTGTGTGGGGACTTTAAAACATATCTTCTGGTTCTTTTCAAGACTGACATCATTTTGGCAGGACACTCAAAAACTACTAAGATCTGTAACGGGACTTAACCTGAAAACACACGGCCAAGATAGCTCTGATACTAGTGGGAATCGCTGACCTTCCTAAGAGGAATAGGACTTTTGTTCTGCATGTAATACTAATGGCTAAATCCTTAATAGCATCTCTCTGGAGAAACTCGAAGGTTCCCACAATAACCACCCTGATAGATAGATTATGGCTCATAATTTGTACGAACATTCGTTCGCTCTTAGACAGAATGCTCGTGGAAAATATCAGGATAAATGGGGGGATTGGGTGACTATATTTGCTCCTAATTTGAGTTTGTATTGTGCTTGAGGTAACATAAATGTCCTTTAGTCAAAATTCACTAAGTAATGCTACACACACAACTATAGTAGCTATCAAAATACTTGTATATGGTTTGAATAGTGTTGGGGATCTGAGCATCAATTGTAATTAGTATTTCAAAGATCTTTCCATGTCATTGTATATAGTTTTATTATTTTTTTATTGTCCTTGATTATATATATGATGGTTAAAAAGATTGATTAAGCAATGTTGTTAATTCATACCAATTATTATACTCTTTGTAAAAAAGCATTGACATGTTGACTGACTTTGTATATAGTTAATAAAAACAGTTAAACAGAAAATATAAAATCATTCAATCAGATCGGTAAACGGCGTAACGGAAAAAAAAGTTTTTTTGGTTGCCACAACATTGCAATAAAATGCAAAAATGGATGATCATAACACGCATCTACCCAAAAAAGGTATAATTAGAAATGCCAGCTCAAGATGCAAAAAATAAGTTATCGTCCCGAATAATGAAAGCGTTATGGTCCCTGGAAAATGGCGCAAAAGTGCAATTCTTTTTCTTTAATATCTTTTGAATTTTTTTCAACACTTAGATAACAGTAAAAGTATATATGTTTGGTATTTTTAGGAACTCCTACTGACCTGAGGCATCATACTGACATATCAGTTTTACTATACAGGGTGGGCCATTTATAAGGTGGGCCATTTATATGGTTACACCTAAATAAAATGGGAACAGTTGGTGATATCAACTTCCTATTTGTGGTACAGTGGGTCTTTTCCAGATAAGTGGTGACCATGGTGGCCATTTTGAAGTTGGCCATTTTGCATCCAACTTTATTTAGGTGTATTAATGTAAAAGGCCCAACCTGTATATTGATCATGGTGAATAAAAAACCCAAAAAACAAATGATTAATTGTACTTTTTTTTACATTTTCACTGCAGTTTGATTTTTTTTCCCATTTTCCTGTTCACTATATGGTAAAAAAAATATGTAAATCAAAAGAACAACTCATTCTACAAAAAACAAGCCCTCATATGTCTATAGTGGTGGAAAAATAAAAAAGTTATGGTTCCTGGAAGATATGGATGGAAAAACGAAAAACAGAAAATGGAAAATTGCCCGGGGGTGAAGGGTTAAGTGCCCCCCTCTTTATTTTTCAAGCAGTGTATATATATTCAAATATATATTCAAATATATTTAAATATACATATATTTATAATTACCTAATGCTTTTCCATCATCCACTTCCGTCAGGATGAGGCTGAACCCCACAATCCACTGCGCCAAGTACGCCAGATACCATATTGGGACATCGAAGTGATGGGTCTCCCAATATGGTGATTGCCGCACTCCTGCTACCTGACACACACCTCCGCTGCCATATGCCCCCTGCTGCCTGACACCCGTCTGCCACCAGACATCCCCCCTCTGCCCAACACCCATCTGCTGCCAGAAACTCCCCACTGCCCGACACACCTCTACCAACAGATACCCCCCGCCTTCCACCCCTCCACCACCAGACACCCCCTGATTCCTGACAACCCCTCTGCCTCCAGACACTCCCCTGGTACCCGGCACCCCTCCACCACCAGACACCCCCACACTGCCTGACACCCATCCACTGTCAGATATCCCCCTGAAACCTGTCCACTGCCAGACACCCCTCCGCTGCCAGACACCCCCACCACACCCCCACTACCTGATGCCCAACACCCTCCACTGCCAGACACCCCCTGCTGCTCCTTTGTCAACCCAACACCCCCCCTCACCCACTGAAGCTAGGACACTCCAAGGCTCTGTGTGCAGCCTGCCTGTGTGTCCAGGTGGAGATGGGTTGTGGGTGCTCTTTGGTGTTTACAGAAGGCACTGTACCGCTTAGCACACACAGGCACCAGAAAGATCCTTGGAGTTTCCTAGCATGGTCGGTGCAGACACACATGCACATACACATACTTGCACCTGCACAAAAAGGCACTTACACACACATGCATATACACACACACACATGCACATACACACACACACACATGCACATACATACACATGCGCACATACAAAGGCACACAGAAACACACATGCACATCGATACACACATGTACATACACACAAACACACACAAACATGCACATACAGATGCATATACATACACACATGCACATACACACGCATATACACCCACATGCATAAAGACATGCACATTCACACCTATGCACATGCACACACACCCACATGCACGCATATACACATATGCACATACACACACACACATGCACACATACGCACATACGTGCACACATGCGCATACACACATGCACATACACACATGCATGCACATACATGCATGCAAATACACACACATACACACATACAAATGCACATACACACATGCATATCGATGGATATACACCCACACACAAATTCACATGTGCATTCACACAAACATGAGCTTTCAAACACACTCACATATATGTATACATGCACATATATATACATACATACATAAATAAATACACATGCATACACGCACACAGATATGTGCACCCACATGCACATACATGAACACATAAGAACACACACACACATACAAGTGCTTTCACATATATACATTCACACACATACACACACATACAGGCATACACATACTTACATGCACACATTCACACATGCATATAAATGCACATACACCCACATGCACATTCACACACATGCGCATTCACACACACATGAGCATTCACACACACCCACATATATGCATACATACACATGCATACATACATGCATATATGCAAAAACATACAGACACACACATGCATGCATACATACACATGAACATACACACACGCATACACACATACTCCAGCACATATACACCTGTGCATACACACACGCACATACATACATGCACTTACACACATATATGTGCATACACGCATGTGCATGCATGCACAAACATGAACACACAAACATACAAGTGCATTCACATATACTCATACACACACGCATACACATACAGGCGCATACTCAAACATACAGACATACACATACTTACATGCACATATATGCATACATGTGCATCCATGCACACATACACATACTCACATGCGCATACACACACATGCACATACACACACTCATACATACATGCGCATACACACACACATACACATACATGCATAAACTTGCATACATGCACACATACACACACATGCACACATACATACACAGATACAAAGACATACTCCACATGCACACATAAACACACATACACACGCGGTCGCCATCTTTGGACACTCGGATATACAAAGATGGCAGCCACGTGATGAATCTCACCGCCCCACCACAATATTACAGGATTACATTTGAGGGGAACTTGGTGGGAGCTAATAAAATGGATAACAAGGTGTATCTGTCAATTTTATATGTAATAAAAGATTTTTCTCTCTGTGTGTTTTTTTCGTCTTTACTGAAAGTATTGCTAATGGCCGGCTGTCATACTGACAGCTGACATTAGTAATGCAACTTGATGTCAGCTGCCAAAAAAAAGCTGACATCAACCCCTTTTTTAGCTAGTCTACCACCGCTACATGACAGCTGGAAGAGTGAGGTAACCGGAATTTATGGCATCTTTCATGGAGGTGCCAATTCTGGGGCGACTGCTGGCTGCAATTTTCAGCATGGGGGGCCCAGAATGCTTGGGCCTTACAATGCTGAGAATGCCAGCCCCCAGCTGCCCTGGTTACCTTGGCTGCAAATAGAAAATATGGCGAAGCCCACGTCAATTTTTTTAAGTAATTTATTTAAATAACTAAAATAAAAACAGGGCTTCCCTGTATTTTTTTAGTGAAGGTAGCAGGGGTTGGCAGCCAGTAGCAGCTTGGTTTACTTGCGCTGGCAATGGAAAATACAGAAAAGCCCTAGACATTTTTTACCAAGAAATTAAATACTTTTTTATTTAACCTTCCTAGCGTTATTCCCGAGCCTGACTCGGGGTTAACATTCACTACCAGAAGCGTTAACCCCGAGTCAGGCTCGGGCTTACCCGCGTTCGCGGCAGATGCGGTGAGAAAACCGCATCTGCCGCACTTGCCGCACTTGCCGCACTTGCGCCGCACTTGCGGCGCGGTTGCGGTAATCTGCATAAGGGAACCAACCACCTCGGATGACCCTCATACACTGTTAATATGTGCCCCTGCAGCCTAGTAAACCATTAGCAGCACTGTTTTTGTGTGAAAAGTGGCTGCAGTAGAAGTGAGATAATGATTTTATACACTTACATGCCTGCGTACTTGAGGGCGTCTCCCTGTGTGTGCTGGCACTTGTGGGCTGTGCTCATCATGCCTGCTCTCCCCCTCCCTTATGCACGCCCCCTCTCAGCCTGCTATAGTGATGTGAGGCTGATTGCGTCATAAAGGGGCGGGGCAACCGGGATGCCGTGATTTAGGAAGAAGCCCCATTGGCGAAACGCGTCAGGGTGGTTGTGGCATCCATTAAGGATAGGTAAATATACTGCTTATGGAGGTGCACATGTTGTATGGACAACGTCCTTGTGTATAATATAAGGTAGTTTTTGGGGGAATCAACTGTTTATGATTGATCTGGTACAGCAGTTAACATTCTGATTTGGCCCTGGCTTAGACATCCTGCCAAAGGTGCATAAAGATTCATTTTCCTGATGACATATATTGGTGAATGAATGGTATAGAATATATTATATATACTGGAGTGAATTCTGTTTTGGCACATTGTATAATCTACTTTTAGGCTGGTGCCTGTGTATGTGTATTTATTGCTTATACTTTTTTATTTACAATACACCTTTATGGTTGGTATAGTGTATTGTATTTAGTTTACACTTCTTTTGCACTTTATGCAGTTTGATGTGTTGTCATCCTGCACCTTGTTCAATAATTCTAATAATAATTCTTTGATATGGATGGTGTAGTGTTATGTGCAAGGTTTTAGCACTATTTTCAGCACTTTATTCAGCACTTTACTATGCAATTTTTTTATTTTTTTATTTTTTGGTGTGTATAATGTTTTATGCACTAGCAATATAATTTTATGCAATATTTTGGTTTTTAATTTTTTACACAGTGTGTGATTGGGTATTACTTTGCACATTCGAAGCATATTATTATATCCACTTTTTTCAGCAATTTTAGCATACACAGTATATTTACGAGTGTCAACACCAACCAGCTCACATATCCAGTATTTTTTTAATGTATAACTTATCCTTTATTGTTTCCTACTGATACGATACCAGTGTCAAAATTAAATATTGACCTATGAAATATACAATTTTTAAAGAAATTATTTTCTAAAGTATTTTATGGCTCCCTCCTCCTCTTATAGCTTCTAATGTAACAATTTGGATGCATTGATCATGGTTGTTTCATCATGTAATATTTTAATATTGAAATTGTATGTGTATTATGTAGCTATATACCAATAAAATTAATATTTTTATACCAGATTTTGGGCTATAAACTCTTTTTCGAATAGGTTGTTGTTTGGTTTGAGTTTGCCTTAAGTGCATTATTGGCCTTTATCGGTCTCCCAATGTGATAGCATCGGGGGCCCACCAAATATAATATATATATTCACGATACATCCACAAACTTTAGATGTATTTTGTTGGAATGTTATGTGATATACCATCACAAAGTAGAAAATATTTGTAAAGTGTGAGGGAATTGATATATGGCTTTCTAAATATTGTAAAATACAAATCTTTAAACAGTCACATAAGTCAATAATTTGTAGGACCATCTTTTGCTGCAATTACCGCTGTGAGTCTTTTTGGCATGTTTCTACCAGCTTTGCACATCTAAAGGTTATAAGTCTGCCCATATGTCTGTGAAAAATATCTCCAACTCAGTTGTATTGGATGAAGAACTTCTGAACAGCAATTTTCAAGTCTTGTCACAGAGTTTACATGGGATTTAGGTGTGGGACTAGACTGGGCTAAATATATGCATGCCATACTTTTCAGATTTATATTTTTTAGAAATATTTAGTAAACCATGTATAATATCCTTCGCACTTTACAAATGCTGGCTAATATGTGTTGGTATATATCATAAAATCCCAACAAAATAGACTTAGAGGGAACCAGTCACCCCCTAGCGCCTATTAAACTAAAAGAGCAGCACTTATGCTGCATTTTGTGAAGGTGGCTCTTATCTCTTTTCCCCCAGTGACACCAAAATATTCACTTTATAATATTTCTTGCCCTTTATGATAATACCTCTAAAAGGTCTGGCAGGTACGCTCCCTTCCCTGAACCTAAATGCCTTGCTACAGTCTTTTACTCCTCCTCCTCTGTCCTCAGGGAGCCTCCTCCTCACCTCCTCCCCTCCTCATGACATCATCGGCATCTGCGCACATTAGTTAGTTCTCGGGCATACTCCATTTGCTCTGCCCGAGAAGTTGAATCAGATGATGACACCAGGATGCACCTGCGTATAGAGCAGGCACCAGATCCCAGCCCTGTACTGTGTTATGCTGTATGCACACTACAGGGCCAATATCTTGTGCCTGTGCTATTCACAAGCGCAACCTGGTGACATCATCTGATCTAAGTTCTCAGGCACAGCGAACAGAGCATGCCTGAGAACTAACTAATGTGTGTAGGCACCGATGATGTCATGAAGAGGAGGAGGTGAGGAGGACATTTAGGTCCAGGGAATCGAGCATACCTCCCAGACCTTTTAGAGGTATTACCATATAGGGCGGGAAATATTATAAAGTGAATATTTTGGTGTCCCTGAGGGCAGAGAGATAAGAGCTACCTTCACAAACTGCAGCATAGGTGCGGGGGGGAATGGGGTGGTAACAGCTTCCCTTTAAGTTTGTGGGTATAATATGAAAGAATGTGGAAAAGGTCAAGGTGTATGAATAGTTTTTCCAGGCATTGTATATATATACACACTAGCTGTACTACCCGGCTACGCCTGGGTTAATAAATAACTGATTTTAGCTATAACAAAATAGAATTTGAATATGTCATATTAATGACCTGTAGGAAAGTAGAAGCTGAGCTGTGATTGGTTGCTATAGGCAGCCTGATAAATCTCCAGCCAACAGTAAACCCTCCCCCCGGCCAGGCAGTATATATTACCTCACACATACACATAATAGACAGCTCATGTGACTGACATCTGCCTTAATTCCCTATATGGCACATGTGTTGCACATTGGCTGTTTTTAATCAGATGTTTATTTTTGGAAATTAAAGATAGCACATGAGGCGAGTTGTGTGAGGCGATTTATGCACATCTGTCTGTGTGGTGTGTGTGTCCCTGGGGTGTGTGTGTCCCTGGAGTGTGTGCATGTGTGTCCCTGTGGTGTGTCTTCTTGTGGGGGAAGGGGTGTCCCTGTGGTGTGTGTCCTTGTGGGGGGGAGCGGTGTCCCTGTGGTGTGTGTCCATCCCTGTGGGGTCTCTGTGTTCCTGTGGGGTGTGTGTGTGTGTCTCTGTGTCCCTGTGGGGTGTGTATGTGTGTGTGTCCCTGTGTGTGTCCCCCTGTGGTGTGTGTGTGTGTTCCTGTAGGGTGAGGGCATGTGTTCCTATAGGGAGTGTATGTGTGTGTGTGTCTGTGGTGGGGTCGGTGTGGTGTGTGTGTGTCTCTCTGTTGTGTGTGTCTCTTTGTGGTGTGGGTGTGTGTGTGTGTGTGTGTTCGGGTGCGTGGTGAGTATCCAATGTTGGGGCTTCACCTTAGCGACTATACACTTGCTGTTACTCTTTGTGTGCGTGTGGTGTGTTTACATGTCCCCATGCGTGGTGAATATCCCATGTTGGGGCCCCACCTTAGTGACTATATGCTGGTATATGCTGTTAGTCTTTGGCGCTGTCATTAAGCCCCTCTCATTCACAACTGTCAACTGGTAACTGTCACTTTCTCTCCATTATGTATATAGGGCCAAAATTGGTGAATTGGAATGCGCAGGGTTAACATTTTGCCTCACAACATAGCCTATGACGCTATCAGGGTCCAGACGTGTGTCTGTGCAAAATTTTGTGGCTGTAGTTGCGACGGTGTAGATGCCAATCCCGGACCTACACACACACATACACACATTCAGCTTTATATATTAGATATGGTACATTTGTTTCTCTTGTAGTTTTGCTGCTTATTAATCAGATTTATATTTTTGAAGGATAATACCAGACTTGTGTGTGTTTTAGGGCGATTATGTCGCGAGGTTAGTGTATGTGTGGTGCAATGTGTGCTGAGGGTGGTATATGTGTTCAAGCACATGGTAGTGTGTGGCGCATGTTGTGTGTGTATTCATATCCCTGTGTGTGGTGAGTATCCTATGTCGGGCCCCACCTTAGCAACTGTACGGTATATACTCTTTGGCGCCATCGCTCTCATTCTTTAAGTCCCCCTTGTTCACATCTGGCAGCTGTCATTTGCCTCCAACACTTTTCCTTTCACTTTTTCCCCATTATGTAGATAGGGGCAAAATTGTTTGGTGAACTGGAACGCGCAGGGTTAAAATTTCGCCTCACAACATAGCCTATGATGCTCTCGGGGTCCAGATGTGTGACTGTGCAAAATTTTGTGGCTGTAGCTGCAACAGTGTAGATACCAATCCTGGATATAATACACACACACATACACACATACACACATTGAGCTTTATGTATTAGATTTATATTCATACCATATATTTATGTTTAAGATTCATTTATTGTATGTTTATATGTACATGTATAGGTCCCACATTATTTACATGCATAGCTGCTTCATGTACACGTCTCATGAATGCTTATCTCTAGTAGAGTCATTCTGTTTGTTTTCCTACATGTTTCTATCTATTCAATTTTAGTCCCGCAGTGAAAATTACATAGTTGAAGTCCTTGATTACAACAAATAAAAGGAAGACGATTCCACCCCCCAAGTGGAAAGAAGTATTTAATTTCTGAGATGTATTATATGGTTTTCTTTTCTAAGAAAGACCACATAAAAAGAAACTGCTCCTAGAATTCCTAAGGCCTGTGTGCATGGAATATCTCAGTAAGCTATGTACCTGCCTCAATCAATGGAAGAATCTTACTAATGTGTAATATATGCATTATTCAGACACAAAAAATAGTGATAGTTTTATCTGTTTTAAGACACCTACTGTTTTGGAGAGATTTTAATGAGTAACATAATTCAAAGCTAATTGTGCCTAATTGCAATCAGAATGTTTTGTAAAATAAGCATTAAAAATGCATGTTAACTCTTAGAATTCTATTCAGTCTTTTAAATAATTATCACCATTACTAAGTAAGAGCAGCTAAAATTTTGGGGTTCAAATCCACTATATTGATTTTTTTTATGGGGGAATTTTTAGAATTGGGTTCCTCATGTTTAATTTTCAATAAACCTTGCTCAGGAATTAGAGGATGCTTTAAAGGAAGTACTCCACTTTAATTTGTGTGGAAGATTCTGGGCTATCCAAATAAAAGAAAAAAGAAAAATGGAAGAAAAAATCTGTCCCAGGGGTCTGAGGTTAGTTCAAAACTCATCTTTCCCTAATGATCCCACTTTGGGACACTATTATTAATGATGGTATGCAATGGATGTTAACTTGTTTGTATAAAAAAAATCTCAACAATGAACCTTTTGAGAAGATCTATACCATAGTTAAAGAACTTTTATGTTTTGAAACACATTCTGATTTAAAACATTCAACTATTAAACCATTACATCCATATTACAATTGGAACATGACCCTATCATGAAAAATGTAAAAAAAAAAAAACGACATTGTAATAGAGATGATTACCGCAACCAAAATGAAATCAATCTGCTTATAGTAAGAAATTAAATACCTCTATTCTATAAACACAATTTAAAAGGAACAGAAACTTTACTTATATTATCTTTAAGAAGGAACACTCCTTTTCCACCGAAGTAGAAAAACCCCCCAACAAAAATACCATAAGCTCCCCACTGGACACTAGAGGTATAAAAGTGAATTAAACACTACAATTTTTCAATTGGCAAATTCTTTAACTTTTTGTTGTTAAAATTAATTTAATAAAAATTGTTATATTTTAACATACTCAAAAGACTATTTTACACCATATTGCACAACATTTATTGAGGATGGGCTATTACTATTGGGAAAAAATAAAGCCCTGATGAAGATATAACTTGGTAACGTACATAAGCGGCAGGCAGCGGGGATTCGGCTACTAACAGGGACTTCTCAGCACATACTCTGGATTTGGCAGCAAATGGTTATCTGTTGGAAAATTTGGGCGCACTCTGATAGAATTTAGTGCGTAAGAACCTCATATATACAATTGAGCCCTAGGGACATTACAGCGGTGAGTGCGTCTTAAAATGACAGTACTTAGATTTTTTATTGGTTTCTGCCAAAAAATTGGTTTCATTGTTGCATGTACTGAGACAGCATTATTTTGTTCCAATAGTAATTGCCTATCCTCAATACATGTCGTGTAATATGGTGTAAAATGGCCTTTTGAATATGTTAAAATATAACCATTTTTTATTAAGTTAATTTTAATAATAATAAAAAGTTAAGGAATTTGCCAATTGAAAAATTTGTAGCATGTACCGTAATTCACTTTTATACCTGTAGTGTCCAGTGGGGAGCTTATGGTATTTTTGTTGGGATTGTTTGTGGTGAAGCACAGAAAGTTCTTTTGAGGACGTTTATGTGGATTAAGTAGAAAAACATTCTGAAATCCGGTAATAAGCACAAAGGTAACACCAATACAGGTGCCCTAAATTCTCCTTCAGGGGGAATCTTAATGTCACCCCTAAATTTCAATCTAAGCCAAATTCCACAAAGATTGTGGATAACCAGATCATCTCTTCCTCCTGTGGATTTGCAGGTACTTGATTCTGGTTCTGCTCCCCCATCTACCATCAACATTCCCTTTACTCCTAAATTCACCTCCATTTCAGAACTAAAAAAATGGAGGCAATTAAGAAACAGATCAACAGGATTAGAGATGAGCCAACTTTCTGTGAACATATTTGCCAATTTCAAACTCAGCACGAACATTGCAGATTCAGTTCGTGATCAGAAATCCAAAATGATTATGTTCAAGAGAAAAATTTGAAATGTAAAATGGCCCTAAAACGTTTCCTGTTTGTTTGGGGCCAAAATGATTGCTGGAAGACCCATTGGTCGAGAGAAGCAGCTTACCTTGCATTTAGGAGTGTGCCCACCATCCAGTCTACCGAATTTTATCAAGCTGTAGATTTTTTTGAGCTTTAAATTAATTTTTTAAGCTTCCTGGAGTTTACAGGTGTTTTGACACCTGTAGGGTGTGAATTTTGGAAACAGCGCCAGATGTGGCAGTAGCTGTGAAGTCTAGGAAGCTTAGAATATCCTTAAAACATCCGATTAAGAGAGCTTAATATTTTTTAGGGAATTTTTTAAAATATTTTTATTTTATTACTTTTTCATCATCATCATATCATCATCATCATCATCATCATCATCATTATTATTAGTTTTTTATTATTATTATTATTTTATTTTTGGGGGGGAGAGCAAACCTTTATTATTGCAGAGGGTCAGCAGCGTACAAGGCCATTTCTTCTACACTTATGTGATAGCAATTGATGTAAAATAGCATATGGCCATTTTTTGCTTCAAACACATGTTCTTTTAAGTCTATTCATGTTTACACTCAAGAAACACCACACTATGGATATTGCTTCTTGAAAATGTGCAATTGCTATTTCATGTCATTCCATACGTCTTACTATGCAGATTTTTGACAAATACACCGCTGTATTATTTATGTATAATTCATATGGAACTTGTCCTTGCATTGCTGCAGTGCACTGCCCACTAGCCTTATTCATCATCATCATTCCAGATGAATTGGTGAATTGATGACCTGAATAAAGTTGTTTGTTTTCATCATTACCTCCTACAAATATGTCAAATCCCTGCACCTAGTACCCATGCAATCCAGGTTTTATCTTGTTGCATGGGGAATTGGTTGTGTGAGTGAAGTTACTTTTGCAGCCTACCGTATTGAAGGGTTAATAAGGGGAGCTGGGCATCAATGTTGTGCAAAATGTAATATCTTAGTGATTGTGTCTGACTCAGTCCTGGCAGTGGAACAGGTGGGCCCCTAGGAAGAGCAAACAGGTGTCACCACAGACTTCACTGTCTCGGTACCATTTTATCAACGTCCTTCAAACTTTCTACTCTTTGTTACACTGTGATTCACCATGTGCTTGCATTACACAGTTTGACAATGAATCCCCCATAAGGCATGCCTGATCTGGAGGAGGTAATCTACGTCACCATTCCAGGGACAGAGGGTGTATCAGAACAAGACCTGTAGTGGCATTTACCGGAGGATAACATGGACACATATGTGACCTGAAGGACCACAGCACTACCCACATTGGGCCTCCTGTGCAGTGTGGTGTGAATACAATGCTGAACTCTGATACCTGAGCTCACAGTCAGGAGGTGACCCATTACCCATGCCATCCTGGAGCACCACATGTCAAACTGCAGAGGACCTTGCAACATGCCTTGCTGTATTCCACCTGCAGCCAATGTCACAGCTACAGGATTACCAATACCACCAGGACCAGGAGCATGATGTGGAGCCCGAGGAGGAGGCTGAGGAGGAGGCCCAGACAGAAGAAGCAGAAAACCCAGCTTCCCAGTGTATCACCCCTGCCAGAGGCCTTCAACTAAGAAAATGCCATGTGGGAACCCCTACCCCCTCTAAGCAACTATCTTTTATGGCATGAACCACCCCGTTCTGTCTCCTTTATTGAGAAGATTCACTTTGTGGATGCCATCGCCCGGGAGTGGTTGCATGGGCCTAAGGGCAATCAATTCTCTGACCAGTGTACCCAAAGCAAGGTGGTGGTATTCTTGCAGGATAATGGGTTTGGCTTCCTAGTCGAACAAGGTACTAGGCATAAGTGCTACGTCAACTGGTCACCCTGCTGCGTGACCAACTTCAAAAAGACTGTGCACCATCTTTGTTGGGGAGGAGGTCACCTTCATAAAGGTGTGGGGCAGCAAATGGTGATTCATGATTAGTGTATGTCAGGTTGCCGAATTTGAGAAGTGGCAGGAGGAAGCCGACCAGGATGTTGCATCAGGTGGAGGACAGACCTTTCTTGGTTAGTCAGCCAGCTGCATCGAAACCCACAAGGAATGTTTATTTCCACAAGTTGTTCCTGTCTTTCCTAGAGGGGGAGGTCGTCCCCTAGTTTCATCGTCTTCTCCAGCGGTGGCCATGATGGAGTGTGCTGGGGGGCAGGTGGTGTCGGAAAATGCCCTGGTAGAAGTAGCTCCCGTGACTCCCTTAGACCATCCAGCAGCAGAGAATCATCATCAACAGCGACCTTCATCCCAGGCAGTGCCAAAAATCCTAGCATGCAGTTTTAACACTAAGTAAAGTGGACTACCCTAAAAAAAGGCATCTTGTGTTTGGTCGATGACCCATTCCTTTGTTGGCATTTTCTCCAGAGGACTTTTTGGAGTTTGTTTCAGTTTTCGCTCGACCGAGGCCTGTGTTTTGTTAATGTTATATTTCCCCTTTGCACCTTTTGCTCTGTATGCACTTTCCCCTGCTGAATAAGCATGCAGCTTTGGGTTACAACTCGAAGACCTTAATAGACTCAGCCCGTCATGGACTGTACACCACTTTAGGAGCCTGTGTGATGCTGATCCCTGAGGGAGTTTCGTTTTGTGTATATATATATATACAGTTGTGGGCAACAGTATTAACTCCCCTGCAATTCTATTATTAAAACAGTTGGGTCCTGCACACAGCGAACAAGTCTGTAAGAACATGTTCACACCGCCAACAAATTGGAACAAAAGCTAAATGCAACAAAAACAACAGTACACTGCAGTAAAAATATTAAATGCGAGTGCAGTATAAAAATTAATGTAACAAATACAGGGTACTTAGTCCATCCGTTTTTTTTGCGCAAAAAAGTTATTTCAAGCCACGTCACTAACTTCAAAGTGTACCCATCTATGACGCAGTCCTAACTGTTGTATTCAAAAACCTGACTAGTGTGAATGCTTACCAGTGAGCAGGAGCCAGCAGGACCAGTGTCTGGCATGGGCTGAAGGCGACGAGGCTATATGTGTGCAGGGCCCAAGAGAGGGGCGGGGAACTCCATCTCTTGCTAGGCAAGAGGCAACTTAATTAAAAACAGTTGAGTCCTGCACACAGCGAACAAGTCTGTAAGAACATGTTCACACCGCCAACATATTGGAACAAAAGCTAAATGCAACAAAAACAACAGTACACTGCAGTAAAAATATTAAATGCGAGTGCAGTATAAAAATTAATGTAAGAAATACAGGGTACTTAGTCCATCCGTTTTTTTTGCGCAATAAAAGTTATTTCAAGCCACGTCACTAACTTCAAAGTGTACCCATCTATGACGCAGTCCTAACTGTTGTATTCAAAAACCTGACTAGTGTGAATGCTTACCAGTGAGCAGGAGCCAGCAGGACCAGTGTCTGGCATGGGCTGAAGGCGATGAGGCTATATGTGTGCAGGGCCCAAGAGAGGGGCGGGGAACTCCATCTCTTGCTAGGCAAGAGACAACTTAATTAAAACAGTTGGGTCCTGCACACAGCGAACAAGTCTGTAAGAACATGTTCACACCGCCAACATATTGGAACAAAAGCTAAATGCAACAAAAACAACAGTACACTGCAGTAAAAATATTAAATGCGAGTGCAGTATAAAAATTAATGTAACAAATACAGGGTACTTAGTCCATCCGTTTTTTTTGCGCAAAAAAAGTTATTTCAAGCCACGTCACTAACTTCAAAGTGTACCCATCTCTGACGCAGTCCTAACTGTTGTATTCAAAAACCTGACTAGTGTGAATGCTTACCAGTGAGCAGGAGCCAGCAGGACCAGTGTCTGGCATGGGCTGAAGGCGATGAGGCTATATGTGTGCAGGGCCCAAGAGAGGGGCGGGGAACTCCATCTCTTGCTAGGCAAGAGACAACTTAATTAAAACAGTTGGGTCCTGCACACAGCGAACAAGTCTGTAAGAACATGTTCACACCGCCAACATATTGGAACAAAAGCTAAATGCAACAAAAACAACAGTACACTGCAGTAAAAATATTAAATGCGAGTGCAGTATAAAAATTAATGTAACAAATACAGGGTACTTAGTCCATCCGTTTTTTTGCGCAAAAAAAGTTATTTCAAGCCACGTCACTAACTTCAAAGTGTACCCATCTCTGACGCAGTCCTAACTGTTGTATTCAAAAACCTGACTAGTGTGAATGCTTACACAAAAGCTAAATGCAGTACTGCAATGTACTGTTGTTTTTGTTGCATTTAGCTTTTGTTCCAATATGTTGGCGGTGTGAACATGTGAACAGACTTGTTCGCTGTGTGCAGGACCCAACTGTTTTAATTAAGTTGCCTCTTGCCTAGCAAGAGATGGAGTTCCCCGCCCCTCTCTTGGGCCCTGCACACATATAGCCTCGTCGCCTTCAGCCCATGCCAGACACTGGTCCTGCTGGCTCCTGCTCACTGGTAAGCATTCACACTAGTCAGGTTTTTGAATACAACAATTAGGACTGCGTCAGAGATGGGTACACTTTGAAGTTAGTGACGTGGCTTGAAATAACTTTTTTTACGCAAAAAAACGGATGGACTAAGTACCCTGTATTTGTTACATTAATTTTTATACTGCACTCGCATTTAATATTTTTACTGCAGTGTACTGTTGTTTTTGTTGCATTTAGCTTTTGTTACCCTGCAATTCTGTCAGATAATTCTCAGTTTCTTCCTGAAACTGATTGCAATCATAAATTCTTTGGTATTATTATCTTCAATTAATTTGTCTTAAATGAAAAAACACAAAAGAGAATGAAGCAATAAGCAAAACATTGATCATTTCACACAAAACTCCAAAAATGGGGCCAGACAAAAGTATTGGAACCCTCAGCCTAATACTTGGTTGCACAACCTTTAGCCAAAATAACAATCAATGAGTTTTTACAATGCTCTGCTAGAATTTTAGACCATTCTTCTTTGGCAAACTGCTCCAGGTCCCTGATATTTGAAGGGTGCCTTCTCCAAACTGCCATTTTTAGATCTCTCCACAGGTGTTCTATGGTATTCAGGTCTGGACTCATTCCTGGCCACCTTAGAAGTCTCCAGTGCTTTCTCTCAAACCATTTTCTAGTGCTTTTTGAAGTGTGTTTTGGGTCATTGTCCTGCTGGAAGACCCATGACCTCTGAGGGAGACCCAACTTTCTCACACTGGGCCCTACATTATGCTGCAAAATTTGTTGGTAGTCTTCATTCTTCATAATGCCATGCACACGGTCAAGCAGTCCAATGCCAGAGGCAGCAAAGCAACCCCAAAACATCAGGGAACCTCCGCCATGTTTGACTGTAGGGACCGTGTTCTTTTCTTTGAATGCCTATTTTTTTCTCCTGTAAACTCTATGCTGATGCCTATGCCCAAAAAGCTCTACTTTTGTCTCATCTGACCAGAGAACATTCTTCCAAAACATTTTAGGCTTTCTCAGGTAAGTTTTGTCAAACTCCTGCCTGGCTTTTTTATGTCTCTGGGTAAGAAGTGGGGTCTTCCTGGGTATCCTACCATACAGTCCCTTTTCATTCAGACGCCGACGGATAGTACGGATTGACATTGTTGTACCCTTGGACTGCAGGGTAGCTTGAACTTGTTTGGATGTTAGTCCAGGTTCTTTATCCACCATCCGCACAATCTTGCGTTGAAATCTCTCGTCAATTTTTCTTTTCCGTACAGATCTAGGGAGGTTAGCAACAGTGCCATGGGCTTTAAACTTCCTAATGATCAGCCTCCTGATGAATAGTGAAACGCATCGAGGCGCGCGGGGATGAGCACACCACCCTGTTAAGCTAAGTATCCCCCTTCTCTTCTCACATGTGTAATACCAATGTGGACATGGCCTGTTGTTATCAGAAAGGACCATGCTGGTAGTGGGGTGAGAGACACACAGAGCATGAGACTTTATCATTCAAACATCTAACTTTACATCAGTTATGGGGAACCTAGCATATGAGTGGTGACACTCTGGTTTTAACACTGGGACACAGTGACAGACCTAGTCAGCCGCATTGCCAAACCTTGGTAGGGCTTATCATAGGGGGAGCACTACCTTCTTACTTCCAGGGTGAGGTTAGGGCAGGACAAGGCTAGCCGTCGACAAGTGGGGGCGCCACTACGCATTCTAGGGTGCCGACCTCCGCGGTCAGGCAGGTGAAAGGAGGGAGACATATATCAAGGACAGCTTCCTTCCTTCACGCTATCCTGTGCACCTAGTTTTTATCCACGTTTGATGTGTTTGTATAAGTTAACAATAAAGATATCATTTGAGGGTTTAATATGATTTACACTTATTCTGAATGCTAAATTATCCTATTTTTGAGTTATATTCTTGATGACACTGCGCACGGTAGACACAGGAACATTCAGGTCTTTGGAGATGGACTTGTAGCCTTGAGATTGCGCATGCTTCTTCACAATTTGGTTTCTCAAGTCCTCATACAGTTCTTTGGTCTTCTTTCTTTTCTCCATGCTCAATGTGGTACACACAAGGATACAGGACAGAGGTTGAGTCAACTTTAATCCATGTCAACTGGCTGCAAGTGTGATTTAGTTATTGCCAACACCTGTTAGGTGCCACAGGTAAGTTGCAGGTGCTGTTAATTGCACAAATTAGAGAAGCATCACATGATTTTTCTAACAGTGCCAATACTTTTGTCCACCCCTTTTTTATGTTTGGTGTGGATTTATATCCAATTTGGCTTTAGGACAATTCTTTTTGTGTTTTTTCTTTGAAGACAAATTAAATTAAGATAATAATAGCAAAGAATTTGTGATTGCAACCATTTTCAGGAAGAAACTGAGCTTTATCTGACAGAATTGCAGGGGTGTCAATACTTTTGGCCACAACTGTATATGAATATATGGGTATATGTATATATATATATATATATATAATGCATATTCATGTGTTTGTGAGTAAGATTCATAGTCTGTGTAAGAGTAAAGTTTTTTCTACTTCACTCCTTGTGTGCTGGACTGTTTCTGCAAACAAGTGATTTGATACTGCCCTACAGAGACTGGTAACCAAGCCACAGGCCTCTGCCTTACTGTCTGAGGTATGGCAATGCAAGGCACTACACATGCTCTTATACAAAAGGGCTGGCCAAGTGCAGTTCTCAAGGGCAACAAACAGTGCATATATTTGGGATTTAGCATTAAACAAGGTTCTAGAATTATCACCTCTGCAGGTGATGAAATTAACACCTGTTCAATGCTAAGGAGATCCTGAAAACCTGCACTGTTTTCAGACCTTGTGGACTGTAGTGGGCCACATCTGTGATGAAAGACTCTTTGAAGTAGCCAGGGGGCAAGAAGAATCCTCCAGCCCTTTTACCCCAACTGTGCTCTCCCTGGACCCTCTTAGGCCCTGGGTCCACGATGAGTTGTTTGATGCCTTTTTTGAGGCAGATTTTGAGAATCTGCATTAAAATCTGCATGTCTAACCTGAGGCCAGCAAAGTATAAGACATGTCAGAAGTGCTGTGCCCACGTTGCTTTTTTTCCTTGCACATATGGTTCAGATTTCTTTTTTCTGCCCCAAAATCTGCACCAAACCTGCAAAGAAAAAAAAAACACATTGGCACAGCGCTTCTGAACTTTCAGACTTTGCTGACTTCAAGATAGACATCCAGATTTTGATGCAGAATCTTAAAATCTGCTTCAAAAGAAGCATCAAACAACATACCATGGGCATGAGGCCTTACAACAATATGGTTGGGTCACATTCAAAGAAAACATCACCCATATGCTGTGAGAGCAGGCACACATGATATTGTGACAAGTGGTACCATCACAAACTTTACTGCACTTCAGACTCGAGGGGTCACAAAGGGGCTATTCCGCAAGTTTTAACTGTGCTGCACTCCCTGGCATCACCACTTTTTATAAGTGCTGTCTCATGATACTGCCAAGATATTGCAGATTCACAGCTCTCATGAGACAGCAGGTGTTATGACCCTTGATGCCACTGAGGTTATCTCTGGTCCCACAGCAAGATTCCATACTGCGTGATACCTGCTGTGTAACTTGAGACAATCTCAGGGAAATCATGAGGATATCTGAGATTCATGAATAATGAGTGGGTCCAGAAGCATGGTGAGTGTGACAGCGGCGCTGGAGCTTGCAAAGTAATAGTGTAGGAAGCAAATGTCTGTGCCAAAAAAGCACGGCTCCACTGTAAAACGGTTTGAGATGTATTTGCCAGCTTTTGTGTCCCTTTGAGGGCATTTTCTAGGAAAATAGCAGCCTAGGGGGGAGGGGAACGTGACCGCTGAAAGTGCCTAGGGCGGCAGGAATTCCAAATATGTCCCTATGTAAGTGTGTCAATGTGTGAGTGTGTATGTGTTTGTGTGAATATGTCTGAGGATGTATGTGTGTATGTATGCGAGTGTGTGTGAATGTGCGGGTGTGTATATATGGGCTTGTCCACACACCTGCGCTCTCAGCATTTAGCGCTTCTGCGCTAAATACTTAGGTTTTGACAGAAGCGCAGGTGCGTGTATGCGGCCGCTTTCAGAAGACGCTGTCCCTGGTTACCCAATGTGTATCGTGGTAACCAGTTCATACAGCAGGCTGCCCACTGTCCGCTTATCCAGAGCGCACAGGGAAACGCTGCTTGCAGCGTTTCCCTGTGCGCTCTTGATAAGCGCACACTATGCAGGCTGCTGTATGAACTGGTTACCACAATACACATCGGGTAACCAGGGACAGCGTCTTCTGAAAGTGGCCGCATACATGCACCTGCGCTTCTCTGTCAAAACCTAAGTATTTAGCGCAGAAGCGCTAAATGCTGAGAGGGCAGGTGTGTGGACAAGCCCTATGTGAGTGTGTGAGTGTGTGTGTGAGTGAGAGAACAAAAAGAACAGAGACCAGAACATTACTACAAGATGACAAGGGAGGGAACATTACTAAAAGATTGGGACATTACTACAAAATGATGACCAGAATGGGAGACATTAATATAGGATGGGGACCAGGATGGGGACATTACTACAAGATGGAGACCAGGGCGGGGACATTACTACAAGAGGAGGACCAGGATGGGGACATTACTACAAGATGGAGACCAGGGCGGGGACATTACTACAAGTGAAGGACCAGGATGGGGACATTACTACAAGATGGAGACCAGGGCGGGGACATTACTACAAGAGGAGGACCAGGATGGGGACATTACTACAAGATGGAGACCAGGACGGGGACATTACTACAAGAAGAGGACCAGGATGGGGACATTACTACAAGATGGGGATATTACTGCAAGACGGGGATCAGGATGGGGACATTACAACATGATGACGACCAGGATGGGAGTCATTATTATAGGATGGGGACCAGGATGGGGCATTGATACACGTACGGATCAGGGAGGAACATTACTTCAAGAAAGGGACCAGGAAGGGGACATTACTAAGAAGAAGGGGATCAGGAAGGGGATATAATAGTACCAGACGGGGAGCAGTATGGGGGACATTAATATACAATGGGGACCAGTATGGGGACATTACTAAAAGAAGGGGATCAGGAAGGGGATAATAGTACCAGACGGGGACAGTATGGGGGACATTAATATACAATGGGGACCAGTATGGTGACATTACTAGAAGAAGGGGATCAGGATGGGGACATTACAACAAGAAGGGGATTAGGATGGGGATATTACTACATGATGAGGACCAGAATGGGACATTACTACATGATGAGGACTAGGATGTGGGTCATTAATATAGGATGGGAACATTACTACACGTAGGGACCAGGGAGGAACATTACTTCAAGAAGTGGACCAGGATGGGGACATTACTACAAGACGGGGACATTAATATACAATGGGGACCAGTATAGGGACATTACTACGTAAAGGGGATTAGGGTGGGCACATTCCTACAAGAAGATCAGAATTTGTACTTTACTAGATTGAGCAAAAAATTCTGGTATTGCTAAAATGTCACTTAGGTTACCGTTACACGTCGCAACATTGCATGCAATTTCACTGGCAATTTGCTGGTTGCAGTGAAATCATGGGCACATTGTTTTATTTTCTTGCTGTGTACAAATGTAACAATGTGTCCATGATTTCACTGCAACCAGCAAATTGCCTGTGAAATTGCATGCAATGTTGCGTCGTGTAACGGTTCCCTTAGTCCTACATGCAATGCAGCCCCCAATATCAATTTTTTTCTACGTGGAGCCCAGCAACCCAACCGAGTTTGAGACCCCTGTTATAAACTATCTGTGTACCTGATGTAATTTGCATTGAGCTTGCTGTGCACCTGCTGTAAAGGAGTTAAAAAATGTTCCGAACATGTACCTTTTAAGATACATTTTCAGAATTTTGTGCCACACATCCATAAATAACGTTTTTTCACTTTGATACCTTTGGACTTTTTGATCGTTTTTTCACTTGCTTTTCTCTTTAAGACTATTAACGATTAGCCCAAATCATATATATCCAACTTTTCACACCATGAGATATTTATATACCGTATATAATATCTGAGATGAAGTCATTGTGTGGATTTTTTCTGTCTTGCTTTTTAATACTATGGAACTAGCAGAGCTGAGTGGCCAAACAGTGGTACTACCCTAAATAGGTTTTGGTAAGTAGGTTTGGGCAGATGTAATACAAAAGAGTTTTCTGCGCTATGTGGCGGTATATTTCAACATAACACTCGAGCACAGCTACCTAGTAAAACAGTAGTACTACCCTAAATATGATTTGGTAAGTAGGTTTGAGCAGAAGCAATACAAAAGTGTTTTCTGCGCTGTGTGGCGGTGGATTTCCACAGGACCCTGGACCACAGCTACCTAGTGAAACAGTGGTACTACCCAAATAGGTTTTGGTAAGTAGATATGGGCAGATGCAATAGAAAAGAGTTTTCTGCACTGTGTGGCAGTAGATTTAAACAGAACACTGGACAACAGCTACCTAGTCAAACAGTGGTACCCTAAATAGGTTTTGCTAAGTAGGTTTGGGCAGATGCAATACAAAAGTGTTTTATGCGCTGTGTGGCGGTAGATTTCAACAGAACACTGAACCACAGCTGCCTAGTGAAACAATGGTACTATTTAAAAAGGATTTCCTTGGCTAGATGCAGTAAAAATAGCTAGTAAAGACAGGAGGTGTAGCTTTCTTCACAACAGTGCTACACCAGTGCCTGGCACACACTGCTACCAGCCAAAAAGGATTTACTTGGCTACTTTTAGCCAGATGCAGTAAAAATTGCTTGCATAGCACTGGAACAGATCTGCCTGGCAAACAGTGCTTTTATACCCTAAAAAGGGCTGTTCTTGGAAGTAGACCCTAAACCTACTAACTATCTAACTTGGAATGTAATCGCTATCTAACTATCTATTTAGCGCATACAGCAGCAGTGGCGGCATCTGACACTGAGCTCCAACACTGAGAAAATGGCGAGGAGGGAAAATGGCCAGTTCTTATATGGCAAGGACATGTGACATGTGACATACCCAGCCAATGACACAAGCCCTTGTGTGCAAAAAGTGCACTTTGTTTGTGTGCTGATAGGCTGACAGACCGGACGACTCCCAGTAAGTGTGAGAAGGAAAAAGAAAAATGGAGATCTGCATTTTTTGACCACAGACTTCTCCCAAGCCTCCCCCCCGCCCACTATTCCTAGACACTGAAACTCATAATAATGTTGAACAAAAGCAATACTGTGAAAGGTCAGTAACGCTTTTGGTCAACGAACCGTTATCGAACATAACCTCAAATTATCAAATTTTTAGCAAATTGTTTGCATTCGTTGAATGACTCGAACACAGCCCAAAACAGGTTGAATTTGAAATTGGCGAACATGTTCGATCGAACGTCGCTCACCTCCAGTAAAAATAAAAATCAAAATCTTTGACAAAATATATATATTTAAATAAATATACATAAAACTTTAAATCACCCATGCCCTATGAAAAATAAAAATAAAAGATAATCATATTTGTAAAGCCCCCGTCACACGGGTCAACATCGCCGCAAATTACAGAGGCGACGTAGGAGCGTAGCCTATCGCCGGCGTCATCACCCCTATGTCGCCTCATGTAAAGGGGCGATGTCGGCCTCTGAAACCAGGCGACCATCATGGGGCGATGTTCACACATCGCCCCATGTAACCAGGCGCCGGCGACCTGTCAGGCAATGGGAGCTATAGGCTCCCATTGTGCTGCATCGCCGCTGGGGTTTCCAGATACCCCGGTGGCGATGCCGCCTCTCAGCTTGCCAGCGCGGGGCTGGAGGTGTCGCCCCCTGTAAACGGGTGACGGCAACGCTGGCGAGGCGCCAAAAACGTGCGCGCACCCGCCAGTCGCCGCCGACATCCCCAGCCCCATCGCCTGGTGTGACGGGGGCTTAATTGTCGCATGCAGAAAAGTCTACCAAAATATAAAAAAATTCACATGATTGTTAAACACTGTTTTCTCGGTTGTTGCAATACCACTAGGGATGGGCGAGTCTACTCGCTAGGACTCGGGACTCGGCGATTCTGAAGGTACTCGCAGGACTCGTTACTCGGCGAATCTCCCAGCTTGGACTCGCACAGTGACGAGTCCAATGGAATTCAATGTCAATAAGCTTGACTCTTCACAGATACCCGCTGTCAGCAGCGAGTCTGAGCGAGTCTACGATTCCGAGTCCTACGAGTCTACGATTCCGAGTCCTGTATACTGTATTCGGGAGTCGGACTCTCGAATACAGAATCTGTTATGTTCCGAGTCAGCACAGCGTGCGTGTTAGGTCAGAAAACTTGTGAAGATAGCCAGTCATAGTCAGTAATGGCATAGCAAAGTTGGTTGTGACAGGACTATGATTGGCTGCTGTCCATCGTGATGCCTATGTAATGTACGACAGGCAAGGCAGTATATAAGGCTTGTCCCCGCCATTTTGGCCACATTCCTGAGACGATCTGACCTAGTATAGGGAGAGAGAGATATATGCTGGAGCAGATCAGGGATTGTCAGTGTAGGGAAGATTCCTTATATTAACCCAAAAAGCTCTTCTGAGAGCTAGGAGGAGGACAGAGTAGTGCTGTGTAGGTAGGCAGGCAGGCAGGGAGGGAAGGAAGGAGAAGCCTTAGAGTGCACACAGGACGGACCTCATAGCTTAGCTTACTCACTCAGCTTTGCTAACAGCTGCAGTCAGAGGCTTAGCTGAGGTGCTGTTTCCCTTTTGTTTTTGCACCAGATCGATTTTTGTTCCTAATAAGCCATAGAGCGTTATTTTTCCTGTGGCAGACCAGTGCGTTGCTGCTAGCACGTACACCACCTTAGGGAGTGTAGTGTGCGGCTTCACTGCCAAGTGTGAGCGCGCACACTTACCCCGCCAGCAAGTGACGCATACAGCAACACCAAACCACATCTGGGTGGCTGTGCGCACTTAAAACCAATTTTTTTAGGGAGTGTAGTGTGCATCATCATCGGCTCCAAGCCTCCAAATAAGAGAAAAACCAGCGAGTTTGGACTCGCACACTTTCAGAGACACATCAGCGAGTTGTAAATGTCATTATTCGCTATTACTCGGTTCCCTATTCATTAACATTGGACTCGCTGGACTCGCAACGAGTCCCGAGTCCTTGACTCGGACTCGTTGGGGTCTTGCGATTCCGAGTCTTTTAGGACTCGCCCATCTCTAAATACCACATAAAATACTGTAACAAGTCATCAAAACATCATATCTAAACCAAAATAGTATCAATAATAATGTTTTCACACCTAGCAAAAAATGAATCTCCATTAACCAAAAAATGAAAGCATTTCGGGTCTTGTAAAATGGCAAATTTTTATCTGCACATTTCTGGGGGGTTTTTACCACTAAAATAATAAAGAAAAAATTGGACATGTCTGGTATGGTCATAATTGTACTGATTATGAGAAACCTATTGGGAGGTCATTTTTACTATAAAACATACACCGTAAAAACATTTTCTCTTTTTCACCATTTGGAATATTTCCCCTTCTTTGGGTACGTTATGTGGTAGAATGAATGGAGTCATTAGAAAATACAACTTGTCCCGCAAAACAGAAGCCCTCTAAGTCTTTGTGGACAGAAAAATAAAAAATGTCTGGCTCTGAGATAATGGGGAGGAAAAAACAAAAGCACAAAAATAAAAATTGGCAGTATCGCGAAGGGGTTAAATAGGGTCACACTATTGTACACTCGTTCCACACAACTTTAATACTTTGCTTTAGAAGCTTTTGGAATTTTGCTATACATTATAGGAATTTCTAGAAATAAAGTTATCAGCAAGGTACATGCTAATTGTAATTAAAAGGATTTACCGTCACTATAATGAGCCTTGCTACATATGTCTTTAACAGCATAGCAAATGTCAACTTAGAAGTCAAATATTTTTATGGTGAAAATCTAGAGACACTCCTGCAATACTTGTTAGATGACCTGCAAATATTTCCTCCTGTCATAAATGACTGACACATGTATTAGAAAGGACCCTTTTTCTCAACATTTTAATGCATTATATCATACTGTGCAGTCATGGAAACTGTCTGATATCACACTGTGCTCTTATGGAAATAGCTGAAGAAGTGGAATGCTACTATTGTGAGGGTCCATGGTTCAAACATACAACTAGCTAGAAGCCAGCATGGCATCTTTAAAATGGTATGTGCGACTAATACATATGTAGTCATTAAACTAAAGAGACGTATAAAACCTACTTGGTATATGACAACTTATTCTCAAAGTAGTATAGACAAAATAAAGAACCGTTATAGTATGTAAGAAGCATTATGTTGAAGACTATTATGTCATTTATTAGTAAACATATTGTTAACCACAGTATACACTAGAATGAGTGATTGATAATATGTAAATAAATAACCAATTAAGAATAAAAATACATTATTTTAATTCAAAAAAGCAAAAACAAAAATTATTTGAAAAATACTTTAAAAAAATACAGCATAATATTCTGCTACTTATAACAAGTAAATATATAAAAAATTACTCAAACAAGAATATAAGAATTACAGCAGGCTATACTAGCACAAAATATACTGTCAGTGTCACTATACTTTGTGTTGGCTTACAAGTCTGTAGATCCTGCATGAATAGGTTTACTAAGACTTACAATAAACTCTGAGGCTGCTTGCCATGAACTAAAATTTGTGCATGCAGAAAAACTCATATTTATTGACAGTGGCGTAACTAGAGTCTGGTGGGCCCCGTTGCAGAATTAAAACCTGAGCCCCCGGCCCTCCACCCCCATGCACATGTTGGTCAGATTTATGGGCCCTGTGTAATGTTCTAACTGAGGCGGTCGACAGGGAGGGGGTACCCGGATACCCCCAATGGTCCTCCTCTGCCACCCACAAAGATGGCCGCACATTGGACTTCATCTTCACCCGCCTTTGCTCCCTCTCTAACCTCGCAAACTCACCCCTCCCCCTGTCTGACCAACATCTCTTGACTTTCTCCTCTCTCTCCTCCCCTGCTTTACTACCCCCTCTCGATCACCCTCGCAGAAACCTAAAAGACATTGATCTGCTCTTATTCTCAGAATCTCTTCTCCCCCTCCCCCTCATGGACATAACCTCCATGCGCAACATAGACACTGCCACCACCCTATACAACACCACAATAACTAAAGCCCTCAACATAGTCACCCCCCTCACATACCATGCTCCATGCACAAACAGGCAACCCTTGCACACCACCCTCACTAAAGATCTGAGACGTGCCTCCAGGGTCGCCGAGAAGAGATTGAAAAAGTCTCACTCCACTGAGCACTTTGCTTTATTCAAACAGTCCCTTACAGACTTCAAGACTGCACTCGCTACCGCCAAACAAGCCTTGTTTTCATCCCTTATAACTTCCCTGTCCCACAATCCAAAACAGCTTTTCAAAACTGTCAATTCCCTACTCCGCCCGCCCACTCCTCCTAACTCTCCCCTCATCTCTCCTCAAGTAGAAGATTGACAATATCAGAGACACCTTTAACCCATTGTCCCCACAACTTACCCTCTCACCTTCACTGCCCTCTCCCTCCATCACCTGCTTCCCCCCATAACTGAAGACCAGCTCTCCTCCAATCCTGTTGAAATCACACCTCACAACCAGTGCCCATGACCTGCTCCCATCCCACCTCCTGTAGATAATCTGGCCTCCTGCTACTTCTGCTTCTCCTCTCCTCCCTTGTACCCGTTGGGTCAACCTTCTGTCTGGACTGCAGCGCCCTGCTAGTCCTGGCTTCCCTCTCGTGGGATCTTTGGAAGTCAGGGCCGTATTTGCAATATCCCTGTTGTACGATTCTGTGAGACTTAGAGAACTCACAGGTGCGAGCTCCGGTACCCGGGTTTCCTTCCTATGGGACAAACTCTATCCGTTACACGCTCCCCACTCAAGTTAACTCTGCTCTTCTGAGTCTCCTTGCTTTCTTTCTCTGTTTCTTTTTGGGATCTTTTCCTTCTCAGGGCCCCTCAGCCGAGATGGCCCTCCTTGTCCTTTCAGGCTGGCTGACTGGTCCCCTCAGACTTGCTCCAACTCTCCTCACTCGACTTACTGCCTGAGAGCTCACTAGTTCCCTCTGAAGGTCGTTATATATATATTCCCTCCCGGGGTCCCTCCCACCCACTATTCTAGTGTGTGTGTGTCAGCTCTATGGTTCCATCTAGCAACCATAGTCCCAATTGCAGTGGAGTACTACACCGCTTTTCTGGGTGCAGTACCCCTTTTTTGGCACCTATAAGTGGGTCGCCACAATGTTGTGGCTCTCTACAGGTAGAGCGGGGTCCCTGGGGCTGTAGGGTAACAATGGTGGAATAGGGCAGCCGCTGAATGGGGCTGTGCATTCTGTGGTGCGGTGGAGGTAAATTACATAAATAGGTGAAAAGGTGAAAACCGGGGCACAGGCTCCAACCAGGCAACTCAGCTCCTCTGTGAGGACTACAGCAGGTACACTCCGGTACTGCTCCGGTGTTGCTCAGCCTAAGTATAAGACTTCAAAGCGTGCATGAAAGAAATCAGGCAGCACTCACCAGTTTCTTTGAAGTGTAGTTTTATTCCTTTACAGGGTTACATGTGCAGAGAGGGAAGGGAGGTGCAGAGTTGCACGACAGTCGGCTGTTTCACGCTGAATGCACTTCAACAGGTTCAGGTCCCGTAAAAGATTAAAACTAGGGATGGGCGAATTACTCGCCCGAATAGTAGCGGACTCGGGGGACTCGCTACTCGCCAAGTTTCCTTAGGAATTACTCGGGGGTAGCGAGTCCCTATACTTTTGCAGTGTATGTTATACATGATACACTACAAAAGTACCTAAAAGTTAATCTAAGGGGTTAAAAACAATAAACATTAATACTCACCTCCTGTACTCCTGTACCGGGACCGGTACCGAAGACCTCCGGCTGTTACAGGACCTCCGAGACCACCGGGAGAAGATGGGGAAAAGGACCTTGCAGTTCAGCCAATCAGCATTCGGCTAGCGGTCACATGGGTTTGTCATGTGACCGCAGTGCAGCCGCGTCACAACCCATGTGACCGCTAGCCGAATGCTGATTGGCTGAACTGCAAGGTCCTTTTCCCCATCTTCTCCCGGTGGTCTCGGAGGTCCTGTAACAGCCGGAGGTCTTTGGTACCGGTCCCGGTACATAAGGTACAGGAGTACAGGAGGTGAGTATTAATGTTTATTGTTTTTAACCCCTTAGATTAACTTTTAGGGTACTTTTGTAGTGTATCTGTATAGATACACTGCAAAAGTACAGGTTACTACTCAGACTCGCTGGACTCGCAACGAGTACCGAGTCTCGGACCCGGACTCGTTAGAGTCCAGCAATTCCGAGTATTTCAGGATTCGCCCATCCCTAATTAAAACTACACTTCAAAGAAACTGGTGAGTGCCGCCTGATTTCTTTCATGCACAGAGGTAAATTACAGTTCATCAGCAAAGAAAACAGACAATTTTCTCGCTCTGCAAAGGTACTTTACTCCGGTAATCTGCAGTCTTACAGGGTATGCAGTTGTTTCAGCTAAGGTAGTGGACCGGGTGGTCCTGGCAGTAGCAGACTCCCTTTGAAGCTCCAGTGATGTTCCTTCTCTATACTCACTCTGTCCTACCTCTGCACACTCCTTTTTTGTTGCGCTGCCCTGCATGAATCCCGCTTGTTGAACCAGGCCCGTCAGGTGATATAAGAACCCTCTTTCTCTCCAAAGGGAACCCAACCCAGTCTAGCGCTTCTGGTGGAGACCGTGCTTGATTTGGGCGGTTGGATCTTGCTCCTATGAAGACATCGACAACGCCGGTAATTTGCGGTTCAGGGATGGACCTCTGATCCATGTCGGAGCCGGTACCCCGCTTCGGACTGAACCAGAGCATTTGGTCACCCTCTTCTTTGCCCCTCTCTGTCTGGGCCACCAGGTTGGGGTGCCCTCTCCGTTACTTCTCCTCAGGTTTCTGTTTCTCCTGACTCTCTTTCACTTCCACTCCTCTCCGTTCCTTTTCTACTACTGTTCTGTGTTGACTGTCTTGTTCTCTTTCCTGCTATTTCCCCAGTCATTATATAACCTAGCTCTCCTCCCACTGGGACTGGTTATCCTGTTAAGGGTTGTCTGATTGTTCCCCTATCACTAGGTGTGTGTGTCATGATGGAGCTTCAGGCTTCTACTACCCCCTACCACGACAAGGTACCTTCTGTTAGGGGTGCAGTACCCTTTTGTAGCGTGCTGACTAGCAGGGCGCTACACTCCCCTTGGGTCAATACACTTGTCCCCAAGAGTCAATTTAACCCTACCCGGTACAGAGTAAAGGTTTTTAGATATGCATATCTACAATAAACAATAACTCAAGCATTCTTGGATTCTTCCTGTCCGGGAGACCATTTCTTGTAACGTTTTCAAAATAGTTGCCAGTTCAACAGAATCGGTTAACTATTGCGGTCCCAGTGGTCACTATCACTGTCTTTTCCAATGTCCAGGTTATCACTGATTCAAAAAAAATAAAATGTCCTCATGATAGTCTATGAGTATTCTGTAAAAGGAAAAATGCACTCTACTTACACATTCAATATAAGATCACGTTAATTACTGGATATTTTCACATTTGCATACTCGCAAAGCATACCAGCCTCTAGGTCCTGCATGTTTTTCATAGCTTATTCGGTCAAGGCGGTATAAGTCATGGTCTGAGTGTCCCTTTGACAGATGTGACTCTACGTCTCTCCGTGAAATAAACACTTCCTCTTATACTCCATCCTCCCTTGCAAAACCCCAACATTTATCAAGGCTGAAGGTAAAAGACCAGAGAGAGATCGTGCTTTAGTGATCCGCGCTGCCGTCCCACAGTACCTGAATAATGCCAGGGAAGCCAAGAGTATGCAAGCTATTATTCCTCATCAATTTTTTTGATTGACTTTGGATAGGATTTACCCGTAAATGACTCCTAGGCACTAATAATGGGACATAATTAGTGATGAGCGAGTACTAAAATGCTCGGGTGGTCGAAGCTCGGGCCGAGCATCCCGAGATACTCGTGTACCCGGCCCGAGTAACGAGCCCAATGTTATCCTATGGGAGACACGAGTATTTTTATGAAATGACTGCCGGCAGCATGGAAAAACCCTAAAAATGTCACAAAAGTCTCAGAAGAGTGCTGAAATGACATGGCAACACCATGGGGAAGACCCCTGGAAGCATTTCTCACTCAAAAGTCACAGCTGTGAACAATGTTGTCCGAGTTTCACGCCAATTTTACGGAGTCTCCAGAAAACCTTCCAAAATGACACAAAAATGAATATTTAGGGTGGAAATGTTAAGGGCACATACCCAATAGTGAGATACAGCTGGTGTATGTCACTTTTTGTGATTACATGAAAGATTTTGCGTGAAAACATTGTGCGGCACTCCGATGACCATGACAAGAGACGTACATGAAGCCCTGTCTAGAAATAAAGTGCCCATTTTGAGGAACTGGGTCTATTGTAGTATCTTCCTTTGCAAGGGCAGTCCAAAATTGGGAGGTTCACCAATGCCCCTGGATACAGACATGCAGGATGGCCTGTAAACAAGAACTGGGTGTATTGTAGTATAGCCCTTTGGCCAGGGCATCCAAAAATTGGGAGGCTCCACATTGTCTCTGGATAGAGACGTGCAGGAGGGCCTGTAAAGAAGAACTGGGTGTATTGTAGTATAGCCCTTTGGCCAGGGCAGCCAAAATTGGGAGGTTCAACAATGAGCCATGCATACAGACATGTAGTAGGGCCTGTAACCTCAAGTGGGTGTATTGTAGTATAGGCCTTTGGTCAGGGCAGCCAAAAATTGGGAGGCTCCTCTTTGTCCGTGGATAGAGACGTGCAGGAGGGCCTGTAACCTCAAGTGGGTGTATTGTAGTATAGCCCTTTGGTCAGGGCAGCCAAAAATTGGGAGGTTCAACAATGACCCATGCATACAGACATGTAGTAGGGCCTGTAACCCTCAAGTGGGTGTATTGTAGTATTGCCCTTTGGCAGGGCAGCCAAAAATTGGGAGGTTCAACAATGGCCCATGCATACAGACATGTAGTAGGGCCTGTAACCCTCAAGTGGGTGTATTGTAGTATAGCCCTTTGGCAGGGCAGCCAAAAATTGGGAGGCTCCTCTTTGTCCCTGATAGAGACGTGCAGGAGGGCCTGTAACCCTCAAGTGGGTGTATTGTAGTATAGCCCTTTGGTCAGGGCAGCCAAAATTGGGAGGCTCCTCTTTGTCCCTGGATAGAGACGTGCAGGAGGGCCTGTAACCCTCAAGTGGGTGTATTGTAGTATAGCCCTTTGGCCAGGGCAGCCACAAATTGGGATGTTCAACAATGACCCATGCATACAGACATGTAGTAGGGCGTTGTAACCCTCAAGTGGGTGTATTGTAGTATAGCTCTTTGGTCAGGGCGGCCACAAATTGGGAGGTTCAACAATGACCCATGCATACAGACATGTAGTAGGGCCTGTAACCCTCAAGTGGGTGTATAGTAGTATAGCCCATTGGTCAGGGCAGCCAAAAATTGGGAGGTTCCTCTTTGTCCCTGGATAGAGACGTGCAGGAGGGCCTCAAAACATTTTTCCCATTGAAAAGGAGCGGGTCTCCTGTCGTTGTAATGCCCATTCTAAAAGAATGGGCGAAAAAATTTACCACTGCGGGTATACCTCAAACAACAGCCTAACTATTGTAAAGGTCATCATGGTGTCACATGAGGAGAAGGAGAGCAGTCCAGCGATTAGCCAAAGTACGGAAGTGTGTACCCATGGGTGAGTGGAGGTACATGTCAAATTCAAATAACAAAATTTTAATTCAGTTGTCATTTGCTGGTGGTGTGGTGAAGTCTGGCCCAATCCAACCCTTGTTCATCTTGATCAGAGTCAGCCTGTCCGCATTTTCAGTTGACAGGCGGGTGAGTTTATCAGTGATGATTCCACCTGCAGCACTGAAAACACGCTCTGATAAAACGCTAGCGGCAGGGCAGGCCAGGACTTCCAAGGCGTAGAGAGCCAATTCATGCCACATGTCGAGCTTGGAGACCCAATAATTGAAAGGCACAGAGGAATCTCGCAGTACAGTTGTTCGATCTGCAAGGTACTCCTTCAGCATCTGCCCAAACTTAGCATTTCTGGTGGCACTACCCCGCACCTCAGGGGCTGTGGTACGTGAGGGGCTGAGAAAACTGTCCCACATTGTAAAGACAGTTCCCCTGCCTCTGGCGGATTGTACTTGTGCCCCTCTCGGCCGTACGCCTTGCGAGCGAGGAGATGTGGCCCTTTGTTGTTGCGAAATTAGTGCTTGCACACGACCTCGGCCTCTGCCTGCACCACCATCACGTCCACTTCCTTGTTCCTTGCCAACGCCCTTGCCAACGCCTTTGCGCATTTTGCCTGTATAGAGCGACAACTGTCTGGTGACTGTAGAGGTCACAGGAGATTATGATTTTAGTTCCCTAACCTGTATTAAGGTATGACGTACACCAGTCTGGTGACTGTTGAGATCACAAGAGATTAGGATTTTAGTTCCCTAACCTGTATCAAGGTATGACGTACACCAGTCTGGTGACTGTTGAGATCACAAGAGATTAGGATTTTAGTTCCCTAACCTGTATCAAGTTATGACGTACACCAGTCTGGTGACTGTTCAGATCACAAGAGATTAGGATTTTAGTTCCCTAACCTGTATCAAGGTATGACGTACACCAGTCTGGTGACTGTTGAGATCACAAGAGATTAGGATTTTAGTTCCCTAACCTGTATCAAGGTATGACGTACACCAGTCTGGTGACTGTTGAGATCACAAGAGGTTAGGATTTTAGTTCCCTAACCTGTATTAAGGTAGTACGTACACCTGTCTGGTGACTGTAATGGTTTCACGAGAGGATTTTAGTCCCTAACCTGTATTAAGGTAGTACGTACACCTGTCTGGTGACTGTAATGGTTTCAGGAGATGATTTTAGTCCCTAACCTGTATTAAGGTAGTACGTACACCTGTCTGGTGACTTTAATGGTTTCAGGAGAGGATTTTAGTCCCTAACCTGTATCAAGGTATGACGTACACCAGTCTGGTGACTGTTGAGATCACAAGAGATTAGGATTTTAGTTCCCTAACCTGTATCAAGTTATGACGTACACCAGTCTGGTGACTGTTCAGATCACAAGAGATTAGGATTTTAGTTCCCTAACCTGTATCAAGGTATGACGTACACCAGTCTGGTGACTGTTGAGATCACAAGAGGTTAGGATTTTAGTTCCCTAACCTGTAATAAGGTAGTACGTACACCTGTCTGGTGACTGTAATGGTTTCACGAGAGGATTTTAGTCCCTAACCTGTATTAAGGTAGTACGTACACCTGTCTGGTGACTGTAATGGTGTGAGGAGAGGATTTTAGTCCCTAACCTGTATTAAGGTAGTACGTACACCTGTCTGGTGACTTTAATGGTGTCAGGAGAGGATTTTAGTCCCTAACCTGTATTAAGGTAGTACGTACACCTGTCTGGTGACTTTAATGGTTTCAGGAGAGGATTTTAGTCCCTAACCTGTATTAAGGTAGTACGTACACCTGTCTGGTGACTGTAATGGTTTCAGGAGAGGATTTTAGTCCCTAACCTGTATTAAGGTAGTACATACACCTGTCTGGTGACTGTAATGGTGTCAGGAGAGGATTTTAGTCCCTAACCTGTATTAAGGTAGTACGTACACCTGTCTGGTGACTGTAATGGTGTGAGGAGAGGATTTTAGTCCCTAACCTGTATTAAGGTAGTACGTACACCTGTCTGGTGACTTTAATGGTGTCAGGAGAGGATTTTAGTCCCTAACCTGTATTAAGGTAGTACGTACACCTGTCTGGTGACTTTAATGGTTTCAGGAGAGGATTTTAGTCCCTAACCTGTATTAAGGTAGTACGTACACCTGTCTGGTGACTGTAATGGTTTCAGGAGAGGATTTTAGTCCCTAACCTGTATTAAGGTAGTACATACACCTGTCTGGTGACTGTAATGGTGTCAGGAGAGGATTTTAGTCCCTAACCTGTATTAAGGTAGTACGTACACCTGTCTGGTGACTGTAATGGTGTCAGGAGAGGATTTTAGTCCCTAACCTGTATTAAGGTAGTACGTACACCTGTCTGGTGACTTTAATGGTTTCAGGAGAGGATTTTAGTCCCTAACCTGTATTAAGGTAGTACGTACACCTGTCTGGTGACTTTAATGGTTTCAGGAGACGATTTTAGTCCCTAACCTGTATTAAGGTAGTACATACACCTGTCTGGTGACTGTAATGGTGTCAGGAGAGGATTTTAGTCCCTAACCTGTATTAAGGTAGTACGTACACCTGTCTGGTGACTTTAATGGTGTCAGGAGAGGATTTAAGTACCTAACCTGTATTAAGGTAGTACATACACCTGTCTGGTGACTGTAATGGTGTCAGGAGAGGATTTTAGTCCCTAACCTGTATTAAGGTAGTAAGTACAAGAGTGTGGTGACTCTAATGGTCACAGAAAAGCTTGGATTCCAATCTGTATCACCCTGCCTATATCCTCCTAGATTAGTCCTGAGAAGGACTGTTCTGGTCACTGGAAAGCTTGGACTCCGATCTGGATCACCCTGCCTATTTCCTCCTAGATTAGTCCTGAGAAGGACTGTTGTGGTCAGCAGCAGCAGTTTGCAGCCCTGCTCTGGATCTACCTGTAAGGGCCGCAAATCTGTCCCTAAGCAGCAGCAGACACTCTCCCTACACTCACTGTCTGGATGGCTGTGTGCCGAGCACAGCGCGCCGGGAGTTATAAAGGCTCGGTCACGCTGTGCAGGGCGGCCAATCACTGCTATGCCACAACTAACAGGGCTGTGGCATTGCAGTGGTCTGCCAGCCAATCCCTGCACGTGGGCTGGCTCTCAAAAGAGTGCCAACATGCAGAGATGACGACCACGAGCACAGCACGAGTATCGCGAGATTACTCGGTGCTCGTCGAGTCGCCCGAGTACAGTGATACTCGTGCGAGTACCGAGTAGTGGCGAGCATGCTCGCTCATCACTAGACATAATATAATGTAATCCATTACCATTTTAGGTTATTTACACAGCACTAATGATTTTTTGGTCTCAACATACTGAATTCTTTCATGCATATGAAGTCAAGATCCACACTATAAAATCATTATAAGTTACGCTTAGGCACCTATTATATAATTGTCTAAGGGTTTTATGAGTGTGTCTGTCGCCGAAATCGCGTGCCACACAGAGGCAGCTCATTAGTTGCCGCCGAATGAGCTCAGACTATGCAAATAGCCACGTGTTGAACATTCGAATTTCACGCCAATTTGCAGCTTGACAAGAGCGCCGCTTCCACAGGTATACATGGTCAGGAAGACGGTGACGCAGCGTGCGCGATCCAGCCGTGAGACGACCGGCGTCAGCCAGTCATCTCCCGGCTGGCGAGCCGTTAACCGGAGCTCAGCCGCGGCTACCTGTGTCATGGAGGTCCACGGCGAGCCAGCCGAGAGATGACCGGCGTTAGCTGGTCATTTCCCAGCTGGCGAGCCGCTGACCTCTGTGCCGCAGTAGCTCGGCTGAGCTCTGGTCTAAACTCCGGCCAGTGGCGAGCTAGCCGAGAGATGACCGGCGTCAGCCAGTCATTTCCAGGCTGCTCGCAGTGGTGGTGCCCTTCACGGCATTCAAACCGCGCGCCAAGCCACAGCACTCTTCTGATTGGTCACTGCGACCGCTTGGCGAGCGGTTTGAATGCCGCTCCTCTGATTGGTCGCCGCATTCAGCGCCGACCAATCAGAGGAGCGGCTCGCGCCATGGCGCCATATTGTATTTGAAATATGGCGCCATGGCACGCACCGCTATTCTGATTGGTCGGCACTGAATGCGGTGGCCAATGAGAATAGCGGCGCTCACCATGGCGCCATATTTTAAATACATTGAGTACAGTGGATTTGAAATATGGCGCCATGGTGCACGCCGCTATTCTGATTGGTCGGCGACCAATCAGATGGGCGGCATTCAAACCGCACGCCGCTTCTCTCATTGGTCGCCGCGTTCAGCGTCAACCAATCAGAATAGTGGTGCGCGCTATGGCACCATATTTCAAATACACTGTACTCAGTGATAGATAGATATCATGTATTACTTGCATTATTGTTAAATTTCCATAAATAAACTATATACATATTCTAGACTACCCGATGATTTAGAATCGGGCCACCATCTAGTTATTAATATAAGATAATATAAGATTCCATCATATGAGGATTGTCAGATACAGCACCAGAGATGTTTTTGGTTCAATATACGATATAGCTCCTTTATATATATTCAAATATATGATATGGCTCTTTTCATTAAGAGTCAGCTACTGTGTTGAATGATACAAGTATGTCCATCACATTTTTTTGCACGCAGCATAATAGTACAATCATATAGGAGAATATCTCTCCATTGATCCGAATGTTTGTCGCTAGTTAATCCGAACAGGGACGTCACAATTACAATTACCTGTTTCAACCACATATATTCTATGTGGATCGAGATCATCTTGGGAATAGCTGGTTTCCTCTGTCCCAGCTCCAGTATCCAGCATGGTTCATATTCAGTTCAGGGATACATGACCTTGGTAGAATAATGCAGATCTCCTTGTGTCTTCTTGTAGGTTCGAGCCCGTTCTAATGGACTTTGATGATTAATCTCTGTGAAGGACTACCAAAGAGAGTTTTCCTTCCTTGACTAATGAATATATTAGAAATGGGACAGTGTCTCTTCTGTGATTTTTTTCCTGGTACTCAGCACCAACAGAAACATTGGCATTATTCTTTTCCATTTTATCTGTATATTTAGATTGCTGAATGATATCAGCTTAAGATGAGCTGGTTAGTACCGCTCCAGCTCTAGCATCCAACAAGTTCTGGCATCATGTTCTGACCTTTGGTCTAGCGGATTATGGTTCTAGAGGAGTAATATATATTACCTTATTCCCCAAGTATGATCCATCTTTAAGATGCCTTGGTGATTGGTTCCTTGGACGTACTACAGAAGAGAATCTTTCTTTCTTTGATGAATGAATATATACCGTATATAGAATACCACTGTAAAATGACCATTCAGTTAAGTCATATCATAATAATGAATTAAAATGAGCCTCAAAAATACAGATAATGTTTTTTAAATAATTAATTTTAATAATATTTTTAGCATTTTTAGTATTCTTTTTATTTGTTTTTACATTTTATTATCCAAATAAAGATTTTTGTAATATTAATAATAATTTTTGTAGATGACTGCTTCTGATCCAGAATGATTTTAATTAGCGTTTTAATCAGTGTCTTCACAGTTCTTATTCATTTCCTCAGTCCCAATCAAGCCTCTATTCCATGCCTTTTAATTCCTAAAATAAGAACAATTAGACAATAAAAAGTCAGCATTGGTAGTGCAGTCACATTTTATTTTTATTTTTTATATTTTTATCTATTTCAGCTATTTTTCTACTATATAATTGCCGTAGGCACGTTTGTGTCGGACCCCGGCACGCCGTGGCTTTGTCACTATGTGACGTCACCACGCCGTGCGAGGCATTGCCCGCGTAGCGGGCATTGCGACCCCTCGCCGCTGTCATCCCGCTCCGGAGCAGCTGCTGTCAGCACATGCTGACACAGTGCTCCGGAGCCTGTGCCCCTGTCATCCCGCTCCGGAGCAGCTGCTGTCAGCACATGCTGACACAGTGCTCCGGAGCCTGTGCCCCTGTGCCCCCGCTCCGGAGCAGCTGCTGTCAGCACATGCTGACACAGTGCTCCGGAGCCTGTGCCCCTGTGCCCGTGTCATGCCCGCGCCCCCCTGGGTCGGAAGTTCCGTCTGCCCGCCAGCCA
This sequence comes from Allobates femoralis, assembly GCA_033576535.1. NCBI lineage: Eukaryota > Metazoa > Chordata > Amphibia > Anura > Aromobatidae > Allobates > Allobates femoralis. The sequence goes on from JARQOC010000005.1 coordinate 213,448,118, forward strand.
GTACCGTAGCTAGCGGGTGGGCAGGGGGGCCTAGCGCATCGTGCCACTCGGCATGAGGGGCCCATTGCCTCCACCCCCTGGGGGGCCCCGTGCTGACACCAGCCGCCCACCGTGCGCCCGGAGAGGAGGGAGGACGGAACTTCCTGTCCGGCAGCTCTGCCCGCCCCTCCTCTCCTCCTACAGCACACGCACGCCGGCCGCGGTGAGTCTGCACTCCCCCCGGCCCTCACATCTGTCTGACAGCACCCCCCCCCCCGGTCCTCACATGGGGGTCCTGGGTGCTGATCTTGCCCCAGGGCCCGGAGCATGCCAGCTACGCCTCTGCGCTCCAGCCTCTGCCCTCCAGCCTCCGCTCTCCTTTCCAGCCTCCGCTCTCCCCTCCAGCCTCCGCTCTCCCCTCCAGCCTGTGCTCTCCCCTCCAGCCTCCGCTCTCCCCTCCAGCCTCCGCTCTCCCCTCCAGCCTCTGCCCTCCAGCCTCTGCCCTCCAGCCTCCGCTCTCCCCTCCAGCCTCTCCCCTCCAGCCTCCGCTCTCCCCTCCAGCCTCTCCCCTCCAGCCTCTGCTCTCCCCTCCAGCCTCTGCTCTCCCCTCCAGCCTCCCCTCCAGCCTCTGCTCTCCCCTCCAGCCTCCGCTCTCCCCTCTGCCCTCCAGCCTCTGCCCTCCAGCCTCCGCTCTCCCCTCCAGCCTCTCCCCTCCAGCCTCTGCTCTTCCCCTCCAGCCTCCACTCTCCCCTCCAGCCTCCCCTCTTCCCTCCAGCCTCCGCTCTCCCCTCCAGTCTCCGCTCTCCCCTCCAGCCTCCGCTCTCCCCTCCAGCCTCCGCTCTGCCCTCCAGCCTCCGCTCTCCCCTCCAGCCTCCGCTCTCCCCTCCAGCCTCCGCTCTCCCCTCCAGCCTCTGCTCTGCCCTCCAGCCTCTGCTCTGCCCTCCAGCCTCTGCTCTCCCCTCCAGCCTCCGCTCTCCCCTCCAGCCTCCGTTCTCCTCTCCAGCCTCCCTTATGCCCTCCAACCTCTGCCATCCAGCCTCCGCTCTCCCCTCCAGCCTATCCCCTCCAGCCTCCGCTCTCCCCTCCAGCCTCCGCTCTCCCCTCCAGCCTCCGCTCTGCCCTCCAGCCTCCGCTCTCCCCTCCAGCCTCCGCTCTCCCTTCCAGCCTCCGCTCTCCCCTCCAGCCTCTGCTCTCCCCTCCAGCCTCTGCTCTCCCCTCCAGCCTCCGCTCTCCTTTCCAGCCTCCGCTCTCCCCTCCAGCCTCCGCTCTCCCTTCCAGCCTCCGCTCTCCCCTCCAGCCTCCGCTCTCCCCTCCAGCCTCCGCTTCCCCTCCAGCCTCCGCTCTGCCCTCCAGCCTCTGCCCTCCAGCCTCCGCTCTCCCCTCCAGCCTCCGCTCTCCCCTCCAGCCTCTGCTCTGCCCTCCAGCCTCTGCTCTGCCCTCCAGCCTCTGCTCTGCCCTCCAGCCTCTGCTCTGCCCTCCAGCCTCCGCTCTGCCCTCCAGCCTCCGCTCTGCCCTCCAGCCTCCGCTCTCCCCTCCAGCCTCCGCTCTGCCCTCCAGCCTCTGCTCTACCCTCCAGCCTCCGCTCTCCCCTCCAGCCTCTCCCCTCCAGCCTCCGCTCTCCCCTCCAGCCTCCGCTCTCCTCTCCAGCCTCCGCTCTGCCCTTCAGCCTCCGTTCTCCCCTCCAGCCTCTGCCCTAAAGCCTCTGCCCTCCAGCCTCTCCCCTCCAGCCTTTCCCCTCCAGCCTCTCCTTTCCAGCCTCCAGCCAATCCCCTCCAGCCTCCAGCCAATCCCCTCCAGCCTCCGCTCTCCCCTCCAGCCTCTGCTCTCCCTTCCAGCCTCCGCTCTCCCCTCCAGCCTCTGCCCTCCCCTCCAGCCTCCGCACTCCCTTCCAGCCTCCACTCTCCCCTCAAGCCTCCGCTCTGCCCTCCAGCCTCCGCTTTCCCCTCCAGCCTCCGCTCTCCCCTCCAGTCTCCGCTCTCCCCTCCAGCCTCCGCTCTCCCCTCCAGCCTCCGCTCTCCCCTCCAGCCTCCGCTCTCCCCTCCAGCCTCTGCCCTCCAGCCTCTCCCCTCCAGCCTCCGCTCTCCCCTCCAGCCTTTCCCCTCCAGCCTCCGCTCTCCCCTCCAGCCTCTGCCCTCCAGCCTCTCCCCTCCAGCCTCTGCCCTCCAACCTCCGCTCTCCCCTCCAGCCTCTCCCCTCCAGCCTCTGCCCTCCAGCCTCTCCCCTCCAGCCTCTCCCCTCCAGCCTCTGCTCTGCCCTCCAGCCTCCGCTCTCTTTTCCAGCCTCCGCTCTCCCCTCCAGCCTCCACTCTCCCTTCCAGCCTCCGCTCTCCCCTCCAGCCTCCGCTCTGCCCTCCAGCCTCCGCTCTGCCCTCCAGCCTCCACTTTCCCCTCCAGCCTCCGCTCTCCCTTCCAGCCTCCGCTCTCCCCTCCAGCCTCTGCCCTCCAGCCTCCAGCCTCTGCCCTCCAGCATCCGCTCTCCCCTCCAGCCTTTCCCCTCCAGCCTCCCCTCTCCCCTCCAGCCTCTGCCCTCCAGCCTCTCCCCTCCAGCCTCTGCCCTCCAGCCTCTGCCCTCCAACCTCCGCTCTCCCCTTTAGCCTCTCCCCTCCAGCCTCCGCTCTCCCCTACAGCCTCTGCCCTCCATCCTCTGCCCTCCAGCCTCTGCCCTCCAGCCTCTGCCCTCCAGCCTCCGCTCTCCCCTCCAGCCTCTCCCCTCCAGCCTCCGCTCTCCCCTCCAGCCTCCCCTCTCCTTCCAGCCTCTGCCCTCCAGCCTCCGCTCTCCCCTCCAGCCTCTGCCCTCCAGCTTTCGCTCTCCCCTCCAGCCTTTCCCCTCCAGCCTCCGCTCTCCCCTCCAGCCTCTGCCCTCCAGCCTCCAGCCTCTGCCCCCCAGCCTCCGCTCTCCCCTCCAGCCTCTGCCCTTCAGCCTCCGCTCTCCCCTCCAGCCTCCGCCTTCCCCTCGAGTCTCCGCTCTCCCCTCCAGCCTCCACTCTCCCCTCTAGCCTCTGTTCTCCCCTCCAGCCTCTGCCCTCCAGCCTCCGCTCTCCCCTCCTGCCTCTGCCCTCCAGCCTTCGCTCTCCCCTCCAGCCTTTCCCCTCCAGCCTCCGCTCTCCCCTCCAGCCTCTGCCCTCCAGCCTCCAGCCTCTGCCCTCCAGCCTCCGCTCTCCCCTCCAGCCACTGCCCTCCAGCCTCCGCTCTCCCCTCCAGCCTCTCCCTCCAGCCTCCGCTCTCCCCTCCAGCCTCCGCTCTCCTCTCCAGCCTCTGCTCTGCCCTTCAGCCTCTGTTCTCCCCTCCAGCCTCTGCCCTAAAGCCTCTGCCCTCCAGCCTCTCCCCTCCAGCCTTTCCCCTCCAGCCTCTCCTTTCCAGCCTCCAGCCAATCCCCTCCAGCCTCCAGCCAATCCTCTCCAGCCTCCGCTCTCCCCTCCAGCCTCTGCTCTCCCTTCCAGCCTCCGCTCTCCCCTCCAGCCTCTGCCCTCCCCTCCAGCCTCTGCCCTCCAGCCTCTGCTCTGCCCTCTAGCCTCTGCCCTCCCCTCCAGCCTCCGCTCTCCCCTCCAGCCTCCGCTCTCCTCACCCCTCCATATGCAATGTACAGTATCTACTATATAATTGCCGTAGGCACTTCCGTGTCGGTCCCCGAAAAGACCGTGGCTATGACACTCTGTGACGTCAGCACGGCGAAGCATTGGCCGCGTAGCGGCCAATGCGAGTCGCTGGCCTGCGCGAGCAATGGCCGCGAGGCCATTGCTCGCGCAGGCTGAGTACGAGCAATGGCCGCGAAGCGGCCATTGCGAGTCGCTGGCCGAAAATCGAACCAGAGGCTCGGCCTCAAAGTTAACGATTTACCGGTCAGGTAGCGCGAGCAATGGCCGCGAGGCCATTGCGAGTCGCTGCCTGAGCCGCTCTTCTAATTGGTTGGCGCCAGCGAGTCGTTACACTTGCGGCGCGCTTGCGGTAATCCTCATACAAAGTATAGTATTCTAGACACCCGATGCATTTGCATCGGGCTCACAGCTAGTAAATGTATAAATGCCATACATCCATGTATATGCACCAAGAATTCCCATAACAAGATAATAGAAATATAATATATCCAGATTGGTTCATTTTTCCATAATCCAAATGAAGATTACATCAATATGAGATTGCATTTTATAACTCGGGTAACACACATGTTCCCGCTTTGCTGACAAAAATATACAATAAAGCACCACAATAGCACAGCAGGTTAGATCACTGAATATCATATCTCGATTGGATCATTCTTCTGTCACCAAGTTCTAATAAGTATAGTGAAACATTGTTATATACAATAATTTATTTCTGCAGATATTACTATTTTTAATAATTGGCTATATTTTATAATTATGGATATATATGGGTTGTTGAATTGTGTATTCACACAGTAATTGCACTAAAATTTCCACACGGTAAAGTGTTTTTTTGTTTGTTTTTTTCCAATTGTTTACTTAGTATGTCATGTGGGCACTTCCCACTCTGATATCATCATGACAGATGTGATTGTTATTGGGCGGGGAAACCTGATTCAGGTAGTATATAAGGCTGTGAGTTAGTCAGTCATGCAGCATATCCCTGAGGAAGGTACAAGGTCTGTACCGAAACGCGTTGGCTGGAAATACTACTGGAATAAAGAAGCAGCTTGCATACTCTTGGCTTCCCTGGCATTATTCAAGTACTGTGGGACGGCAGCGCATATCACTAAAGCACGATCTCTCGCTGGTCTTTTTCTTGAATACATCACCACTGTTATGTGGGAGTGCGGATCCAGCAGCAGCTGTCTGAGCTAATTTGCCAGTTGTGGGAAAACACAACTGGATCAGGTGAGCACATAAACCTATGACGGTACTACCTTATCCGTAAAACTATAAGACCCATTTGCGCCTCTTTGTCTCCCCCTTTTTCTTTGTAAAGGTTGAAGGTAGTCACTGTATCGCCCTCAGTGCTATGGGTTACTCAGGACCGGTCCTTATTCTCTGCTTACAGGGGGATGTCACGGTGGTGGCCGTGGACCGGTTCCGTGGTCCTGGAGGGACCGCAATTAAAAAGGGAAAGAATCAAAATACAAATAAGAGTTTGTCAGTGACGCCAACTGTGGGATGCGGTCGGATATGACCACCGCTGCTTATCTCAGCTTCAGGGGATGATGTTGGGATGCAGCAGGATGATAAACCCTCCCCAGGTAGGGCTAGGATGATCCCTGAGATGGTGATAATAATTGTTATTGGTGTTGAAGGGGATGCAGGAATTAGCTCAAACAATGATGTGGAGACACAAGAGTAACAGTCTTTTCTTTACCTTTAATGGTAGAACTCAGGTAGTAACGGGTACTGTTTTCTAAAGTTCATGGGGCCCGGAGCTTGGAGGTAATTTTAGGCTTTCCACGTCAGGCAAGTCCTGAGGCTTTCCTTTTAGATTGTGCCCGATGGGCCCTGGCTGCATAAAGCAATGCTGCGACCCTCTCTGTTCTGTACTAGTTGTAGGATAAGCAGCGTGAACCCTTCTCTTGGCTGTATTTCTACTTAGCTCTCCTGGGCTCTGTATTGCAGCTGTGTCTCTTTAGCTTTACAGTGAACGGGGCGGTGTATAACTATCTGTTCTCCGGATTTCGCCGCTGGTTGTATAATCCCTTACGATCTTGGTCTCCGGTAACCATACTATACTTAATTCTGGGCTTGCTGGCACTACTACCACTCCCAGATCTTCCTTCTCTCCTCTTCAGGCCCTCGCTATGGGCTCCACACACTGTCAGTTTCCTTGGACTGTCCTAACACGGCTCCTATCCCTAAGATCACTTTCCTCTCCTCCTTCTGCTCTGCTCAACTGTCACCTCAGGTCTCCTTACAGAACTGACTAGCTCCGCCCCCTGCACCTGCATATCTAGGGGACATCTACTGACGTCAGCAACTGACTTGACCTCAGCTGTTAGAGCTCCCCCTACAGGCCCAGGTTGGGATATTTTATATGTGTGCTTCACCTGGTGGATGCCTTGCCTCCAAGCTTGTAATGTGATTACCGGACCCCGGGATGCCACATCACCATACCTCTTTTCCGGTGCTCAGGGGGAACGGGTGGCTGGGGACGGGCCTCTGCTCTAATCTGCAGGTTCTCCATCTCACAGGCCCACCACTCCTCTCTGCGTCGCTGCCGCTCTGCCTGGTCAGACTGGTAAAGCGTGCGCACGTAGTCCTTTCATTTGGATGCACAATGAGTGACCTGGTTCTGACGGTAACTCTCCATGGTGGCTCTGGTATCGCCAACGCGGACATACGGGGTTGCTGCCCACCAAGCGACGTGGGCCATGGGTGACAAAGCCTCGCCGGAATTCCTCTCTGGATCCTCCTTTGGATCTTCCTTCTCCTCCTCGGGGCCTTGCTGGTCTGGTTCCTCATCCTCATCGGGGAACTGGTCGTCACACTACTCTTCGACGGCATCAATGACCAGGTCTGGCTCCTTAGCAGGTGGCTGCTCCTCCGGCTCAGGGTCTGTGGGGTCATCTGGCTCAGCAGCTTCACTATCGTCCTCCTGCGAGGCTTCAGGGCTGCCCGCTTCTTCTTCTTCAATGGCTAGTAGCACCGGATCCTCTCCGGTAACTGGGTGGGTATCAGGTGACTGGTTCCTCACCACTGGTTCCGGTTCTGGATGGCTGGGCTGCCTCAGTGTGGCCTTGCGGTGTAGCTGGGCGGCCAATGCCGGCGCTCCAGCATTGGACTGTTCATTCCTTTTTCTTCAGGAGCTGGACTTTCAAGTCTTGGAGCACGGTCTCCCAGAAGGTTGGGACTCCCTCTATGGTGCGGAGAGAGACAACATCTGGTTCACCGACTGTGGCATGGGCCTCTTCTTCCACCTCCCGCTTCAGGTCTCTCAGCCGGATTGCCACCATGTCTCTTTCTCCAAGACCCATATCAGTCTCTGTCTGCAAAAGCTCTGCCTGCAAAGACCCTGTAAGGCCCCATTCATATTGCTTTATAGTCCATGGGCGGGTTAGAGTCTCTGGCCCGCCCCTTTGGTTGTTTGGTGGCAATCGGGGCAGGCAAAGAGTTTCGCACCTCTGCCATGGCCCTCCCATGACGAGGGGCCGAGGCACACCCCTGGGTCAACACATTGTCCTTTACATTGTTGGACCTGCCATATTGGGCCCAGTAGAAAATGGCGGGAAAAGTTCTTATAGGCCTAGTGGTAAAGTCTATAAGGCGCACAATACCCGTAGTTCATGGGTGGGTTCGATCCTGTTTGTAGACGCCAAGGTTGTCTGGCCCACAAGGGTCTGGGTACTCAGGTCTTGGGTAGTCGAGTGCAGGAATGTCACGGGTGGTCGGTGCTCAAGCCTGTGCCCTTGCGGTGACAATAAAAAGAAGAAATAGAAAAATAATAAAGTTTATGAAGCTTGCGACACCACCTGTAGGTCCGGTGATGGCACCGGCGCTGCTGGGACCTTCGGGGTGATGGGCAGCAGCAATATGTTGTGGCTCTACAGGTAAAGCAGGGTCCCCTGGGCTGTAGGGTAAGAATGGTGGAATAGTGCAGCGTGACTAGAATGGGACTGCACGGTCTCTGTGGTGCAGTGGAGGTAAATGACAGTTCATCAGCAAAGAACACAGACACATTGCTCACTCTGCTAGGGTACTTTACTCCGGTAATCTGCAGTCTTACAGGGTATGCAGTTGTTTCAGCTAAGGTAGATGACTGGGTGGTCCTGGCAGTAGGCAGTGTCCCTCTGAAGCTCCGGTGATGTTCCTTCTCTTTACTCGCTCTGTCCTACCTCTACGCACTCCTTCTTCCTTTCGCTGCACTGCACGAATCCCGCTTGTTGAACCAGGCCATTGGGTGATATGGGAACCCTCTTTCTCTCCAAAGAGAACCCAACCTAGTCTAGCACTTCTGGTGGAGACCATCCTTGATTTGGGCAGTTGGATCATGCTCCTATGAAGATATCGACCACGCCGGTAATTTGCGGTTCAGGGATGGATCCACGTCGGATCCGGTATCCCGCTTCGGACTGGGCCAGAGCATTTGGTCACCCTCTTCTTTGCCCCTCTCTGTCTGGGTCACCTGGTTGAGGTGCCCTCCTCGTTACTTCTCCTCAGGTTTCTGTTTCTCCTGGCTCTCTTTCACTTCCACTCCTCTCCGTTCCTTTTCTACTACTGTTCTGTTTCTACTGTCTTGTTCTCTTTCCTGCTCTTTCCCCACTCATTATATAACCTAGCTCTCCTCCCACTGGGACCGATTACCCTGGTAACGGGTTGTCTGATTGGTCTCCTATTACTAGGTGGGTGTGTGTGTATGGTGATGGAGCTTCAGGCTTCTACTACCCCCTACCAGGACAAAGCATACAGCACCTTCTGTTAGGGGTGCAGTACCCTTTTATAGAGCGCTGACTAGTGGGGCGCTACACTTATATTGGCCTGACAGTATGAACCTTGGGCTTAGTGCCAGCTAGCAATACATAGCTGGTAATAACCCCTTATTGCCCAGTATGCCACCACTATGCGGCAGCTAGAAGAGTTGGGTACAGCGCCAGATCATGGTGCTTCTTTGAATGCGCTATTTTCTGGGGCGGCTGCGGGCTGCAATTCCCAGTGTGGGTGGTCCAGAATGATTGGGCCTTTCCACACTGAATATATACGGCAAAGACCCATGTAATTTATTTTTTAATATTTCACTGTATTTTGATTACCAGCCAGGTAAAACAGGTGGGTGGCAGCCCATACCTGCCTGCTGTACCTGTGCTGGCAACCACAGCAGAGCCCCACATCACATTATGACATCTTGAAGCCCTCCTTTTTTTTATCAAAATCCGCATGAAAAAATGCAGCAAAAACACTATACTTTTTCATCATACTGCCAAAAAAAGGGGAATAAAGTGCAATCAAAAAGTCGCATATAAATAAATATGGCATCATTAGAAATGTCATCTTGTCCTGCTTAAAACAAGCTGCTACACCAGTGTTTCTCAACTCCAGTCCTCAGGACCCACCAACACGTAGTGTTTTCAGGATTTCCTTAGTATTGCACAGGGGTTTGGATTATCCCCAGTGCAGGTGATTAAACTATCACCTGTGCATTACTAAGGAAATCCTGAAAACAAGACCTGTTGGTGGGTTCTGAGGACTGGAGTTGAGAAACACTGTGCTACACTGTTTCGGCAGCAAAAAAAAAAAAAAAGTTACAGTTTTCAGAATACAGAGATGCAAAAACAATTCTTTTTTTTTATAAAATTGTTTCAGTGGTGTGAAAGCCGCAAAACAAGAAAAATTATATAAATAATTTATCACTGTGTTTGTACTGACTGGCTGTCTTATCACTTTTATGATATGGTGAATGGCATAAGAAAAAAAAACTATTCCTGAATTTCTGTCTCTTGTTGATTCTGACTCATAAATAGCAGATTTGAAAGCGATCAAAAAACATTATGTGGTCCAAAATGGTACCAATAAAAATTTCAACTCATCCCGCAAGACACAATCCCTCACACGACTCTGTTGACAGAAAAATAAAAAAAACTGCAGCCTTCAAAAATTCAGCAATGCAAAGAAAAATTATTTTATAAAAAAGCGTTTTTTGCATGATAGTAGCCAAAACTAAGAAAAAACCTATTAAATCTGGTATCACTGTGATTCTACCAATCTGACGAATAAAGCTGCCTAATACTGTAACAGTGTAAAAATGGTAGTAAAGCCAAAGCTTCAACTTATGTTGATTTGTATATTCTGCTTCCCAAAGATCTCAGTACGGTGCAGTTCACATTTGTCCTGCAGAGTGTAAATCTCTGAAATAGGTGATTCAGACAAAATTCCCAAAGGAAAATTCACTGTAATGAGGCTGATGGAGTCACTTTGAACTCCCTTATGACCTGTGATCCAGCATTGTCCATCTTTTTATGCGACTTTTTTTAGGTGTGTGCAAAAGTGCTTTTGTCCGCCTTTGAAAAGAAGGACACAACTTAACAGAGGCCAAACAGAGTCCAGAGTAACTCTGTTGCCTCATTAGTGAATTGATCCATTGGGGGCTTCACCTGAATTACGTATTTCAGAGATGTAGATGGAAACTCAAATGTAAATGCTCAGCAAAGAGCACAGGATAAATGTGGACTGATCCAAAATGTTTTGTACCCAAATCACCACCAATAGCTTCAAATCAGCCCTCAAAAACACAAGTCCCCACTAACGTACATCATCAGTTAGCAGACATGTTACCCCCAAACCATTTAAGCTAAATCTAAAATACAATATGGGGCTCCTTTCTATTCTGAGCTTTGCACTGTACCTCAAAAGTAATTTTCAATTACATGTGAGGTATCAATTTACTTATGAGATTGTTGTACAACAAATTGTATGGTGCATTTTCTCCTGATGCCCTTGTAAAAATACAAAATTTGGGGCTAAATTGTTTCTGTGGAAAAATGTTATTTTTTTTTTTCTTTTACAGCTCAATATTCTAAAATTCTCTGAAGCACCGACCTCGTCTTAGCCCACTCAAACAGCCAGATCAGAATTCCCACACACTGCACTGATGAGGGGCAGTTACCCCAAACAAAGTGTCTGCAGTTTGGGGTTCTGATCTGGCACAAATCCTTGGTCATATTAAAAGGCTTGTTAAAGAGTCAATATGACTTTGAGGACAGCTACCGAAAGGTGGCGCTAGAGTTCATCTACTTCCTTATTGAAGTGATAATTTGCATATTTCCCAGAGGAGCATTGCACTGGTGTTTATAGTTGCCAACATATGGCGTTATATCCTTAGCTGCCCATCAGCCATCCTTATTCATATAAAGCTAATTACTAGATAGAAAGCAGACCTTAAAGGGCCAACTACCCATATACCTTAGGGACACTTGTATGTGTATATAGGATATACTGCACTTGCACTTTGGGCTTCATTCTACCTTTATTGGATCATATATCCCTGTAGTGGTATGTCTGCATATGTGGTTTTATATTTGTATGCTCCCTAAATTGATCCTTGTTTTAGCACCTCTAAAAATAATAAAGGAATTTGCACGAATATTGTATCCTGAAATCCCTTGTTCTTTTGCAGTGCAGGGGTTACAACCAGTATTTCTGTAATACCGGCAATTGTGGGGTATTTTCATTTTTATACAAGCCGCTCAGCTCCAGCACTTAGGGTGCTGTCCGTTGTCCTGAGGTACATTGCGTACAGTGCTACGCTGTTAGCGTACCTTATTGGTGTAAGCACCACGGACAGCTCCGCATTTGTACAACACTGCCGCTGGTCCTTTATGCAATTTACCTTCAGGACCACGGACAGTGCCCTGAGTGCTGGAGCTGAGCGGCTTGTATAAAAATGAAAATACCCGACAATTGCCGGTATTACAGAAATACTGGTTGTAAGCCCCTGCACTGCCAGGGTGGGATGTCACCATGTGTACACAGAGTGTACACACTCTGTGTACACATGATGCCAACACACCAACAGCAGCTTAACCCTTCACAACCAGCTTTTATTAGCCGCATCTGCAGGCTGTGTGCTTACTTGCAGCACAGAGCCTGCAAAAGGGGTTAAAATGATGAATAAGCGCTAATAACGTTAATCTTTTGTTACCAGCTAAGTTTTTAACTATGATGTGTCAGCGCTGCTGTGACTGCGCTGACACATTTTTTATTACTATACTGGCAAACCGGCAATTTCAAACTTGGGGCTTTACAGCCGCTAAGTTTGAAGCGATTTGGACACCATACTCCTGGACTATCGTGAGGTGTATGGTGCTAGATTTTCTCTATTGCCCTCTCGCACGTGAAAGTCGCGTGCAAGTTTGGTGCGGAGGACCGCACAGTGTGCCCTGCCTGATAGGGCAAACACTGGTCCGAGTGCAATGCTGTTTTCTCGCATTGCACCGAGTCTCACGCAAGTGTGCCTTCAGCCATAAAGTGAAACTGGTCAGAATTGCAAAAAATGGCCAAGTCATTAAGGTGCAAACCAGGCGCTGGGGTAAAGGGGTTAAGGCAGCATAGGAACATACACCTCCTGGATGAAGGCGTGAGCCAAAACGTGCATGTAGAGTGCAGCTATATTTGTATACACACCAGGTAATTAGCCCCTCTTGATCTTTGTTTTTGGCTTCATTTTTAATATTCTTATCTATGGTTAGCCACCTATGTGAGAGATAGGTGACAGCTATTATATTATTAAAAAAATGTTTTTGTTTGATCTGACACATAGATTTGCTAGTATAGGGTAACTGTAACAAAGATCACTTTTTAGTGTTTAGGGTTGTGTATACAGTTTTCTTTTCTTTTATGTAATGAAATTATTGTTGATATTTTTTCAGTGTACTTCTTGATTAAAAAAACTCACTGTATTATTGTAATTTATATATGCATTATTGACTTTGTTCAATTTTTTTGAAGTATAATACAAATAATATTGTTGTACGTTTCTTAATTTATAAACTTTAATATTTGATTTTTTATTGCATAAATCACCTTGTTCTTTCTGATTGTAGCATAGGAACATAGCAGTTAATTTTTCAGTTGAGGTGATCTCGACTTTCATTTCTAAGTTGTAGTTCTTTCTCTTTAGAGTAGACTTGACAGCAGCTTTGGGTTATCCATCTTACTGACATTTGGTGAGAAATTTATGTAAATAGTAAATATATTTACTTAGAAAATTGGTGATGTGTTCAATACTTATTTCACTTGCTGTATGTACCAGGAATGGCCCAGAAAGGGGGTTATAAATACAAGGAAAGGGTCCAGGGTGGGGAACATATATACACGGAAGCAGTCCAGGATGGAGTACATATAAACTGGTAGAGGCACAAGATGGGGGACATTAATACATAATGGGGGGAAGCATGTATGTCTTCATAGGATTTAGAAGGCTACAAGGGGGTATATATCTGACCAACATGAGAGGTGGGGGACTCAGGTCAAAATCTTGCACTGGGTTCCATGCAGCTCTAGGTTTGCCGCTGCTCAGTACTTTTGTCTTTGCTGTGTTTCTCTCTCTTTTATTTCATCATCTTTCCTTAACCCCATTCAAAGAGTTTTATAAGCAGCAGGTTCAATTTGATACGTCACTGAAGACAGTTCTGAAGACTAATTTCATCAGTTTTTCGGAGTAAATGATTAATGCAGGACACAGATTGAGCTGGTGTGAAAAAAGTGACTGGGGCGTTTTTCTTGAATAAGAAATTTTACAGTGTCTTCTCTTCAGCTGCAGTATAGACTTGCAAAATAAATGTATATATACACTTTAATTCTGTAATACAATTTGGCCTATGAATGTGATCTTTTGTGGCTATAGTTACATTTCTGTCTCCATGTGTAGGCTCTCCGTAGAATTCATAGACTATCTTTGCCCAGAGGCAGCAAAATTAAACTAATTTTGTTTGCATATTTACTCCAGAGACTTACTGGTTTTGTTGGTTGTTATGCTAAGCTTGAGTAATACTTCCTATTGTTTATCAGGACAGTTGTGAATATATTCTATTTCAGGTATTTTAAAGGCTAATAAGCTCAGGACGTTTTAGTCTAAGTGATTATAAAGCATAAACTCTTAAATTATTTTACTGCTTTAATCATGGCAATTGTATTCATAAGTTCTAAAACCTATTTTTGGCAATGAGATTTTGATACTGTTCCATATTTATCCTTATGTATCTGGTATAATGGGAAAAACAATTGTCAGTTGTAGGATGAATATTTTATTTCCACAAAATGTTTAGAAGATTTTATATTTTTACTTACAAGGATGATTGTGTATTATACTTTACTGTTGTTGTGACATCCAATTAAGGAACCTGAGCGATGATAATAAACAGTCATGGGTTCCCTATTGGTAGTGGATCGTTTTAAAGAATTGTCTCTAAGGCCGGCCGGCTTCACACCACATTTTTTGCTGTCAGGCTGTGTCCAGTGTTTTGCAGGATGCCCCGGACACAGCCTGACAGCTCTGGACAAACAGAACTGGAGAGCAAATATGCCCTCCGATCATGCTTTCTGCCGGAATCGGCAGTGTGCGGCTGCTGCCGCTGTCCAGTCCTGAAATTTCAGATTTGTGGCTAGCGAGGAGCTAGCTGCAGTTCTGAAATTTCTTCCGGGAGCTCTCCAGGTGCTGAAGTTCAACGCCGACCAATCGCTGAACTTCAGCATCCGGGAACCAGAACGATTTGAGGTCGTATCCGGTACAATCTGGCGCCCATAGGCTCCCATGTTATGGGACGACAGATTGCACCGGATCCGATTTGGTCCGATTTTTGCCCCAGACATAAAAGTGCTGCAAGCTCTGATTTTGTGTCCGGGGCAAAGAAACTAAATGTGTCTCATCCACGCGGACAGCACAAAACTGGATGGCAAATCACTGCCATCCAGCCTCATCCAGCTCCATAGGAAAACTATGGGGCCAAATTCGGATCTCGGGCTGTCCAGTGTGAACCCTAAAATCATGGTATGAAGCCAGCCTTAGAGTCCAGCTACTCCTGTCCATCTATGCTGAGCATATGAAGGTCACACCAAAGGTGTTCACTACTTGGGTTTCCACTTTATGAATAAGAAAGTAGAGTTTCTCTGCAAAAATGTATTATACGGAAGGTCATTCATTACTATTGCAACCTGATGCAACTATATTTATCCCAAAGCTCCAGAAAAGTGGATGGGATCACAGACTTTTATGTGCAGATTTTCCCCATAGAATTGCATTAGACATGGAAAATCCATAGGCAAAAAAGCGCATGTGCATTTTTAATGCGTTTTACCCTGCGGAAACGCATCAACAACTCATGTAATTCTCTCATTAAAGGTTTTCATAGCCAAAAATCTCTGCACACTCTATGTTGGGGAGAAGATCACCTTCATGAAGGTGAAGGGCAGTAAGGGGTGGCTGATGGTTGGCATAAGTCGGGTGACCTATGCCAAGTTTGAAAACTGGCAGCAGGAGGCCGATTTAGAGTGAATGTGGTGTCAGATGGAGGCCAGGCCTCTCTTGGTTAGCCAGCCAGGTGAACTCAAACCCACAGAAACCATCGATCCAGAATGGCCTGTCAGTGTTGCCCAAATTGCTTATGTGCCTCCTAGAGGTGGTGGTCATCCCCTAATTCCTCCATTCTCTTCTCCAACATTGGCCATGATGGAGTGTGCTGGGGAGCAGGTGGTGTTAGAGAATGCCTCTGAAGGAGTAGCTCCTGTGACTGCCTGAAACCATCCAACAGCGGAGTACCATACGGAATGGTAATGTCCATCCCAAGCAGCGATGAGAAAGCTGCTAGACAGTCTTTACTCCAAGTAAAGTGGACTTCCCTAAAAAAAGGCATGTTGTTGGGTTACTGACCCATCCATTAGTTGATATTTTGTCCAGAAAAGGACTTTTTTCAGCTGTTTTTGAGTGGATTAGTAGGACCGCAGTCTTTGGGCTACACCTCAAAACCCTTAATGGACTCTACCCTTAATGAACTTTGCACCATTGTAATGGAGTCTACTGATCCCCGTGGGATAAATCTTTTGGCTATCTCATACATAAACTTAACTTGCAACTATTTGGCATATAAATAGTTATGCAGATTCTTATTATGTCAGTGCATTGTTACTGTTTTGCTCCAAAAAAATCTAAATTTAAATTTTTATTATTTTGTTAACATTTTGTAAATCCCCTTTGACTGTCAACACTGCCTTAATCCTTCTGAGCATGTGTTTGATTAGATCCAAGCATGAATTGATGGAAAAATAATCCCTAGAGTGCTTTTATACTGTGCTAATGTTGGTGCATACTGGTTGACTCACTTGGGTATGTATACAGCTTCTTTTTAACTCTACCCACACGTGTGCAATTGGGTTGTGGTTTGTGAACTGTGGGGGCCAATCCATCACATCTACTTCATTGTCATTGAACCATTTCTTCGCCATTCTCAATGTATGGTTTTGGTTGTTGTCCTGCTAGAACTCTATGTATAGAACGTGAACAAAAAAAGCGTGGCACTCTCTAAATGTGCAAAAATGCTTTAATCCATCAAGCAATACAAAAACTTCACTGAGGGAGTACAAGGCAGTGGAGTAGAAAAACAAAGTACAAAGTTCTAAATCTTAGCACTTTATTTTTCTCCTTACTGCCTTGTACATACATTTTTGCACGTGACTTACCCAGTGGGGCCGTGGGGTACTCGAGCTGGCCTCTCTCTCTCAATGTCTTCAAGCATCTGGGGGCTGTCATGGTGGTGTGACCCGGTCCGTGGCCACCCGGATGGGCGGTCAATAAAAAGACAATGGGAGTTTAAAAGTAAAGAGTCTTTGGAGTAAGGGGATTGGTGGGGGTGGTTATCATGACGCCACACATGGTATGCAGCTGTTAGTAGCTGCTGCTGCAGGCAAGGACCTCTGGGGATGGTGGAATGGTGGCTAGGATGGTGTCGCTCCCAACGGGTGGAGCGGGGTCCCCAGGGCATCCGGAGTAAGGGGCTATTAGAGTTGCTGGGGAGTCAACGGGGCTGAGCTGGCTACAGGGTGAGATCATGGCATCTCACAAGCAGACTCCTGCTGCCTGCACAGCGTTTCAATCTACCGCTCCTCAGGTAAGAAATTAACAGTCTCACACAATTCTGAGTTACAAACTCCGTTTACTGAGCTCTTCTTTGCATGCAACACAGGTTACAACTCAAGTGCAAGCCTTAGCAACCTGGATGGCTTGTCCAGTACACCCCTTTCATATGCCTGTCCTCTCGGGCCTCTCTTCCCCAGCGCTGCCTGTTCTTCTCTTTCCTGCATGTGCCTCCATGCACAGAGACCAAATGCAGCTGCCACGGGTCTTCATCGGGTGACCGGCTGGGTCCCTTGGCCCTAGTACGGCTGCTTCCTCAGCGAATATGCCGGGAGTTGGCCACAGCTCCTCTGGACCTCATGGCCACCGATTCCATGGTGGGAGCTTAGAGTCTCCTCGCCACCTTCAGGGCCGGGTCCCTGGTGCTCGCCCTGCCCCTCCGCTTCACTTCAGATTTGGGTGCATGGGTGGATCGCTCACTGCCCATGCCTCTAGGGCTCCTTCTGTCTCCTCGTGGTCTCTGGCCTTGGCCTTCCACTTTTTCCTCTCTCCAACTGACCTCTAACTGACCTCTACTTCCTGTGGTGATTTTCCTTTGTCCCTTTGCTTTCCCTGACCACTTCTTGCTCCCTTTCCACCCACCACTATTCTCCCCCCGCCGTCCCATGGGCTGACTGAGCCATCCCACTACCTGGGTTGTGGGTGACTGGACTTACCAATCCTGGTTGCTGCAGATGGGAATACTACCCCTTGGTGTGGGTGCAGTACCCCTCAGTGGCGGCCAGACCGCTGGGGCGCCACACACATATAGAGACGAGTGCCGCTGATTCTTTTGCTTCATATTCATCTGCCTGTCACCAGGGCTTACATCGCTGAGCACCGCTTCTGCAACGTACTTGAGTGTACAAAGTACTTGTCTTGTAAATTCTCAGCATTGAGACAACCATTAATCCTGGTCAAATATCCAATGCCCTTGGCTGTGAAACTACCCCATATAATCAGACTTCCTCCACTGAACTTGACAGCTGCTTCAGTTTCTCAATCCATTAGCCCCTTTTTCTTTTGTTTCTGCCAGACCCATTTTCACCCATGAGAGCCTGGACTATTGACTTTCATTCCATCGCTCCAAATCATCTATTTCCAAATTTCTACTGCCCACCTTTGGTACTTCTTTTCAAACTTGAGCCGACGTTTCTTATAATGATACTGAAGTTGAGGCTTCTTCACCTTTTTTAGGGCCATCATTCCAGACTTGTGAAATGTGCATTGTAGGGTGCGTGAATAGATATCTATGATCTCACTTACAAAGCCACATCTACTGCCGTGTTTGTTGTGCTAGAACTGATTTACCTTGTGTTCATCCAAATTGGTGACTCTGATATTTTGCCTTGGCTATTGAATGGATGGATGGATTTAATTTTGTATTCTTCCAACAGTCATGGCACTCACATGATGCAGTTTGGCAATTTCCTTCGCTGAGAGACCGCTATCGGTGAGCTGGATGATGTTGTATCTCTTTTCTTGGGAAGTCGAATCCATGGATGCTCCTTGATTCAAACCAGGGACCTTTCACTGGAAATCAATCTAATAAAACTCTGAGCTATTAGGGAATCTGAGAAAAGGTTGTAATTTGTAGCATACAGGAAGAAAAAAAATTAAACACCAGGAGCAAAATAGTAACAATGCAGTAATATGACAAGATTCTGCATAACTAAACATATGCTAAATAGTTGCAAGTCAAATTTATATATAACATAGTCAAGATGATTGTCTTTAAAATGAAGATAGTCTCATGTTCAAAGCTGCAGTGGATGGTGAGATATGGAGCCTAAAAGTCAAAAGTTTAAAACATTGTTGCCCTTTCGCTTATCACTGTATGTTTTAAGCACTTTTTACACTACCCTGCAATAAAATCATTTGGTTATCCTAAAATTGGAGACTGAGGCTCTGCATATTATGCCAACTTTGAGGAGAACATAACAAGACCATTTGCATCTCCTCATTTTTAAAATCCAATAACGGACTTAATTGCTGTATTTCTAGACTTATCAGCATGTATTTTTAATTTGCATAATACAACAGGAAATTAGAAAATGACAAAAAGCAGTTGAAAAAGCTCTTGACAAAAAATATATATCAACCGAAAACATGCTCTTGATCAAGTCTAGATAATATAGCGAATTATCAGCTACAATTTCACTATATACATAAATACTGCTCCAGGGAAAATGGAAATGGAGACTTCCATGTGGTTATCACAAAAATATATGAGATATGTGCATATTTTCTATCTGAATGTATGATTTGAATATAATTTGATATGCAGGATCTAATATCCTGGTTCTTCAGGGTACAATGATGACAGACACCAGATCATACAGATTTCATCCAAGATACTGCAGAAGTAATTCTTGTTCTTAGTATGGATTTGTAGCACAGCATGTGTCAGTAAAACATTTCAGTGTTAAAGGGATATTCTAGTAAGGTATGAATAGGTAACAACTAGTACTTGGGCATCTCTGCCAGTCACATATAGAATAAATTATTCACCATCATGCTGTATTGACTCTATGACTGCCGCTCCATTCTTAGGTTCACCAAAGTCTCTTATTCTGTTGCTACATGGGCAGGGTCAGACTGACCATTTTACAATCCTTACAAATGCTAGATGGGCTCAACTGACAATTAATACCCATTGCACCTAGCAGCAGGCTGATAGCTCCTCTGAGAGGCAACACAGGTGTCTGTATACCGGTGCTCAGTCACCTACAACCCACAGATGGGACGGTTGTAGCACCAATGTCCGGCCATACTGTCAGGTAGGTGACTGGTGGCATTTATAGACACGAGGTTACCATAGGGCCCTGTGATGCATAGTGACAGAGCAGCCTATTGGTCACACCCTGCTATTAGATCAGGCGGGCTGCTCCACACTGATTATATGTCTCACAAATGACAGACGCCCCCCCAGAGGGCCAAGACTCAAACTGCAGGTAAAAAAGTGCAATAAAATACCCACAAACACCTCACATTTTTATCCTTAGTGTTTTATTGCACTTTTTTTCTGCAGTTTGAGGCTGGGCCCTCTGGGGGGCGTCTGTCATTTGTGAAACATATAATCAGTGCGGCGCAGCCCGCCTGATCTAATAGCAGGGCGTGACCAATAGGCTGCTCTGACTCTATGCATCACAAGTTCAAGTTGACATAATTTGAACTATCTTGATAACTTGTCAAAGTAGGTTATCTCACTTTGAAAGATTAAGATAATTTAACAATGTACAAGCCATTGATTGATGTTAGGTTATGTTAAAAATGACACTTTTAACTTTAAACAATTTGTGTTGACAAAAGCTGGACATAAACAAAAGTAATATAGTGAGAACCTTTTTTTCACATCAAGAGACTTCACTTTTGTAAACTTTATTTTTACCTTCAAATATATATATTCGGATTTAGTTTAAGGATACTGTTAAGATTTGGCCATTTACACAACCTCTGAGCTCATCATTTTACTGCTGTATATACAGTTTGCCTCCTTACAATCACATGACAAACTCTTTCTTTTCTGCGTTTCTCAATTGAAACAATGAGAGAAGCAGAACACTAAGTGGGTGGTAAGTGATTGTTTCAATGAAAATTGTATTCTGGTCATGTAGCAACTCACACGGGAAAAGGTAACACAATGAAAACTACAAGTGAACCTGCCGGTTCCTCTACAGACTAGATATCCCAACCCTGCAAACCCTTGTACTTCCTATGTGGGCTGAGATGTGAGTGACCATACACTAAACAATGGCAACTCAGAGCTATTATGCCTGATCGGCCATCGAGCACTTCACATTCCTCCTTAAGAACTGAAGGGCAGAGTAAAGTTCCATTTTCTTACAGAAGGGAAGGTGTGCTGAGGCAGAAGGTGATCTCAGAGTGAGTAAAACAAAATACAAAATACAAGAGAAGGTACATTCTGACAAAGAATATGCTGCCTACTTCCTAACAAACAGAAGTTAGGTGCAGAGTAAAGAGCATAAACAGCAAAAAGAAAAATCCTAGCTGGTCTGCCTGTGACTTGCATAACCATATGGCTGGACATGCAAATGAGAATATCACCAGCAGGTAATACAAACCAGTGGAAAGTATTTAAAGCCAGGCCTAAAGGTCATTGGATAGACAAACAAGTAAATGAATACACCTGTTACCCTAATAGAACTAAAGCAAGGATAAGAGAAACTGAACACCGGGTGAAAAGGTGTGTCTGCTGTGGTTTAGTGGATAGAGAAACAGAGCACAGACTCAAGGGTTCGAATCCAGACGCATGACAATACTTCTCCTTCTAATGACCACTTGACCGCAGAGATCCCCAAATACTGATGCATATAACAGAACTCTCTTACCAAATGATCTGTACGCAAATCTTTTGCATTAATGCAGGAATTTTTCTCCAAACGGATACCCTTCCACTTAAAGAGATGCTGCTGGTGTCACGGGTGGCACGGATGACAGGGTGGAGGCCACGCGCAGACGATCCCAGCGTTTGGCCCACCAGCCATAATGGTGGAGGATGGTCCGTCTCTTTCAGGGGGCATTCACCTTCTGTGTAGATGGAGAGAAGGTGTGATGAGATCTCTCTATTATAGGGAGACGGCTGTGGAGGTCTTGTGCTCGGTCTGGTTTTATCCACCAATGTTGTAGGTCACTAGGACCCAGCAGATTCCTTCCACCTTTATAAGGAGGTTCATTACCTTTCCTCAGTGCAGGTGATATTTCCTTGTGGACTCTTTATCCTGGCTCCAGCAGAAGCTGAGGTTGTGAGCTTGCTGTGGTCTGCTGAAAGATAAGTGTTTCCTTTCCCCAAATGTCTGTCTTCCCTGGTGTTTGTCTTTAGTTAATAGTGGAGGGGTCTAGTGCACCTCTCCATCTGATCCTTAGATAAGGTAGTGCTAGGATCAGAGAGGGACGAGGTTCGTGGTCGGCGACAGTTGCGGAGACTGTATAGGGACGTAAGGGCAGACAGGGTCAGCCCTAGTAAGTCTAGGGGTCACCGTCTCCTTCTTGTGCCCTTAGCAGTAGGGACCCCTTATTCCCCCCCCCGTCGTTATCCTACGCTGGGTGTCTTCCCCACTCCCAGCGTGACATTATCACCTGCCATAACTGTAAGTGAAGGAAAGGGGAGGATCCGATTTTTCTTCCTTTCCTTATGGATCCTGTGTCGGTTTTGGCCCAGCAGCTGCAGACCTTGTCTTTGGAGGTTGCGGACCTTCGGTCGGCTCTGCAGGGACCACAACCGCAAAATGGTGTCTTGGGGAATCAAGCAGTGGGTCCGGCCAGACCGGAACCTAAGGTTGCCCTCCCTGACAGGTTTTCAGGAGGCAGAGATAAATTTACCGTGTTCAAAGAGGCTTGTAAATTATACTTTAGGCTTAGGCCGTATTCCACTGGTGATGAGCAGCAGCGTGTAGGAATCATTATATCATTGCTGCAGGGGGATCCCCAATCCTGGGCTTTCTCTTTGCCACAGGACTCTACTTGTCTCCAGTCTGTGGATGGATTTTTTGACGCCCTAGGCCTCATATATGATGACCCTGACCGTGTCTCTTTGGCTGAATCCAAATTGCGCCATCTCCACCAGGGGACTCGGTCGGCGGAATCATATTGTTCTGAGTTCCGCAGGTGGGCTATGGACACGAAGTGGAACGATCCGGCTCTCAGGAGTCATTTTTGCCAGGGTCTTTCAGAAAGGCTGAAGGATGCCCTGGCAGTGTATGAGACCCCTCCGTCCCTGGAGGCGGCTATGTCGTTGGCTATTCGTATGGATAGACGCCTCCAGGAGCGGAGGGGTAGACCTCCAGCAACTGGGAGCCCTTCTCGTGGTGGTTCCTTGTTGCCGGGTGGTCACACGGAGGGTGAGTCATTTCTCCCGAGGGGGGAGGAACCTATGCAGCTTGGAGGAGCGGCGGCCTCGAGGCTCTCCTCTGGTGCCTCCCGGGGCAGGGGGAAGGGGGTCTGTTTTTTCTGTGGGAAAGGAGACCATTTTATCGGGGCCTGTCCCTACACTCCTAAACGGACTGGGGTGCCTGGACCTCATGTGACTATGGGGGGTGTGGGGGTGGTCGAGCGGGAGGTGTGTGTATCCTCCGTTTGTACTTCCCGTTTTCTCCTGAGTGCAGAGGTGGCGCTAGAGAGCAAAACGGAAGGCATTTCTGTGTTTGTGGATAGTGGTGCGGGGGTCAGCATGGTGGATGCTCGATTTGTACACACTCATGGGCTTAACCGCTGTTTATTGTCTCGCCCCATCCGTATCTATGCCATCGACTCAGCACCTCTTGCTCAGGGTTGTCTCACGCATATCGTACATGACATTAAGTTGACGGTTGGACCCCAACATCAGGAGACGATATCTTGCTATGTTCTAGACGGTCTCCCCGCTCCCATTGTCCTGGGCTTGCCATGGTTGATTAAACATAATCCCGTAGTAGATTGGCAGTCCCGGGACATTGTGGAATGGAGTGATTTTTGTTCTGAGAATTGTTTGGCTACATCCTTGTCGGTGGTATCTGCTGCATCTCTGCCCCCATTCCTATCAGAGTATGAGGATGTGTTCTCAGAGAAGGGGTGCCGAGACTTGCCCCCTCATCGGGCATATGATTGCCCTATCAACCTCGTTCCCGGAGCTAAACTGCCCAAAGCTAGGATGTTTACTATATCCGGTCCTGAAAGACAAGCAATGAAGGATTTCATTTCCGAGAGTCTGGAGACGGGCCACATCAGGCCCTCCACGTCGCCGGTTGCGGCTGGTTTCTTTTTTGTGAAAAAGAAGGATGGGGGCCTCCGTCCTTGTTTGGATTTCCGGGAATTGAATCGGATTACTGTCCGTGATCCATACCCCCTCCCTCTGATCCCCGATTTGTTTAGTCAGGTTGTGGGTGCCAAATGGTTCTCCAAGTTGGATTTGAGGGGGGCCTACAACCTGATTAGGGTCAGAGAGGGGGATGAATGGAAAACTGCGTTTAATACCCCGGACGGCCATTTTGAAAGTCTCGTGATGCCGTTCGGGCTCACTAACGCCCCTGCGGTCTTCCAACATTTCGTCAATGATATTTTCCATCATTTGGTGGGTAGATTTGTAGTTGTTTACTTGGACGATATCTTGATCTATTCTCCCGATATGGAGACGCATCAGTCCCATGTCAAACAGGTGTTGCAGGTCTTACGGGACAACAAACTGTACGCTAAACTCGAGAAATGTGTTTTCGCCGTTCAGGAGGTTCGTTTTTTGGGGTACCTCTTGTCGCCGATGGGTTTCCGGATGGATCCGGAAAAGGTCCGGGCGGTGCTGGACTGGGAACAGCCGGACAATCTACGGGCTTTGCAACGTTTTTTGGGGTTTACCAATTTTTACCGTAAATTTATTAAAAACTATTCGGTACTTGTGACGCCTCTTACGGACATGACTAGGAAGGGGACGGATTTTTCTGAATGGTCTGATTCGGCTCGCCAGGCTTTCTCCTCCCTGAAGCGTTGTTTTGCTTCCGCGCCTGTCCTTTGCCAGCCCGATCTTTCTCAGCCCTTTATTGTAGAGGTGGATGCGTCTGAGGTGGGGGTGGGGGCTGTGTTGTCGCAAGGCCCTTCGCCTGGACGATGGGTGCCCTGCGCGTTCTTCTCCAAGAAGTTGTCGTCGGCCGAGAGGAATTATGATGTAGGTAATAGGGAGCTATTGGCTATTAAATTGGCTTTTGAGGAATGGCGGCACTGGCTGGAGGGGGCTGTCCATCCTGTCACGGTTATTACCGACCATAAGAACCTGTCTTACCTCGAGTCCGCCAGGCGTCTCAATCCCCGGCAGGCCAGGTGGTCTTTGTTTTTTACGAGATTTAATTTTACCGTCACCTACCGTCCGGGGGTTCAGAATGTGAAGGCGGATGCATTGTCACGTAGTTTTCCGGGTGGTAGTACTCATGAGTGTCCCGTTCCCATCTTGCAGGAGGGGGTGGTTGTTTCTGCTCTTTGTCCTGATCTAGAGGGGGAGGTGTTGAAGGTTCAGGGGGGCGCCCCTGCCTCCTGTCCTTCTGGGAGGCTTTTTGTGCCGTTCCCTTTGCGTCTCAGGGTGCTGTCAGAGCATCACGACTCTGTGCTGGCAGGGCATCCGGGCGGCAGGGCCACCTTCGATCTCTTGTCTCGACGCTTTTGGTGGCCGGGGTTGAGGAAGGACGTAGCGGAATTCGTATCCGCCTGTAGTGTGTGTGCACGCGCTAAGGTTCCGCATACCCGTCCATCTGGGTCTCTCATGCCATTGTCTATTCCTGAGAAGCCATGGACACATTTGTCAATGGATTTTATCACCGATCTTCCGGCGTCTGCGGGCAAGACGGTGGTACTGGTAGTAGTAGATAGATTCAGTAAGATGGTTCGCTTTGTGGCACTGCCCGCACTTCCTAATGCTCGGACTCTGGCACAGGTGTTTGTAAGTGAGATTGTGAAGCTTCATGGGGTTCCCTCCGATGTGGTTTCTGATCGCGGTACTCAGTTTGTCTCCAAGTTTTGGAAGGCTTTTTGTACACGTTTGGGGATTACGTTGTCCTTTTCTTCTGCTTTTCATCCTCAGTCTAATGGTCAAACCGAACGTGTGAATCAGAACTTGGAGACTTACCTGAGGTGTTTTGTCTCTGACCATCAGGAGACTTGGGCAAGTTATTTGCCCTTAGCCGAATTTGCCCTTAATAATCGTCTTCAGGAGTCCACTGGCAAGTCACCGTTCTTCGGTGCATATGGGTTTCATCCTCAGTTTGGTACTTTTAGTGGTACGAGTCCTTCTGGAGTTCCTGAGGAGGACCGTTTTACCTCGTCCCTCTCCTCGGTTTGGCGGGGTGTACAGAGTAGCTTGAAGCTCTTAGGTGACAGGTACAAACGTATGGCTGACAGAAAGCGTGCGCCAGGTCCGGACCTATGTGTGAATGACTACGTGTGGTTGTCTACCAAGAATGTGAAGTTGAAGGTGCCCTCTTGGAAGTTGGGGCCCAGGTTTATTGGCCCCTATAAGATAACCGCCGTTATCAATCCCGTAGCGTTTCGTCTTGCGTTGCCTCCTGCTCTTGAGATTCACGATGTGTTTCATAGGTCGCTCCTCAAGCCGTATGTGCCGTCGTCTGACCCATCTCCTTTGCCTCCTGAGCCCATCTGTGTGGCGGGGAATTTGGAATTCGAGATCTCGAGGGTGGTTGATTCTCGCATGTCGCGCCGTTCTCTTCAGTATTTGGTGCACTGGAGGGGGTACGGTCCTGAGGAGCGGATGTGGGTGCCGGCGTCGGAGGTGTCCGCCGCTAGGCTGGTCCGCGCTTTTCACCGTTCCCATCCGGATAAGCCTGGTCCTGAGTGTCCGGGGGCCACTCGTAGAAGGGGGGTACTGTCACGGGTGGCACGGATGACAGGGTGGAGGCCACGCGCAGACGATCCCAGCGTTTGGCCCACCAGCCATAATGGTGGAGGATGGTCCGTCTCTTTCAGGGGGCATTCACCTTCTGTGTAGATGGAGAGAAGGTGTGATGAGATCTCTCTATTATAGGGAGACGGCTGTGGAGGTCTTGTGCTCGGTCTGGTTTTATCCACCAATGTTGTAGGTCACTAGGACCCAGCAGATTCCTTCCACCTTTATAAGGAGGTTCATTACCTTTCCTCAGTGCAGGTGATATTTCCTTGTGGACTCTTTATCCTGGCTCCAGCAGAAGCTGAGGTTGTGAGCTTGCTGTGGTCTGCTGAAAGATAAGTGTTTCCTTTCCCCAAATGTCTGTCTTCCCTGGTGTTTGTCTTTAGTTAATAGTGGAGGGGTCTAGTGCACCTCTCCATCTGATCCTTAGATAAGGTAGTGCTAGGATCAGAGAGGGACGAGGTTCGTGGTCGGCGACAGTTGCGGAGACTGTATAGGGACGTAAGGGCAGACAGGGTCAGCCCTAGTAAGTCTAGGGTCACCGTCTCCTTCTTGTGCCCTTAGCAGTAGGGACCCCTTATTCCCCCCCCCGTCGTTATCCTACGCTGGGTGTCTTCCCCACTCCCAGCGTGACAGCTGGTGTTGTATGACATATCGGAAGACCAACACCCATTACACCTCATACTCTTTGTCCTCCTCCAACTTAACCTCAATGATGTTCTCTTGGCACAACATCCTCTCAAACCTTTTAAGAAGAGAGGAATGTAAGGAATTATTAATACTCCACACAACCAGGAGTTGGAGCTTGACTGTTACAGGATGAATGATTTTAACTGCCTTATACTAACCACAAAATTTAGGAGCAAATTTCCTCAATGGAACTTTTAGATGAAGATTTTTTGAGGATAGCCATGCAAAATCTCCCATCTGAAAGACAGGGGCCCTCCTGTAATTGCGGTTTGTCGGTCCAATTGCAAGTTATCAAAATACCTTTTTTAACTTCTGTTAAGACCTTCAATCAAGAAAAATATTTTTTCTCACTTGGGACCTTAGATTGCAAAGGTCTTAGATTGGGAGCTACCACATCAGGGGCTATCAGAAACATACTAAGACGATTCTCCAGCATTCTGGAACATTCCACATACATATGGGTACAGCACAAAGCCTGCACAGATACACTGCCTAATAGGCCTGCAACAGATGTACTGTTTCATGGTGCAGGGGGCTCTCGTCTTACCATACAGTACTCCATACCTGATGTTTACTCCCCTAACATCATTAGCAGTGACGTGTTGAGAAAGGCCTAATTGGAGGCCGAAACGTTATTGCTGCTGTCACCTCACCATCCATGTGTGCTTCACAATAAATCACTTGAAACTGAACCAGATGAGTGCTTGGATTTTATTATAACTAAAGCTGTATGCATTCTCAGTAGGATCAAAAAAAGAATATTTAACTCCTTCAACACCAAATGAAAATATGAAAATTAATCTGCTCCACATTGTTAATTGTCAAGCGAAATCCAAAGAGGACCTGCAATCTGCTAATCGCTGTGACTTTATAATCCCAGATACCGCAAAGGTCCCAGCTGGACATGACACACCCATGGCAGTCTATTCAATCCTGTGATTTCCATAATTTCACTACTTTCTCTTTTTTTTTAATTTTATTGTTGATGAGTATATGTGTCTTCTACATAATAATGGTGCACCATTAGTCCCCTGCAAATATATTAAAGATTACCATTTAGAATTAGTGCCAACTTAGTGCCCTTCTTCTAGTATTTGCATCCCACAAACAATTATGGTGCTTGCTTAGAGCCTCCACTGCTTGGTAAGTGCCTGTGACCACCTACTTTATATCAGTAAAAGTATAAAATGATGACACTTCATATTTCTAAGTGGTGATGGCGAAAGCTTCTTTAGTGCTGCACTGTAAAATTATACAGACTATGATTAGTGAACCAGCAAAATGTTGACTATCACCACATCAATCAGCACAGTGTTAAATGTGTATAAGGATACATTCACATGCTGCTTATTTGCTGCGGTTTTTTGAGGATGCGTTTTTTCTGAATTTTGAGGATGCGTTTTTTGTGCAGGTAAAAAAAACACATTGTGTTCACACACTGCGTTTTTTGATGCGATTTTTTTGAGGATGCATTCTCTTCTGCATTGTTCACTAGGACAGTGGAGAAAGATATTTCATACCAAATAAAAAAGAAAAAAAGGGTCCCTGATGTAATTTCCTGTCTTCTCCATTCCATGGGACGGAGATACAGGGAAGCCCTATTTTTTTTTTGTTCTTAAAAAAAAATTAAAAAAAGCACATTGGCTCCCGCACCATTTTCTATTGCCAGCTAAGGGTGACCCAAGCAGCTACTGGCTGCTAACCCCCACTACTTCATGTTTCCGTTGCTGGCAATGGAAAATCCAGGGAAACCCTATTTTTTTTAGTTTTTTAAAATAAAACTAAAAAAGAAATGACATGGGGTTTGCCAGATTTTCTATTGCCAGCAAAGGTAACCCAGGCAGCTGGGGGCTGGAATTCCCAGTGTGGTAAGGCCTAAGCATTTTGGGACCCCCACACTGAGAATTGCAGCCTGCATCCACCCCAGAATTGGTGCCTCAATGGGATGTGCCAAAACTGGGGGCCACCTAGCTCTTCCAGCTACCCTGTGCGGTGGCAGACTGGGTAATAATGGGGTTGGTGACAGCTTTATTTGCTGCTGCCACCAAGCCCCTATTACTAATGTCAGCCACCAATATGATAGCCAGCCATTAGCAATAGTGAGAAAAAAAGTTTTTAAAAAATAGACACAGACACCAGTAAAAAACTTTATTTAAAAAAAAAAACATGCAGACACTTCATTCACCACTTTATTATACCCACCAATTCCCTGCATTGTAGTCCACGGTCCAGGGTCCTATGACGTCCAAACCGGATCCAATATCAGCAGATCTGTTTACCAGCTGGCAAACTGATCAGCTAATGTGCTGACCGGTCAGCTGACTGAATCAGCTGATCGCTTTACCAGCCAGCAAACCGATCAGCTGATGTGCCGGCCAGTCAGTTGACTGAACCAGCTGATCGCTGGTAAAGCGAAACTACAGCCCCGACATCTCACACGGGAACAGGAACACAGGATTATTCCTGTGTTTCCTGCTCCCATGTGACATCACATCCTGCTACTCCTCCTGATCCTCCAGTTATAAGTGCTGGAATAGCGTATTGTGTAAAGAGCGATGCATTATTCCAGTGTTTATAATGGGGACAATAGGAGGAAGCCCATACAAAAATGAGCAAACAATTGACACGATCATTCTTTTTATGGACACATTTTCAGCTCCAAAAGCACATCTGCAGAATACCTGATCGGCAAAAGCTAAAGTCCATTCACTTTGACACAGTCGCAGATGTGCTTTCAGGAGAAAGCACTGCCGAAATAAGCACAGGAAATACAGAACGTGTGAACATAGCTCAATAGGTTGTATTGCTTGTCCTTTTTACTTTGACTACATCGACAAATATTTAAAAAGTGCTAAGAATGTTTGTTATCTTTTCCGATTTATTTATAATTATGTTTCAGGGAATATGTATTCATACATATAAATAACGCAGCAAACAAATCTTTTGTGTTACATTTTTCACAATTTTTAATGTTATTCTAGGCTTATTCTACCCAGAAAGAAAGCATGCCAGTAACTAAGGGAAACAATGGTTCTTATTTGATGTGCAATGATGTGCAGTGCTCTGGCATCTGTTGGCCAAGTGCCAAAATTGTAATAGCACAATATTGCCCTTTTGTGTAATTTGCTAATTAATATGCCATTGCTAATTAATGATCACTAGCTTAATTACCACAGCTACTGACAATAACATTTTCATAATAACATGTGATAGATACCAGTTTGAAGAATTTATTTTATTTAGGAGGTAATTCATAAACACGGTAGGATGATGTAAGGAGACATTTCCTTTTTTTCAGAATTCTTACCCGTATTGCTGTGCTATATATTATTCTACAGCACTAGATAATTGTAAACATTATGAAATTTTCACCATATTAAGAAATTTTCATCATAATTTTTATTCAGCAGTTCACTTTTGGTAAATTACAAATTATACACTATCAAAAAACCCTGTCAATTAGATATCTGCAATCTCAGTTGTAACGCTATGTGCCCACTGAATGTGTTATTTTGTGCTGCAGTTGTGCTACCTTTGTGCACATACAAATGCAGCACAAATAAGGGGAGTAAAAATGACAGACAGACACATACACTTTATCACCCTCACCGGCAATCCCGTGGCTATGCCTAGTGTTGTCTTAATCCATGCAGTGGCTGAAGCTGTGTTTATCAAGCTTCCAGAGCCTGTGCACTATGTGACAGGCTGAGTCACATTACCAGTCACATGGCGCAAGTCCTGAAATCTCAATAAACGCAGCATCTGTGTCAAGGGGTGGTATAGCGGCTAGGGAATAAGGATGGTAAGGTGGGCTAAGAGTTTTAAGGGGAGCTAGTCTGACCTTTAGACCTTTAGACTGGGAGTCCCTAGCTCACCCCACTCCCAAAGGTACCTCAGATGGTGGGGAGGTCTGGACCTATGTTCACGATAAGCCCTAGGCTATGCTCTCCTACCTCCACCCATTGACCAGGAAAATATAGCAACTCCTAAGAAAGGGAACAGCAGCACAGCATACATGTCTTCACTGCACGGGGTCCTAGTAGAGACAGAAGCCGGTGTAGAGAAGTGGAACTACTTTAAGACTGAGGGAGTGAAGATCTGAATGCACTGAATGCACTGACACCCCCCTGTACCTACAGAGCCGCAGACTACAGCAGCTTTCTGAGATTAACACTCAATGTGCCCAAGGAAATTATATCAGATTTAAATCACAGCAGCAACATACATAGACTGCAAGGCAGTCAATACATGACAAGCTGCCGGTGCACGGAGGAATAAATCACCAGGGATCACCGTGGTATACCAAGGGAGGGTGAGTATTGCAGCATTTATGCTGTGGAAGTCACAGGTAAAAAAAATTAAAATGGGAATACTAATCCATTTGTGATGCTTTTTTGGGTGTTAGAATGGAGTTTATGAGGAAACCACAGCCCAAAAGCGGGCATGTTGACAGTGACGTTTAAAAATGCAGGTAATTTCTTCAACAGAAATGCAGCACCCACAAATGCACATGTGGGCACAGCTTTTTGTAAATCACATAGACTTTAAAGGTACCTTTACACGCCGCAACTATCACCTGCGATCGGTATCAACCGAACATGCGCGTGCACGTTTGTAACGGTTGATAACTGTCGCCGATGCCGCATGTACACCCGCAATTGCGCCCTCAACCTAAGGGAACGTGGTATTCCCGGAAGTTGAGACTTATGCGGGAAACATCTGGTTGAATGCGGTCTCCGCTTTACATGCCGCAACCACTAAGGGAATGTGGGCGTACCTGTGCAGCGCCGCAAGAACATAGGCGTGACAAAGTTGTGTATTCCGCGTCCCAAACATGCTGATTAGACAACGCAATAGTGTCATGATTGGCCAGCCTGCGCAGGAATGCTGGCTAATACATGACGCCATTGCTATTGTGTAGTGTGAATGGACAGCTCCTTAAATATGGTGCCCTGTGAAGGGACAGCCAATGGAAACACAGTAGCCCCCACCAATCATCGCTGATGGGGCGCGGTATCCAGCACGCTATGGCACACCTCTGGGAAATCACTAGGCGACGCTGATTCGAGCCAGATACCACGTTTACATGCCACAACCAGGGTAATCCACCTTCTGGGTTGACTCTGATTTTAGAACAAGGATCTGAAACTGCAACCGGGCTCAACTTCGAAAATCAAGAGCAAGTTGAACATTTTCACGCCACAATTTCATCGCAACTTCATAGCAACCGTGATGAAAATCCTTATTGCGTAGCAGTTGATACACTGCAGTTGCGGCGGGTAAAGGTACCTTAATGTTAAAGCTGTGGGTGCTGCGTTTTTGCTGCAGATTCACATATAAAGGCAGCACAAACACTCAGTGGGCACATAGCCTTATAGGGACAGTTCTAAGGGCAGATATACTGAATATGAATCTATTATGTATGCGGTATCTCCAACTCTTTCATAATGACAAGTGGGGAAGGATCAGGCACATTAGATTTCAGATATATCTTCTTCAAAATCAACCAAATCTCCAGCAGGTGTTATGCAGAGGAAGGCAAAATAAATAGGGATGGGCGAGTCTACTCGCTAGGACTCGTTACTCGGCGAGTAGTAAGGACTTGCAGGACTCGGTACTCTGCGAGTTTCCCAGCGATTACTCGCACAGTAACGAGTCCAATGCAAATCAATTGCAATCTTAGTTTTGTCAGAGACTCTGACAAAACTAGGATTGCCATTGACTTGCATTGGACTCGTTTCTGTGCAAGTAATCGCAGGGAAACTCGCACAGTAACGAGTCCGGCTGTCTGCTCTGTGCCGGGCTCGGGTCCTGCGGGCTGCCGCAGCTCCAGGGTCCTAGAGCCCGCCTGTTCTCCCTGTGTACAGACATGAATGTCTGTGCACAGAGATGATGTAGCAGAGCTGAGATTGTTCTCAGTCTGCTCACTCCTTGTGCATAGACATCTATATCTATGCACAGGGATGTAGAAGAGAGGACATCGCGTTTTGGACTACGTCGGATGGAAGAGGATTTTTTAAATTTAAGATGGAGTCCCTAATGGCTTTTTTTTTTTATTTCTAATAAAAAATTTTCTCTGTGTTTGTGTTTTTTTTAAAACAATTTAATAGAAATTCATGGCGGTCATGTCTAATATTGGCGTGACCACCATAAATTTTGGGCTTAGGGCCAGCTGATAATACAAAGCTGGCCCTAACCTCTTTATTACCCAGTGAGCCACCGCCACCAGGGCCACTGGAAGAGCGGGGTTCAGCGCCAGAGGATGGCGCTTCAATGAACGCGCTATCTTCTGGGGTGGCTGCAGACTGCAATTTGCAGCGGGGGGTGCCCAGAAAGCTTGGGCCTCCCTGCGCTGCGGATTCCAGCCCCCAGCTGCTTAGCTGTACCTGGCTAGACATAGAAATTGCGCGGAGCCCCACGCATTTTTTTTTAATTATCTCATGAAATTCATGAAATAATAAAAAAAAAGGGCTCCCCTATATTCTTGTGTCCAGCAAGGTACAAATAGGCACCTGGGGGTTGGGGGCAGCCCGTCGCTGCCTGCTGGATCCGGCTGGTTCCAGAAATACGGCGAAGCCCATGTCATTTTTTTTCTGAAAAATCAATAAAACAATCCTAAAAAAGGGACTGCATCTTTATTAACCCCTCGCCCATAGTCCAGGGGTTAATAAAGATGCAGTCCCTTTTATTTATATTGTTTTATGGATTTGTCAGAAAAAAAATTGACGTGGGCTTCGCCATATTTCTGGAACCAGCCGGATCCAGCAGGCAGCGACAGGCTGCCCCCAACCCCCAGGTGCCTATTTGTATCTGGCCAGACACAAGAATGTATGGGAGACCTTTTTTTTTATTATTTCATGAATTTCATGAAATAATAAAAAAAAAATGTGTGGGGCTCCGCGCAATTTCTATGTCTAGCCAGGTACAGCTAAGCAGCTGGGGGCTGGAATCCGCAGCGCAGGGAGGCCCAAGCTTTCTGGGCACCCCCGCTGCAAATTGCAGCCCGCAGCCGCCCCAGAAGATGGCGCATTCATTGAAGCGCCATCCTCTGGCGCTGAACCCCGCTCTTCCAGCGGCCCTGGTGGCGGTGGCACGCTAGGTAATAAAGGGCTTAATACCAGCTTTGTTATACAAGCTGGTATTAAGCCCGAGATTCTTAATGTCAGGCCAGGTTTGACCCGGCCACTAAGAATCTCCAATAAAGGGTAAAAAAAAACACCACACAGAGAAAAATTCTTTATTAAAAATAAAGACACAGACACCATTAGGGACTCCAACTTTATTACCACCACATATCCCTCCAAAGATCCAGGTCTTCTCTCTTTTTTCTTCTCTCTTCTGTCTTCTGTCTTCCTTCTTCTTCTTATTGAACTCATTCAGCTCTGCTACATCACACATCACACAGTAGGGGCGGAAATGCGGTCCCCTGCTGTGTGATGAGTCAGTGAGGCTGTGAGCATTAAGCAGTGCCGACAGCACACAGCCTACTCATTCATAAGCTGCTGGATTTAACACCCTGCTTACTGATCACTGCAGCGCCGGTAAGCAGAGAGTTAACTCTGCTGTGACCGCGGCTGCAGTATGAGCGGCGCATATACCAGCCGCTGTCACAGCACAGTTAACTCTCTGCTTACCGGCGCTGCAGTGATCGGTAAGCAGGGAGTTAAATCCAGCAGCTTATGAATGAGTCGGCTCTGTGCTGTCAGCACTGCTTAATGCTCACAGCCTCACTGACTCATCACACAGCAGGGGAGCGCATTTCCGCCCCCTACTGTGTGATGTGTGATGTAGCAGAGCTGAATGAGTTCAATATGAAGAAGGAAGACAGAAGACAGAAGAAAGAAGAGAGAAGACCTGGATCTTTGGAGGGATATGTGGTGGTAATAAAGTTGGAGTCCCTAATGCTGTCTGTGTCTTTATTTTTAATAAATAATTTTTCTCTGTGTGGTGTTTTTTTTAACCCTTTATTGGAGATTCTTAGTGGCCGGGTCAAACTTGGCCTGACATTAAGAATCTCGGGCTTAATACCAGCTTGTATAACAAAGCTTGTATTAACCCCTTTATTACCCAGCGTGCCACCGCCACCAGGGCCGCTGGAAGAGCCCGGTAAGGCGCCTGGAAATGGCGCTTTTTATTAATGCGCCATTTTCAGGGGCGGCTGCGGGCTGCTATTCTTTAGCGTGGGGGGGCCCTATAACAATGGGTCCTCACCCCGCTGAGAATACCAGCCCTCAGCTGCTTAGTTTTACCTTGGCTGGCATGGAAAATAGGGCGGAGCCCACGCATTTTTTTTTTGCCAGCCAAGGGGAAATTAAGCAACTGAGGGTGACAGCTCGCAGTTTGCCTGCTTTCATCGGGCTAGACTTAAAAATGCTGCGAAGCCCCACGTGTTTTTTTTTTTTAAATAATTATTTATTTTACACACCTACAACGCCAGGTTGGTTGCCATACACTAATGTTTATGGCAACCAAGCAGAATCACTGTCCAGACTGAGAAAATCTAGTCTGATTACAACAGCCAATCACAGAGGCTCCCACAGAGTGTGAGCTCCTGTGATTGGCTGTTAGTTTGACAGTGCAGTGAATATGTAATGAGCTTAATAGGCGGCCCCGGAAGTAACAGTGGGAGCCTATTAAACATGATTTAGCTATTGTAGCAGATAGAGCCTGAAGCTTCCGAGACACATCTGCGATTTGTAAATCGCACATTACTCGCTATTACTTGCTTCCCCATTCATTAACATTGGATTCGCTAGACTTGCAACGAGTAGCGAGTCTCGGGCTCGGACTCGCTAGAGTCAAGCGATTACAAGTACCGTATATACTCGTGTATAAGCCGAGTTTTTCAGCCCAAAATTTGGGCTGAAAAGTCTCCCCCTCGGCTTATACACGAGTCAATACGGGGGGGGCTGTGTCCGGGGCTGTGGAGGCTGGAGGAGGCGGGGGGAGGCTGCTGTATGAGCGGCCCCGTCACGTGGGGCCGCTCATTAAATATGCACTGCTTCCCCCTGTCAATCAGCGGCAGGGGGAACCAGTGCATATAGCCCCCAAATGCTGGCACTCGCCCCCCTTTTTAAGGGCCCCCCCCCCCCCGATGGTTATATTACCATTCCGGACTTCTGATCCGCGCCGCTCCTCGGTGCTTCATCCTCGCTGCTTCATCCTCGCTGCTCCGTCCGTCTTCTACATCCGGATCTCCGGCCGTCGCAGGCATATGACGTCATCGCGCGCCGGGGATCCCGGATGTAGAAGACGGACGGAGCAGCGAGGATGAAGCAGCGAGGATGAAGCACCGAGGAGCGGCGTGGATCAGAAGTCCGGAATGGTAAGAGAACGCGGGGGGGGCCCTTGCAAGGGGGGCAGAGTTGCCAGCATTTGGGGCTGCTGGGGACCCCCAGGGGGCTGCTGGGGACCCCCTGGGGGCCGCTGTGTACTCCCAGGGGGCCGCTGGGGACCCCCAGGGGGCTGCTGTGTACCCCCTGGGGGCTGCTGTGTACCCCCTGGGGGCTGCTGGGGACCCCCTGGGGGCTGCTGTGTACCCCCTGGGGGCTGCTGGGGACCCCCAGGGGGCTGCTGTGTACCCCCTGGGGGCTGCTGTGTACCCCCTGGGGGCTGCTGGGGACCCCCAGGGGGCTGCTGTGTACCCCCTGGGGGCTGCTGTGTACCCCCTGGGGGCTGCTGGGGACCCCCAGGGGGCTGCTGTGTACCCCCTGGGGGCTGCTGTGTACCCCCAGGGGGCTGCTGGGTACCTCCTGGGAGCTGCTATATGTACCCCTGGGGGCCTGCTGTATACCACTGGGGCTGCTGTGTACTACCACTGGGGCTGCTGTATACTACCACTGGGGCTGCTGTATACTACCACTGGGGCTGCTGTTTACTACCACTGGGGCTGCTGTTTACTACCACTGGGGCTGCTATATACTACCACTGGGGCTGCTGTATACTACCACTGGGGCTGCTGTATACTACCACTGGGGCTGCTGTATACTACCACTGGGGCTGCTGTTTACTACCACTGGGGCTGCTGTATACTACCACTGGGGCTGCTGTATACTACCACTGGGGCTGCTGTTTACTACCACTGGGGTTGCTGTATACTACCACTGGGGCTGCTATATACTACCACTGGGGCTGCTGTATACTACCACTGGGGCTGCTGTTTACTACCACTGGGGCTGCTGTATACTACCACTGGGGCTGCTGTATACTACCACTTGGGCTGCTGTATACTACCACTGGGGCTGCTGTATACTACCACTGGGGCTGCTGTATACTACCACTGGGGCTGCTGTTTACTCCCACTGGGGCTGCTGTATACTACCACTGGGGCTGCTGTATACTACCACTGGGGCTGCTGTATACTACCACTGGGGCTGCTGTTTACTACCACTGGGGCTGCTGTTTACTACCACTGGGGCTGCTGTATACTACCACTGGGGCTGCTGTATACTACCACTGGGGCTGCTGTATACTACCACTGGGGCTGCTGTTTACTACCACTGGGGCTGCTGTATACTACCACTGGGGCTGCTGTATACTACCACTGGGGCTGCTGTTTACTACCACTGGGGCTGCTGTATACTACCACTGGGGCTGCTGTATACTACCACTGGGGCTGCTGTATACTACCACTGGG
Source organism: Allobates femoralis (assembly GCA_033576535.1). Classification (NCBI taxonomy): domain Eukaryota; kingdom Metazoa; phylum Chordata; class Amphibia; order Anura; family Aromobatidae; genus Allobates; species Allobates femoralis. The sequence continues at coordinate 213,485,337 of JARQOC010000005.1, forward strand.
GCTGCTGTATACTACCACTGGGGCTGCTGTATACTACCACTGGGGCTGCTGTTTACTACCACTGGGGCTGCTGTATACTACCACTGGGGCTGCTGTATACTACCACTGGGGCTGCTGTATACTACCATTGGGGCTGCTGTATACTACCACTGGGGCTGCTGTATACTACCACTGGGGCTGCTATATACTACCACTGGGGAGGCCTGTATACCACTGGGGGGGGCCTGTATACCACACTGCTGGGGGCTGTGTACCTGTGCTGGGGTCCACCCTCGGCTTATACACGAGTCAATAGGTTTTTCCAGATTTTTGGGGCAAAAGTAGGGGGGTCGGCTTATACACGGGTCGGCTTATACACGAGTATATACGGTAATTTAGAACTCGCCCATCACTAAAAATAAACTCATTTGGTAAATGCCAGATATGTCTAATTTTAGGCCATACAGTATATCCCTTCAACAGATCTATAATTTGTTTATAGTTACACTTCAAAATACCATATAAAAAATAAAAAATACCCTTTTACATTGATTGGAAAGTTGACATTGATGCAGCAATTGTTATGACTTGATGATTTTATGATATAAATTGATTAAAAGTGTGAGCATGAAAAAACAAGCAGTACTTTAGCCAAACATATTACTATAGAAAGGAGTGAAGTGCTAGTCTTGCCTTGAATTTCAAGTGACTAGGATATATGAATGGGATGAAGGTTATCCACAGTGTCAAAGGCTGCAAAAAGGTCAAGTAGAATGAGTGGAAAGTAAAGGTCCTGCAAAGGTCATCTGTTACTTGCAAATGCTGTTTTATTAAAGCATTGTGGAAGCCTAATATGTGAGTTAAAGTAACTTAGCCTAGAGGTTAATAATAATAATAATAATAATAATAATAATAATAATAGAACATATCTTATTTAATGCACCAGCAATGTGGATTCCAGTCCTTTATGAAGAATGATGTCTAACAGTTCTTTCTAAGTTACTAGTAATGGTTTTAAGTATAATAAGTATACTACCGTAAGTGATTTTACATCAGTTAAAGTTTACTGACCAGACAGATCTTAAAATATTACTTTATAGGTCAATTGCAAGTCACTCTATGGTGTGTTCATTGTAGACAGTAGAGATGAGCAGATTCGTCTTAATTTTCATTTGCCAAATTGGGTGGATTTTATATAAAATTTGATTTTCAGATACCGTATATACTCGCGTATAAGCCGAGTTTTTCAGCCCAAAATTGGGCTGAAAAGTCCCCCCCTCGGCTTATACGCGAGTCACTGTATACTGTATACACTGTATACAGTGTATACAGTATACAGGCCCGCCCCCATCAGTATACAGGCCCCCCTGCCTTATGCACAGACCTGTAAAGGAAGAGATTAGTATACTTATCACTATCCCGCTGCCGCTGTCCAGCCGCCATCATCGCGCTCCTCCGTCTTCTTTCGTCTGCTTCCGGCTTCCTCCGGTCGGCGCAGGCAATGACGTCATTGTCTGCGCGACCGAGGAGGAAACCGGAAGAAGATGGAGGAGCGCGATGGCGGCGGCAGGACATCGGCAGTGGGACAGTGATAAGTATACTAATCTCTTCCTTTACAGGTTTGTGCACAAGGCGGGGGGGCCTGTATACTACCACTGGGGCTGTATATACCACTGGGGCTGCGTGTATACCACCACTGAGGCTGTATATACCTCTGGGGCTGCTGTATACTGATGGGGGGGCTGTATACTACCACTGGGGCTGTATATACCACTGGGGCTGCGTGTATATTACCACTGGGGCTGTATATACCTCTGGGGCTGCTGTATACTACCACTGGGGCTGTATATACCACTGGGACTGCTGTATACTACCACTGGGGCTGTATATACCTCTGGGGCTGCTGTATTCAACCACTGGGGCTGTATATACCACTGGGGCTGCTGTATACTACCACTGGGGCTGTATATACCTCTGGGGCTGCTGTATACTGATGGGGGGGCTGTATACTACCACTGGGGCTGTATATACCACTGGGGCTGCTGTATACTACCACTGGGGCTGTATATACCTCTGGGGCTGCTGTATACTGATGGGGGGGCTGTATACTACCTCTGGGGCTGCTGTATACTACCACTGGGGCTGTATATACCACTGGGGCTGCTGTATACCACCACTGGGGCTGTATATACCACTGGGGCTGCTGTATACTACCACTGGGGCTGTATATACCACTGGGGCTGCTGTATACTACCACTGGGTCTGCTGTATATACCTCTGGGGCTGCTGTATACTAACTATTGGGGCTGCTGCTGTATATACCACTGGGGCTGCTGCTGCTGTATATACCACTGGGGCTGCTGCTGTTACTACCACTGGCTGCGTTATACCACTGGGGCTGCGTATATACCTCTGGGTATATACTGTGCTGGTATATACCACTGGGGCTGCTGCTGTATATACCACTGGGGCTGCTGCTGTATATACCACTGGTGCTGCTGCTGTATACTACCACTGGGGCTGCTGTATATACCTCTGAGGCTGCTGTATACCACACTGCTGGGGGCTGTATACCTGTGCTGGGGTCCACCCTTGGCTTATACACGAGTCAATAGGTTTTCCCAGGTTTTGGGGGCAAAAGTAGGGGGGTCGGCTTATACACGGGTCGGCTTATACACGAGTATATACGGTAAGTCATTCTCTATAATTGAGTATTCTTTATGCTCTGTAGACCACTGAAAATAATAAATGTTAGATGTAAAAAAACAAATAAATAAATACTCACCTCTCTGCTCAGGTGTCACGCTGTCCTTGAATATTTCTAAAAGTTAAAAAGAATTCAATAAACTAGATATTCATTAAACTATTACTATTTGTGACCACAAACCCTATAAAAGTCACTGTGAACCCAAACATAAGTGCTGTAAAATGGTGGCAGTAAGGCTGGGGTTCTACAAAAAGAAGCAAACAAGGGATTAAAGCAGCTAAACCATACTTAACTTGTTTCCCCACAACAGGGATTAAATATGATGTATAATGTTTTGTGTAAATAAAAATGTTATTGTTTGTTTGCCATGCATATAAAAATTGAGCTCTGTGCCAAGTACGGGTCAGGTCACTCGTGGATGAGTGAGTTTAACCAAGGGGGAAAGTGGCGCCCCACTGGTCAGGATTCCATAGAGGGGTACTGCACCAGACCAGAGTGTGTAGTATCCTTGTGACCAGGGGACTGGAATATTTATATGGGACCCTCACCACACACATCCACACATCTTAGCTCAGGGGACAAATAGGTTAATCCGTTGCTAGGGAACCGGTCCCGGTGGGAGCATCTTAGGTGGTGTAGTGGAGAGTGGGAAAGTTAGTAGGAGGAGTTAAGGAAAGTCATTGGAGGGGAATCCTGTGAGTAGCGCAGCGGAGGGCACCTCAGGAGAGGTGGCCCTGACAGAAGGGGGGACCCTATGGTGTTGAGGTGCACCCGAATTTGGACCAGTACGTCCACTGGCCAGAAGGGAGCCCAGTCCAAAACAGGAGGATTGGCTCAGAGAGAGGTGCGGGTGTTTATCCACTGAGCCGCTGAATCAAGGCCGCAGACGTCTTCAGAAGTTGCCGCCATACCTGACATATTCCACAAGGGTACCTGTATAAGATCCGAGACCCGAGTCAAGTCTTCCGAAAGGGATCCATGGGGACCAGTGAGAGGCTCTCTGTCAGAAGAGCCAAGGAAGTGAAGGAGAGAGAGGCAAGTTAAGGACAGATGAAAGGAACTGAAAGGTACATCAAAGAGGGTCCCAAGTAACTCCCTAACCTTTGGTGACTACCCTGGCCAGTTTAACCCATTGACTGTAAAGAACTGTTTATGGCCTAGTCATCAGTAAAACTCGTACAGAACTTGAGCAGCGTGTGATGTCTTATTCAATGTCACCTGAGGAACTGCTTCTCCCCTATTCATCATCCATCTCTGCCCCGGGAATCCCCTCCACCTATGGGGAGCGCCACCATCTAGCTACCCCATCCATCATTTCCGGAGGTTTGCAGCAGCGCCGGTGCCATCACTGGACACCGTAGGTGGCGTCACAAAGACTTTTTTATTTTTATTTTAGCCCCTTTTTCAGTGACCGCCAGGGCCATGGGTCCGGGCACAGGCCGCCCATGACATTCCCAGTGAATCAACGCCAAGAACTAGGAATCCCACGGCCCTTGGGTGGGTCACCATACTTGTAATGAGTAATTTTCAATACTTACATATTCATCCGAATAGCGAGTCTAATGTTAGTCAATTAGTGATAGGCTCCACCCATACACATCCGACTATAAAACAAATATTTCCGGGACAAGGACGGGAGGGTGGGTTTTTTATGATTTCAATGCCTAGAACACCTTGCGGTGCCTCCCAGGGAGACCCTAACATTCAATCTGATCTCATTGTGGTGGCAACTCCCTTTGTGTACTGAAGGGAGCTGTCAATTTGTGTCAGATAGATAACGATCGACACATCACTCACAGCACCAGCGATAGTCACTGAGTGATGAGTATTGCGAATACCGGACTATCCGTGCAAGTAGCGAATAGTAACGATTACACTCGACTCATCACTAATCAGGGTGGGACAGTCCATGGTTATGGGCCTGACCCAGCCAAAAAACATCTGCCTCCTCATTATCTGGCTCTTCCTAATTGCCTTGCTGCCAAGGCAATTGGGTAATATATCGGATTAATGACAGATACAATTTGTCAGAAATCATGCCCTGTCATCAAGCCCTGGATTAGTAATAAAGTAATAAAGTAGTAAAGTAATAAAGAGGTGTCTATGAGACTCCCCCATTACTATTCCTAAAAGTCAAAAGAATAAATACAGACACAAAAATATCCTTTGTTTGAAATAAAAAACACAGCCAGCCTCTTTCACCAATTTATTAGCTCCAAAATACCCCTTGAGTTCTGACGAAATCCACATGACCTCCTGCGATGATCCTTGGCTCTGTTACATCCAGAATCTGCGGTGAGCAGTAACATTAGATAATGTGACCCCTCACTGGGTTCACCAAAGCACATTGACTGCACTGTGGGAGTCACAGCTGTGAGTGTAGGATGTCAGTGAGTTCACACCTTACCAGTTCACACGGTACCAACTGTGACCACTGGTGAAACTACTGCTGGACTGCTCTGCCACTGAAATTTAACCATGGGACACATTGTGAAAAAACTAAAAATGGTAATTTGCTCCTCAAGTGCTTTTATTTTTCCAGAGCAATGGTATATAGTTTCCAAAAACTGAACATTTGGCTTAGGCACAAGCCTTAGTCAGGAAGACAATCTTACTGGAACTCTAAACGGAGAATGTTTTGAATTCCCTTGGGGTGTAGGTTAAGTCACAGTGCTTTGCTGCTGTGGTAGAGACAGCCCATTAGGGATATTTTGTTTCTTATCCTTGGATACTCTATGATGCCTTACTATGAGTTGGCAAGAATGGTTCTGTTGACGATGAGACGCATTGTGGTTGTTCAGGTGGAACTGTTGTGTTATGGTTACCAGGTATGGGGAGGGAAGGAGATGGTCCCTCACAAGGGGGAGGATAGTAGTCTCTTAGTAACCTTAAGGATAGGCAGGTACTGCTGAGGGTATGTTTTAGAACTAGTGAAAAATAACAGCACTTCAAAAGCAACTACTATTTTTCCTTTTTTTCGCGATGTGTGCCAATGTTAAATTTCTGTACGGTTTGATTCCTTACCCTTGAGCACCTAACAGTGCTTGAGCTTGGTTCTACTTCTCTAATTGCTCTGCCACTGAGTCACACAATCTGGCAGTGAGTTCACCATCGGTTACAGAAGGTACCGTGGGAACCGCTTAGCTATGAACTCCATTGATCTCAGCACTCATAAAGCCATGGCTCCCACTGTGCTGTCAGTGAGTTCCAGAGATCATGGTGAGCACTTATGTTTTGTATTATCACCACACACCACAGCCTCTGAATGTAGCAGAGCTGAGGAGCATCGTGGGCATCATATGGATTACATCAGAACTGAAGGGGTTTTTAGTGGAGTTCATAAATTGGTGAAAGAGGGCTGTTTTTTTTTTTTTTTTTTAAATAAATATTTTTTCTGTCTGTTTTAATTCTTCTCATTTATTGGGGATTCTCATTACACCTCTACATTGTTAACCCAGGGCTTGATGGCATCTGTGATTTTTGATATTCACAGTTGTGATTAACATCACATATTACCCCAGTTACAACCCCATCAGGGCAATCAGTAAGAACCGGGTAAAGCCCCAGATTTGGCAGATCTAATGACAAATGCTGCTTAATTCAGACCTAGTAATAAAAGCAATTAGATTTTTTGATCCATAACTGTGCACCTAACTGATGGAAAGTGTCTACATTCAAGGTAGTCATTGTTTTACTACAGTGCCTTGTGAAAGTATTTGGCCCCCTTGAACTTTGTTGCTTTTACACCAAACATATCGTTTTGCATTGTGGCCAAAAAGTTCGATTTTGGTTTGATCTGACCAGAGCACCTTATTCCACATGTTTGGTGTGTCTCCCAGGTGGCTTGTGGCAAACTTCAAACAAGGCTTTTTATGGATATCTTTGAGAAATGGCTTTCTTCTTGACACTCTTCCATATAGGACAGATTTGTGCAGTGTATGACTGATTGTTGTCCTATGGACAGACTCTCCCACCTCAGCTGTAGATCTCTGCAGTTCTTCCAGAGTGATCATAGGCCTTTTGACTGCATCTCTGATCAGTCTTCTCTTGTTCGAGATGAAAATTTAGAGGGACAGCCGCTTCTTGGTGGATTTGCAGTGGTCTGACACGCCTTCCATTTCAATATGATCGGTTGCACAGTGCTCCTTGAGATGTTTAAAACTTGGGAAATCTTTTTGTATCCAAATCTGGCTTTAAACTTCATTACAACATTATCTCGGACCTGCCTGGTGTGTTCCTTGGTCTTCATGATGCTCTCTGCACTTGAATCAGAACCCTAAGACTGTCACAGAGCAGGTGCATTTATACGGAGACTTGATTACACACGTGTGGATTCTATTTATCATTACCAGTCATTTAGGACAACATTGGATTATTCAGAGATCCCCACTGAACTTCTAGAGTGAGTTTGCTGCACTCAAAGTAAAGGGGCAAAATAATATTGTAGGCCCATTTTTCAGTTTTTTACTTGTTAAAAAAGTTTAAAATATCCAATAAATTTTCGTTCCACTTCACGATTGTGTCCCATTTGTTGTTGATTCTTCAGAAAAAATTAGAATTTATATCTTTATGTTTGAAGCCTGAAATATGACAAAAGGTTGAAAAGTTCAAGGGGGCCAAATACTTTCACAAGGCACTGTATATTTACAACAACTAATACAATTTTAAACCCAGAAAAAACACTTCAGATTTCCTATCCCTTAACCCTAGAACGCATATTGGGGCTTTTTAGGCCCCGAGGCTTACATTTTTGCTATTATCTGCAAAATTACTTTAATTAGAAGTTTGAAACTCTAGTAATTCCTCAACTATGTCATTGTTGATAATATCCAGTTGTTCATATAATTTTTTTCATAGGCATTTTGGTGTAACAATGCTTGTTTGGTGAAAACTACATCTGTACATATTGGGGGCCTTTTAGGCCCCCGCTATGTTTTATCATGTTCTCAGTCGTGTTTGTGTCTCAAGTTAGTTTATTTGTATTCAGTAATGCTGGTGGAGGGCCAGGGTGTGGATAATAACATGTGAGGATGTCATGTGATTTTTGGAGGGAGTGATAAGGCCATGACATCATCTCAGGTCCTTCTGTTACACAGTAATGAGCTGTGTATAGAGTACTGAGGACAGTATACACTGTCAGCTAATTGCTAAAGGACCTGTGATAAGATAAGCTATTGAGAGGAAGTCTGATTCATTTTCAGTTTCTGTTTCTAAGAAGCTTGCAAAGGGTAGAGCTTGTGAGCCACAAAAATCCAGAGAATTGCACACCACCTAAGAGTATAAAAGATAAGAGCTGCTGAGGGTGAGAGGAAGCAGGGGTTACTTTACACTTACAGTGTGTCACACACAAGCGATATTGTTCCACTTGTAAGGAAAATGTTTGCAAAGAACATTCTTCTGAAAAAATAACGTCAGAATTGTTTGGAAGACTAATATAATAGAAAAAAAAGTTAGAATACAAATGTAGCTGCAGCTAGTTTGCTGTAGATTTCTATGCGTTTTTGTGTGTTTTCATATCTTTGTGTGAAATTTTGAAAAAAAAAAGATTTTTTGTTGTTTTCTGTGAAAAATTATAATTAAAAGTTTGTCCACTATTCATATTTTATTTAGCAATTTTGAAATAAAACTTGTGAAAGTTATTTAAGTGTGTTTTTCTATATTATTTGCATGGGGGCCTAAAAGGCCCCAATACGTTAATATGTATATTTTTAACGTCATGCATTCTAGGGTTAAGGATAAAAATTTGTATTTAAAAATAAATTAATTAATTTACAAATCATAAATACATTATGTGAATCTAATTTAATGTTGATCAATGTGGACAATGTGACAGCATTCCTAGAATGTCACCCCTCAAACTGCTTAAAACCACATCCAACAAGTTTATTTACTCTTAGAGTGCTTCACAGGAATTAATACAAAAGTAGAATACATTTTTTTTTTACCTAAAATGTTACTTTGACCAAATCTATTCACTTTAAAAGGGGTAGCACCTTAAAATGGACCCCAAAATGTGTTACCCAGTTTCTTCTGAATGCACTGATACCTCACAGGGGGTCAGAAACCTCTGTTTGGACAAAGTGCCGGGCTCCGAAGGGAAGGTGCACTATTTGAATTTTGGGAAACAAATTTGAGTGAAATAGATTGTGAGCACCATGTTACATTTACAGGACCCCTAATGTACCTGAATAGCAGAAACTCAAGCAGTGACCCCATTTTGGAAATTAGAGCCTTCAAAAATTTTATCCAGGGGTATAGTATGCATTTTGAACCCACAAAAACTTCACAGAATTGATAACAATAGGTCGTCATATTGAACATTTTCATTTTTTCCACAGAAATGCTTTAGCACCAATTTCTCACTTTTACAAGAGGTAACACCAAAAAACCACAGCTTGTTAGCCACTTCAATTGTAAAAGATTGGCGAAACACATGTCCGGACCTCCCTGGGACTAAGGTTCAGTGGACTCTCATCCATAATAAGGTGCATTAGTTTCACTCCTGTATTGCCATAATTTTTCCATACTACCTACTTTTCTCTCTTGTTTTTGTCTCTGTTAATACCTACTGATTGATAGCACTGACAACGAAATCTACATCATTTTCTTAGTAGATAGTACCATTTGATTTATTTAGAACCCTATTAGACTTGCCACTCATTTTTTCTTAGCTGCTTTTTTCTTGCCATAATACAAATTCTAACATTCTATTCAGTAGGACTATCAGCTGTGTATCCACCAACTTCTCACAACACAACTGATGGTCTCAACCCCATTTATAAGGCAAGAAATCCCACTTATTAAACCTGACAGGCACACCTGTAAAGTGAAGACCGTTTCCGGTGACTACCTCTTGAAGCTCATCAAGAGAATGCAAAGCAGTAATCAAAGTAAAAGGTGGCTACTTTGAAGAACCTATAATATAAGATATATTTTCAGTTGTTTCACACTTTTTTGTTAAGTATATAATTCCACATGTGTTAATTCATAGTTTTGAAGCTTTCAGTGTGAATCTACAATTTTCATAGTCATGAAATAAAGAAAACTCTTTGAATGAGAAGTGTGTCCAAACTTTTGGTCTGTACTGTATGTATATATATATATATATATATATATTATATATATATATATGTTTCAAACACCTCGATGCAAAGTATGATTTGTAGTATTCATACACTAAAAACTATATTTTACAAAATGTAATGTTTTTGCATCACAATATTCTGAAAGATGGAAACTTTTTTATTTTTTCCAAAAGAGCCATGTTAAGACTTGTTTTTTTGTGGATGGTTTGCATTTTCAATTCTACTATTTTTTATATATGTGTTTAGATAGCTTTTTAATTACTTTTTGTGTGTAGTACGAAGAAATAAATTCAATTTTTATGTGTTTTTTATTACTACTTTAATGATATTTGCCATCTAATATAGAAAAGCTGAATGTGTGTGTGTGTGTATGTATGTATGTGTGTATGTATGTATGTGTGTATGTCCGGGATTGGCATCTACACCGTCGCAACTACAGCCACAAAATTTTGCACAGTCACACATCTGGACCCCGGGAGCGTCATAGGCTATGTTGTGAGGCGAAATTTTAACCCTGCGCATTCCAATTCACCAAACAATTTTGCCCCTATCTACATAATGGGGAAAAAGTGAATGGAAAAGTGTTGGAGGAAAATCGACAGCTGTCAGCTATAGCCACAAAAGTTTGCACAGTCACACGTCTGGACCCCAAGAGTGTCATAGGCTATGTTGCGAGGTGAAATTTTAACTCCACGCATTCCAATTCACCAACAATTTTGCCCCTATCTACATAATGGGGAAAAAGTGACGGTTACCAGTTGACAGTTGTGAATGATAGGGGCTTAATGATAGCGCCAAAGACTAACAGCACTTTCCAGCATATAGTCACTAAGGTGGGGCCCCAATATGAGATATTCACCACGCACGGGGACATGTATACACACCACACCACACAAAGAGTAACAGCAAGTGTATAGTCGCTAAGGTCCAGCCCCAACATTGGATACTCACCACGCACCCGAACAAACACACACACACCACAAAGAGACACACACAACACAGACACCCCACACATCCCCACGGGGACACACACACACCCTATAGCGACACATCCACTCACCCCACAGGGACACACACACCACAAAGAGACACATACAGCACAGACACACACACCACACAGACCCTCCCCCACAGGGACACACACACATAAGCTACCCTATAGGGACACATGCACTCACCGCACAGGGACATACACATACACACCACAAAGAGACACACACACCACACAGACCCCCCCACAGGGACACACACACATACACACCCTATAGGGACACATGCACTCACCCCACAGGGATACACACACACCACAAAGAGACACACACCACACAGAACCCCCCCCAGGGCACACATACATACACACCCTATAGGGACACAAGAACTCACCCCACAGGGACCACACACACACACCACAAAGAGACACACACACTCAAACACACACACCCCACACAAACACCCACCCCCACAGGACACGCACACATACACACTCTATAGGGACATATGCACTCACCCACGGGACACACACACCACAAAGAGACACACACAACACAGACCACCCACACATCCCACGGACACACACACACCTATACGACACATCCACTCACCCACAGGGACACACACACCACAAAGAGACACATACAGCACAGACACACACACCACACAGACCTCCCCACAGGACACACACATAGCTACCTATAGGGACAATGCACTCACCGCACAGGGACATCACATACACACCACAAAGAGACACACACACCAACAGACCCCCACAGGGACACACCACATACACACCTATAGGACACATGCACTCACCCACAGGATCACACACACCACAAAGAGACACACACCACCAGAACCCCCCAGGGCACACATACATACACACCCTATAGGCACAAGAATCACCACAGGGACACACACACACACACCCAAAGAGACCACACAACCAGAGACACACACACCACACAAACACCCCCCCACAGGACACCACACATACACACTCTATAGGGAATATGCACTCACCACAGGACACACACAACACAAGAGACACACCAACAGAGACACACACCACAAGACCTCCCCACAGGAGACACACCATACACACCCTAAGGACACATGTACTCACCACAGGACACACATACACACACCCCAGGACACACACACCACACAGACAGACACAGATGTGCACAAATCACCTCAACAACTCGCCTCATACGTGTGCTATCTTTAATTCCAAACATAACATCTGATTAAAAACAGCCAATTGCAACACATGTGCCATATATTTAGTTATTTGTGGCAGCGCGGACCGACGACACATTGTCCCTGGGAAAATTCTGGAATTCGACCACATAGCACGTGGAGGTGTGGGTCCAGCAGCAGCCGCCATTACATGCTTTTCATACTGGTTGTGTTTTACACAACTTGACCAGTGAGCAGTTATCATTACGGCTCTTGAGCTGCTGATTGTTAAAAAGATAAGACCTATCTGCGCTTGCTTCCTTCTTTTAGTTTATTTATATAGGGCATTAAGGCAGATGTCAGTCACATGAGCTGTCTATTATGTGTATGTGTGAGGTAACATATATTGCCCGGCCAGGGGGAGGGTTTACTGTTGGCTGGAGATTTATTAGGCTGCCTATAGCAACCAATCACTGCTCAGCTTCTATTTTCCTACAGGTCATTAATATGACATATTCAAATTCTATTTTGTCATAGCTAACATCAGTTATTTATTAACCCGGGCGTAGCCGGGTAGTACAGCTAGTATGGAATAAATGACATGACAATTTTATAGTTTGGGTCAGTCCAAATGAGGCAATACCTATTAGGTGTACATTTCTAGGTTTATTTTTGTTTTAATACAAAAGCTGTGTTTATAATTGGCACATTGGTTTTTGTGATTTTTCTGTGACTTTTGTATGTGTTTTTATTACTTTCTAACAAAATGTATTTATCTTATTTTTTACTTTTTTACTTATTCCCACTGTGGGAAATGAATATTTTGTAGTATTTTGATCCCTGGTCTCATGCACTGCTGTACTCGTGTACTCGTGTGTAGTGCTGGAGACCTGTCAGTCCAGCTTATAGCAGGTTCTTACAGGTCACTGGTGGTACCCTGGGGTCATCAGATTACCTGAGGGTACTATGGCAACGATCAATTAAAATTGCGGGAGGCCGATCTTGCCAAAGGCTGTTTTTTACCCCATTTTAACAACTTAAATGCCCATGGGTGTTAGCTTTCAGCAAGGTGGGAAGATTGATTTATTTATCAGCATGGTTATAAATTGGCGCTAAGGAGTAAGTGCCCAGCAAGACTGCCAATAAAAGGTGTATCAGGGGTTAAGGCTCCATGATCTCCGTCGTTCCATTGTAATAATGCCCTGGTGGGCATGATTATTAATGCAGATGCACAGTCCTGAGTTTGAAAGCTGTGGTCTTCTTCCAGGTATGACGTGTTGGCCGCACGTCATTTTTGGTCCAGCTCATGTGGGGAATGATTGGGTGCATGGGCCAGCTTCGGTATGCGCACTGCACATACACTGGAGCTGGCTAGTATAACCAATAATCCCCCACACTGCGCAGCACCGGAAATGACACAACCGCTGCGTCATACCCAAAAGAAGACCACAGACTTCAAATTCAGGACTGTTTTAATTATCATGCCCACCAGGGCGTAATTACAATGGATTGACATGGGACATTGAGTCTTACAGAGCGCTCACGGTGTATGCCAATCTTGTCGACACCCTGGTAATAACCCTGGCTATAACTGTAAGTTATAAAATCATTTTACACAGCGATTACAGGACACTTTTAGGTCAGACGGGATGGTTAGAGATGTAGTAGGAAGCTGCAGGGACAGGTAGCATCGGGGCATAAACTAGGTGACAGGTTCCCTTTAAGTCTCAAATGTATTATATTATAGTAATAGGAAAATGTTAACATTATTTTCATAACTTTTTGTGTTATAATAAATATACCATTTACTTTTAAAAGCTGCATCTGGTGTGTGTGTATCACTGTATTCTCATTCTGCTAAGTATTAACCCACCCACGCTAGATATGCTGGCATGTGTCCCACATAGCATCACAGGGAAATATGTGCACTGTGCTACGTGAGTTAATTATGTAAAGTTTGTAAAGAGGAGAGAAACCTCACATGTCTGCATACAGATGAGGAAAAGAAATAATAGACTTTGCTGCTCTAATGACTGTCCTATAATGCCAAGAAACATTCCACATTTCTCATTTGTTTAGCCTGAAAAACTCTGCACATTCCCACAAACTACTTCCTTTTTAACTAAAGTTCTTCTTTCTAATGAAGAGAAGTTCAGAGAGTTTCTTCTCATGAATGGATGGCAAGCACCTGGGAGTTATGAATTTTAAAGTGATCATTTTCTTTCAGCGGTGCGGGACAATGGGGATCTCCTTTTGACTCACTTTCACAGCTTTGAGAGGCTCTCAGATCAGCCACATTCCAATCAGATTGGAGTCAGATCAGAGCTGAGCACAACTGCATCAAGGTCTCGCACAGAAAGACAAGGAGCAGATGGCCGGTACGACTCTCTCCTCCCCTTTTCAGACAGCAATGGAAGGCAATGTGGGAAAGCGTTGCCTATTGATAGCTGAATAAGACCACCACATGCCACCAGCCTGTAGGTATGAACCTCTGTTAACAGATGGTGAGATCATTATGAGCAATTAATTCCTTTAATGTATCATTGGGAACACATTAAAAAGAATGATGCAAGCAGAGAGTGAATGGTGAACTCGTCATTCCTAGGGTAATGCATGGGTACTGCACATAACACTGGGGTTATAGCCCTCTCAAAGGTTTTCTTTTCTGCTTTAAGATACTTAGGAACTGACTGTTCTAATGCCGGGGACATCAGTGGGTTTTATTAACCAATTTAACCTTCAGCAATTCTGCTGCTCCGAACAGCAGATTTCATGTAAGGTAATTTAGGTCATGCCAGTTGGAAATAATGGAAAAAACATGTAAAACCATCTTTTTTATCAGCATGAAGAATTCTGATGGTGAAAGTTTAATTCTGAGTAATCAAACTCCAAGGAAAAGGAGAAATAGAGGAAGTTAGATGCGCTCATAAAAAATAATCATCCAGTCTATACTACTATATTCAATTTATTGCTATTTTTTCACTCTTTCTAAGCTAAGAAAAGCTATTGCCTATGGATTTGGTCTATCATAAGGCAATCTGTCTTCGGCCTGTAGAAAAATTTCAACATTGAAACCTTTTCAGTTATTGATATTTAAATTACACATTGTGATTAATTAAGACACTTAACCACTGACCTTGTTATTCAATTTACATACGAACACAAGAGACTGCTTAAGTGAACAACAAATGTTATTTAACCTTGACAATCTCTATATGAATTAGGCAGTTGTTATGTTAATACCATGCAAAACACCCAAAAAAATATTCAGGCACAAATCTGGAATTTAGGTTTTACTAATACTAATGACTACTTTCTGTTGCCAAATACATTGGGAATGTTTGTTTACGTGTAAATTCATATATATGAAGGAAAAGGATTATAAAGTAACATTAAGAATGGGAAGGTATTTAGGCATTTTATATCTCAATCTCTTCTAATGAATATGTAAGGCATATTCATGTTTGTTTGTTATCTAACAATTGATTCTCTGAACTCACTTCTACTGACACTAATAGGGCTACTTTGTGTTTGAGAAGGGCATGTAGTGACTAAAATAGGGATTTAACAATATAGTGTGAAAAGTATTTGTGAAGATAAGGGACTTCAACTGAAGAATTTTTACTTAACGCATAACCGTCGTTCACATTTTTAGTTAATAGTAATGTAGAGCAAGTGAATTTAATTAACTTTCACATATACTTTATTACTGAAATCAGGAAAGAAACCATCAAAAAAAACTTCCACAAGATGTCCTCAGCAGGCTGTGTGTGAAGCTCATACTTAGTCAGATTCATCTTCAGGGGGTGTGGCCAAAGCTGCATTTACAATACAGATAAGACCACTGTCAAATTACCTCATATCGTCACTTCCATTCACATGGCTCTGCTCCGTGTTAGCACAGAGCACAGTGAGGTGGTTTCACATTGTGTTTTTTTTCCTGTACGTGGGTCCTACTTTTTGAGGACCCCACGGACAGGAAAGGACACCATAAGAGGTGACCTCCAGCTGCTATTTCTGTGAACGAGGCCGTGATTATACGGGTCCGGACACAGAAAAAACAGCTTACAGGAGGAGACAGGGCACTTTCACTCCCTCAATGTGATATTATACATTGCAGAAGTGAAATTAAGAAAAAGCAAGGGTTAAAAAAAAAAAAATGTATTCTCACCTTTCCAACGATCCCCCGACGCCTCCATCAAGCTCCCGATGGCTGAAGGACCTGGCTGGGCGGGGCACGTGGTAACCAGTCATGTACCATCAGCTATGGCTGCCAAGCAACCCCAGGTCCTGTATGGAGCTAAATGCTGACATCGGGGGATCGCAGGACATGTGAGAATACATATTTTTAATTTTTAACCCTTGCTTTTACTTAATATCACTTCCACAATGTATATTATACAGCCAGTGCTCAGTCATTGAGATGTAATGACCCTGGCCATGTTTGTTTTTCCAGGTGACACTGTTGATATGCACCTATAACACAGAGAGTTTCTCAAGGAATGGGTGATGTTATCTGTGACATGCTGTGCAGGCACAGCTTTCATAGAGAGTAGTAGCAACCGGCAACTGATACTTGGGGGCTGCGACAGCCCATCAGCTTTTGGAAACCGTCTATATCCACCAGGCAGAAAGGCAGCATTTCCATGGCAAACAAGTTGGAGATTATGAAGTTCAAGCTCATGGAGTCCCCCTATTTTTCATAACCAGCCAAGGTAAAGCAAACAGCTGGAAGCAAGTATTATCAGGCTGGGAAGGTCCATGGTTGTTTAGACCTTCCCAGGATAAATATACTAATCTAATACTGCCCCAGAAGTGGCACATCATGTTTTGTTTGGCAATTCTTGTGCTTTTCTTGGCTCTTCCCAATTGTCCTAGTCCGGTGCGATGACACGTCTGGAAGTGTCCACAGCCAAAATGTTGTTGATTGGCTGCACGTCAGCCTTTCAGAAAGCTTTATTTGTTGCAAAAAATGAATTTAACACAGACGTTTACTTAGATGTCTGTGTTTGCAGGTCAGCACTAGACACTGGGTGTCACGCTTGGACTAAAGGGGATGTCCAGCTACTGTGTATGACAGTGATGCATGGATCAATGTTGTCCAGTGCACAACACAAAACAAGAGACGTGGAGATACTGGGGATAAATACAGCAAAGAGCCTTGCTCATAGGGAACGGGGAGAGGTGACCTCTTTCATTCATCTGCAGCTGTGCCCTGATCTCTCTACCATCCCTATACGAGTTCTTTCAACTCATCTCCGAACAGGATACCTAGGCCTTCATTTGCCCTGATGTTAGCCCTCACTAAGGAATGGCCAGCGTGAGTAGTAGTCCCAACCACTGCAAAATACCACAAGATGGAAGGATACAGACAGGGGAACAACAAGGCAGCTTCACGCCTACTGCCTAGCTCCTTGGCAGCAGACGGCTTAGCAGTAGTCAGCTCTCCAGGAAACCTCCTTCCCCTAAGGACGTTTGGCTAGGAATCTTTAATCTCCAGCAAGACATGCTGGAACCATGTGATCATATAAGGGCGATGTGAGTAATCACAGAGTGGCCACACCTGGACAACACTAGCTACGAAGCTAGCATCAGTGACTAACATTAACTCCTCAACTGCCAAAGGAAAGAAAGACGTTTAATATGAAGTCTCAATACAGAGAGGAGACAGAGGTCTCAAACCAGTCACAAGTCTCCCAGGTAAAAGAGACCATCGTGATACTTGGTGTCTGGTACAAAGCACACACTTTACTGTTCAAGTTCACTCATCCCTAGTACAGACAATTTCTACATCATGATCCCCAAGCCTACTTGCCATCAGAGCCACATTAATCTCAGAGAGGATCGCATCCTTAGCCCCCATATAAGTGACCTCTAGCTCCTGCCTATCCCAAGGTACTGACTCTCAGATCTCCCATTATCAATATAATGACAAACCAATGTTATTTTCTTAATGTAAAGTGTAATGTGTATAAAGTCCTGCATTATTGTATGGTATGCAGTGTAATATGGGAATTGTGAAGTGTTGAATATGTCTTATCTGACAACAGGAAATTCAGACGTTAATGTTTGCCTGTACAATGTTGTGCACTGCTATTTGAGGAATCTGTGTCCTGGCCTGCAACAGGTACTTAACAGGGACAATTAATGTTAATGTTTGGGACTAGCTCACAGTGGGAGGGGTTAGTGAAATAGGATAGTGATTGTTTCCTGTGAGAAGATCAGATAGGACCCAACATGTGACAGAATTTGACCTAAGGTCCTAATATCTGTGTAGTTGACAAAGCCACATGACATAGGTTTCCCTGGAATGAAAGAAGACCTGGAGATATCATGATCTAGAGCAGGGGTCTCAAACTCCAGGCCTCAAGGGCCGCACACAGTCCAGGTTTTCAGGATTTCCTTAGAATTTGACAGTTGGTCATTTGATGACCAACTGTCAAATCCTATGGAAATCCTATAAACCTGCACTGTGTGCGGCCCTCGAGGCCTGGAGTTTGAGACCCCTGATCTAGAGGATAGAAGCAGAGAGCGGTGACTATGACAAAGAGTGATTTTGTGGAGTCAGGTATGCAGACTTACCGGAGCAACATGGACTGAGTGAGTATAACAAGAGGGTGACTGTATATGTGGGCACCATGATGTTTATAGAGAGAATTGTGCAAACAGCGTACCTTGTAGCTGAACAGCCTGTGCTTGCGGAGTCCCAGTGATGGTACTCGACAGGTTGAGCCTAGTTCAGGCAAGACAACTCAACTGATTTTGAAGAAGACCTCGGCATACTCAGGGAAAGTAAAACTTTTTCTTTGTTTCAAACAGGTAAAAGCTGGTGCACTACGCCAGTTCAGCATGGGGGAGAGGGGGAAACAAGCAGGTGTATAGACAACAACTGTTTTGCACCTTCTGTAAACCTGTTCAAAAGAGCCCTTTGTTGGTACTCATACTAATATGTCAAACTGGTCAAACTGGTAGACTGCCTCAAGGCACACAATATGGTCTTGCAAGCCACATGTGGCCCTTGAGCTACAGGTTGGGAATTTCTGAGCCAATGTGTAAAACAGACAAGCACTTCAATTTCAGATAACTTCTGACACCCATTAAAATGACACTAGAAGAAAAGCAGAAAAGCGCACATACAGTTGTGGCCAAAAGTATTGACACCCCTGCAATTCTGTCAGATAATACTCACTTTCTTCCTGAAAATGATTGCAATCACAAATTCTTTGGTATTATTATCTTCATTTCATTTGTCTTCAATGCTTTCCTTTCTGGATCTCTGATGAAGTGGTCTGTAGTGCCACGAAACACGTAAGACAATAAAGGTATTGCTATTAACTCCTTGCGACTTCTTGGGTGATTTGACCAGATGGCAGCGCACGAGTAACCACCCTTTCCTCCACTACTATACCCATTAAAATGAGGAGACATCATTTCAAAAGGGTGATCTGTAATCCTTCATGTTCTGTGTTTTTTTTTTTTTGAGACAGAAAAATACAATTTAGCAAGATCAAAGTAATGGAAATATTGACTACTTAATGGGTTTGTCCCTTCTAAACCCAAAAGTCTGCAGTCTTAACTCTGCCAGAATTTTGGTTTATTAGCATCTAGAGTTGAGTGAAAAGATAACCTTACTACCCTAGACCAGAGTTCTGTGAAACTCCTACTGCCTGAGGTACCTCTTCTGATTGGTGTGAATTGTACCACAATATAATGAAGTCACAGTGGTCTGCTAATCAGAAGAGGAGCCAGGGGTGCCACAGGCTTTGGTCTGGTGGCTACAGACTACCAATTTGATTGTTGGACCACGGCCTTAAGACTTTTTGCTTAACTCTATACAAATTTCTGTGCTCTTAACGTTGGAGATAAAGGGGTTTTCCCACAAACAAAATTAATTTTAATCAATACATCTTGAAATAATAATTATTTCCACAATTCGATGTGTTTTCATTCATGTGCTGAGAAAATCTTATAAATGTGCCCTGCTATGTACTGTGTAATGGCCGTGTCTGACCGTACAGGGACATGGTGTGATCATACCACATCTTCTGTGCTGAAATAATCTTATATATGTGTCCCTGCTATGTACTGTGTAATGGCCATGTCTGACCATACCACATCTCCTGTGCTGAGATAATCTTATATATGTGTCCCTGCTATGTAGTGTGTAATGGATGTGTCTGACCGTACAGGGACATGATCTGATCATACCACATCTCCTGTGGAGGATGCAAAAAAGCATAGCGATATTACAGCACAGGATCACAGCTGATTCGTTCTGTAAGGTAAAACATTTCCCTGCCTGTTTTTAACCCCTTCAGGACCCAGCCTATTTTGACCCTAAAGACCTTGGCCTTTTTTGCAATTCTGACCAGTGTCCCTTTATGAGGTTATAACTCGGGAATGCTTCAACGGATCCTAGCGATTCTGAGATTGTTTTTTTGTGACATATTGGGCTTCATGCTAGTATTAAATTTAAGTCGATAATTTTTGCGTTTATTTGTGAAAAAATAAAAAATATGGCAAAAAGTTTGAAAATTTCACAATTTTCACATTTTTTATTTTTTTTTCTGATAAACAAGAGAGATATGTGACAGAAAAAAGTTATTAAATAATATTTTCCACATGTCTACTTCACATCAGCACAATTTTGGAAAAAAAACATTTTTTTGTTAGGACGTTATAAGGGTTCAAAGTTCAAGAGCAATTTTTCATTTTTCAACCAAAATTTACAAAACCATTTTTTTAGTGACCACATCACATTTGAAGTCCTTTTGAGGGGTGTACATGACAGAAAACAACCAAAAGTGACACTATTCCAAAAACTGCACCCCTCAAGCTACTCAAAACTACCGTATATACTCGCGTATAAGCCGAGTTTTTCAGCCCAAAAATTGGGCTGAAAATTTCCCCCCTCGGCTTATACGCGAGTCACTGTATACTGTATACAATGTATACAGTATACAGTGCCCCCATCTATATACAGGCCCCCCGCCGCAATCCTGTAAAGGAATAGATTTGTATACTTATCCATCCGCTGCAGCTGTCCCGCCGCCATCGCGATTCAGCATCTTCCGTCTTCCAGCGTCTCGCGTCTTCTTCCGATGGTCGCAGGCAATGACGTCATTGCCTGTGCGACCGAGGAGGAAACCGGAAGAAGACGCGAGACGCTGGAAGACGGAAGATGCTGAATCGCGATGGCGGCGGGACAGCTGCAGCGAATGGATAAGTATACTAATCTATTCCTTTACAGGATTGCGTCGGGGGGCCTGTATATAGATGGGGGGGCCTGTATATACCTCTGGGGCATATATATGTGGGGCTGCTGTATACTACCACTGGGGCTGTATTTAACTGTGGGGCTGCTGTATACTACCACTGGGGCTGTATTTACCTGTGGGGCTGCTGTATACTACCACTGGGGCTGTATTTACCTGTGGGGCTGCTGTATACTACCACTGGGGCTGTATTTACCTGTGGGGCTGCTGTATACTACCACTGGGGCTGTATTTACCTGTGGGGCTGCTGTATACTACCACTGGGGCTGTATTTACCTGTGGGGCTGCTGTATACTACCACTGGGGCTGTATTTACCTGTGGGGCTGCTGTATACTACCACTGGGGCTGTATATACCTGTGGGGCTGCTGTATACTACCACTGGGGCTGTATACAGTTAGGGCCAGAAATATTTGGACAGTGACTCAAGTTCTGTTATTTTAGCTGTTTACAAAAACATGTTCAGAAATACAATTATATATATAATATGGGCTGAAAGTGCACACTCCCAGCTGCAATATGAGAGTTTCCACATCCAAATCGGAGAAAGGGTTTAGGAATCATAGCTCTGTAATGCATAGCCTCCTCTTTTTCAAGGGACCAAAAGTAATTGGACAATGGACTCTAAGGGCTGCAATTAATTCTGAAGGCGTCTCCCTCGTTAACCTGTAATCAATGAAGTAGTTAAAAGGTCAGGGGTGGATTCCAGGTGTGTGGTTTTGCATTTGGAAGCTGTTGCTGTGACCAGACAACATGCGGTCAAAGGAACTCTCAATTGAGGTGAAGCAGAACATCCTGAGGCTGAAAAAAAAGAAAAAATCCATCAGAGAGATAGCAGACATGCTTGGAGTAGCAAAATCAACAGTTGGGTACATTCTGAGAAAAAAGGAATTGACTGGTGAGCTTGGGAACTGTAAAAGGCCTGGGCGTCCACGGATGACAACAGTGGTGGATGATCGCCGCATACTTTATTTGGTGAAGAAGAACCCGTTCACAACATCAACTGAAGTCCAGAACACTCTCAGTGAAGTAGGTGTATCTGTCTCTAAGTCAACAGTAAAGAGAAGACTCCATGACAGTAAATACAAAGGGTTCACATCTAGATGCAAACCATTCATCAATTCCAAAAATAGACAGGCCAGAGTTAAATTTGCTGAAAAACACCTCAAGAAGCCAGCTCAGTTCTGGAAAAGTATTCTATGGACAGATGAGACAAAGATCAACCTGTACCAGAATAATGGGAAGAAAAAAGTTTGGAGAAGAAAGGGAACGGCACATGATCCAAGGCACACCACATCCTCTGTAAAACGTGGTGGAGGCAACGTGATGGCATGGGCATGCATGGCTTTCAATGGCACTGGGTCACTTGTGTTTATTGATGACATAACAGCAGACAAGAGTAGCCGGATGAATTCTGAAGTGTACCGGGATATACTTTCAGCCCAGATTCAGCCAAATGCTGCAAAGTTGATTGGACGGCGCTTCATAGTACAGATGGACAATGACCCCAAGCATACAGCCAAAGCTACCCAGGAGTTCATGAGTGCAAAAAAGTGGAACATTCTGCAATGGCCAAGTCAATCACCAGATCTTAACCCAATTGAGCATGCATTTCACTTGCTCAAATCCAGACTTAAGACGGAAAGACCCACAAACAAGCAAGACCTGAAGGCTGCGGCTGTAAAGGCATGGCAAAGCATTAAGAAGGAGGAAACCCAGCGTTTGGTGATGTCCATGGGTTCCAGACTTAAGCAGTGATTGCCTCCAAAGGATTCGCAACAAAATATTGAAAATAAAAATATTTTGTTTGTGTTATGTTTATTTGTCCAGTTACTTTTGACCTCCTAAAATGTGGCGTGTTTGTAAAGAAATGTGTACAATTCCTACATTTTCCATCAGATATTTTTGTTCAACCCTTCAAATTAAACGTTACAATCTGCACTTGAATTCTGTTGTAGAGGTTTCATTTCAAATCCAATGTGGTGGCATGCAGAGCCCAACTCGCGAAAATTGTGTCACTGTCCAAATATTTCTGGCCCTAACTGTATACCTGTGGGGCTGCTGTATACTACCACTGGGGCTGTATATACCTGTGGGGCTGCTGTATACTACCACTGGGGCTGTATATACCTGTGGGGCTGCTGTATACTACCACTGGGGCTGTATATACCTGTGGGGCTGCTGTATACTACCACTGGGGCTCTATATACCTCTGGGGCTGCTGTATACTACCACTGGGGCTGCTGTATACCACACTGTTGAGGGCTGTATACCTGTGCTGGGGTCCACCCTCGGCTTATACACGAGTCAATAGGTTTTTCCATATTTTTGGGGCAAAAGTAGGGGGGTCGGCTTATACACAGGTCGGCTTATACACGAGTATATACGGTACATTCAAGAAGATTATTAACCCTTCAGGTGCTTCACAGGAACTAAAGCAAAGTGGAAACAAAAAATGGATATTTTAATTTTTTTATCAAAAATGTTCTTTTAGCCTCAATTCTTTCATTTTCACATGGGCAATAGGATAAAATGGATCTTAAAATGTGTTGTGAAAATTCTCCCGGGTACATCGATACCTCATATGTGGTCATAAACCACTGTTTGGGCGCACGGCAGGGCTCAGAAGTGAAGGAGCGCAATTTGAATTTTGGAGCTAATTTTACATTCAAAAAGTGAAATTGCACTCCTTCCCTTCTGACCCCTGCCGTGCGCCCAAACAGTGGTTTATGACCACATATGAGGTATCGGTGTACTCAGGAGAAATTGCCCAACAAATTTTAGGATGAATTTTATGCTGTTGCCATGTGAAAACGAAAAAATTTAGGCTAAAAGAAAATTTTTGTGAAAAAAAAAGTACTATTTCATTTTCACAGATCAATTTGTAAAGCACCTAGGGGTTCAATATGCTCACTACCCATGTAGATATGTTCCCTGGGGGGTCTAGTTTCCAAAATGGGGTCACTTGTGGGGAGCTCCAATGTGGAGACGCACAGGGGTCTCCAAACGCGACATGGTGTCCGCTAACAATTTGAATGCAAAATGAGCTCAAATTGTTAGCGGACACCATGTTGCATTTGGAGAGCCCCTGTGCGTCTCCACATAGGAGCTCCTCCACAAGTGACCCCATTTTGGAAACTAGACCCCCAAAGGAATGTATCTAGATGCATAGTGAGCACTTTCAACCCCCAGGTGCTTCACAAATTCATCCATAAAAATGAAAAAGTACTTTTATTTCCACAAATATTTTCTTTTTTCATTTTTACAGATTATTTTGTGAAGCACTGGGGTGTTCAAAATGCTCACCACCCATCTAGATAAGTTCCCTGGGGGGGTCTAGTTTCCAAAATGGGGTCACTTATAAGGGAGCTCCAATTTTTAGGCACACAGGGGCTCTCCAAACGTGACATGATGTCCGCTAACAATTTGAGCTGATTTCCATTCAAATTGTTAACGGACACCATGTCGCGTTTGGAGAGCCCCTGTGTGCCTAAACATTGGAGCTCCCCCACAAGTGACCCCATTTTGGAAACTAGACCCCCCCAGGGAACGTATCTAGATGTATAGTGAGCACTTTGAACCCCCAGGTGCTTCACAAATTGATCCGTAAAAATGAAAAAGTACTTTTTTTCCACAAAATATTTATTTTTCATTAATTTGTGAAGCACCTGGGGGTACAGTATGCTCACAACCCATCTAGATAAGTTCCCTGGGGGTCTAGTTTCCAAAATGGGGTCACTTGTAGGGGAGCTCCAATGTTTAGGCACACAGGGGCTCTCCAAACGCGACATGGTGTCCGCTAACAATTTGAGCTGATTTTCCATTCAAATTGTTAGCGGACACCATGTTGCGTTTGGAGAGCCCCTGTGTGCCTAAACATTGAAGCTCTCCCACAAGTGACCCCATTTTGGAAACTAGAGCTCCCAGGGAACTTATCTAGATGGGTGGTGAGCATTTTGAACCCCCAGGTGCTTCACAAATTCATCCGTAAAAATGAAAAAGTACTTTTATTTCCACAAACATTTTCTTTTTTCATTTTTACGGATCAATTTATGAAGCACCTGGAGGTTCAAAGTGCTCACTATGCATCTAGATACGTTCCTTGGGGGGTCTAGTTTCCAAAATATAGTCACTTGTGGGGGAGCTCCAATGTTTAGGCACACAGGGGCTCTCCATACGCGACATGGTGTCCGCTAACAATTGGAACGGTTAGGGGACACCATGTTGCGTATGGAGAGCCGCTGTGTGACTAAACATTAGAGCTCCCCCACAAGTGACCCCATTTTGGAAACTAGACCCCCCAAGGAACGTATCTAGATGCATAGTGAGCACTTTGAACCCCAGGTGCTTCACAAATTGATCCGTAAAAATGAAAAAAATTTTTGTGGAAAAAAAAGTACTTTTATTTTATGATTAATTTGTGAACACTTGGGTTCAATGCTCACTATGCATCTAGATACGTCCTTGGGTTAGTTTCAAATGGTCATTGTGGGAGTCCAATGTTTAGGTACAAGGACCAATTTAGCGGACACATGCAGCGTATGAGAACCCTTGTGCACTAGCATTGCCACACAATGGGCACTGGAAGAGTTGGGTACAGCACCAGAAATGGCTCTATGTAGCCAAATTTTTGGGTGGCGGGTTTCCAATTCGCGTGGGGGCCAAACATTTGGTCTCCACGTGAGGATTGCCCGCCCCCAACTGCCAATTGAAGTGGTACAGGCACCAAAAATAAGGCAAAGCTCTTAATCATTTTTGGTAGAAGTAATAAAAGACAAATGGCATGGGGGCCGCCATATTTTGGTCCAGCCATGCAACTGCAGTGACGGACTGCCCCCGCCCCAACTGCCAATCATACCTGGCTGGAACCAAAAATACAGCGAAGCTCATTTTTTTTTATTTCTAGAATTATTTTAGAAAAAAAATGACATAGGGCTCCGCCATATTTTTGGTCCAGCCAGGTACAACTTGGCAGCTACGGACTGCCACCAGCCCCCAGCTGCCTCATCATACCTGGCTGGAACCAAAAATACAGCGAAGCCTATTTTTTTTTTATTTCTAGAATTATTTCTAGAAAAAAATGACATAGGGCTCCGCCATATTTTTGGTCCAGCCAGGTACAACTTGGCAGCTACGGACTGCCACCCACCCCCAGCTGCCTCGTCATACCTGGCTGGTACCAAAAATACAGCGAAGCCCATTTTTTAAAAAAAAGTTCTAGAACTAATTCTAGAAAAAAAATTACGTGGGGCTCCGCCATATTTTTGGTCCAGCCAGGTACAACTAGGCAGCTGGGGACTGGAATCCTCAGCATAGAGAGGCCCAAGCGTTCTGGGCCCCCCCATGCTGCGAATTGCAGCCCGCAGCCTCCCCAGAAAATGGCGCATTCGTTGAAGCGCCATTTCCTGGCGCTGTACCCACGCTCTTCCAGTTGCCCTGGTGGCGGTGGCTAACTGGGTAATAAAGGGGTTAATGCCAGCTTTTTATTGGCAGCTGGCACTAAGCCCGAGATTCATAATATAGGGCCAATGTTAGACCCGCCATTAGGAATCTCTAGTATGGTAAATAGTCAATAAATGCACACAGAGAAAAATCTTTTTATTTGAAAAAAAATACACAGACACAATTCGGACTCCATCTTTATTATAAAAAGATCCGACGTAGTCCACAACGAAGGTCCCACGACGCTCGATTGCTCCGACGTAGTCCATAATGAAGGTCCCACGACGTTCAATTGTCTCCGACGTAGTCCACAACGAAGGTCCCACAAGCCCGATCCGCCAGCATGGTGATTGAGCTGCAGAAAGTTATCTGAGACCCCAGGCGCAGTGACCCACTATGTGCATCACTGCGCCCGGGCTGCCAGATCGCTTTCTGCAGCTCGATGCCCATGCAGGGAGATCGGGCTGCCGAGCAGCAATCTAAGAGCCTGGGCTCAGTGACTCACTATGTGCATCACTGCGCCCAGGCTGTCAGATTGCTTTCTGCAGCTTGATCCCCCTGCATGGGGATCGAGTTGCGGAAAGCGATCTGGCAGCCCAGGTGCAGTGATGCACATAGTGGGTCACTGCGCCCGAGGGGGTCAGATCACTTTCTGCAGCTCGATGCCCATGCAGGGAGATCGGGCTGTAGAGCAGCGATCTAAGAGCCCGGGCGCAGAGACCCACTATGTGCATCAGTGCGCCCGGGCTGTCAGATTGTTTTCTGCAGCTGGATCCCCAGGATCCAGCTGCAGAAAGTGATCTGACAGCTCCAGCACAGTGATCCACATTGATCACATAATGGTCACTGTGGATCACTGTGCTGGATCTGTCAGATCACTTCCTACAGCTGGATCCTCAGGATCCAGCTGTAGAAAGTGATCTGACAGATCCAGCACAGTGATCCACAGTGATCACATAATGGTCACTGTGGATCACTGTGCTGGATCTGTCAGATCACTTCCTACAGCTGGATCCTGAAAGTGATCTGACAGATCCAGCACAGTGATCCACAGTGATCACATAATGGTCACTGTGGATCACTGTGCTGGATCTGTCAGATCACTTCCTACAGCTGGATCCTCAGGATTTAGCTGTAGAAAGTGATCTGACAGCTCCAGCACAGAGCTGTCAGATCCGGAGGCGGCGGGAGAAAAGAGGAGGAGGAGCGGGACGCAGCGGTGCAGGATTGAGCGCGATCGCCGGAGGGGTGAGTGGGAGAGGCGATCGCCGCTCCGGTGATTGGGGGGGGCAGGCAGGGGGAAGAGGGGGGGCTGACAGGAGATGGGGGGCACTTACAGGAAGCGGGGGCAGTGAGGAGGAGGCGGGCGGCAGGAAGAGGAAGCCGGCGGCAGGGACAGGAAGCGGGCGGCAGGGACAGGAAGCGGGTGGGGGGGTAATAAAGATGAAGAGGGGCAGGAAAGAGAGGTGGGGGACAGGGGGGCAGTTGGAGGATGACAGGGGAGAAGACCGGAGGGTAGGGATAGCAGGGGCAGGCAGGAAAGCATGACAGGCGCGGTGATTTTCACTTTCACTTTTGAGTGCCAATCACCGCGCCTGTAGCCGGGGGGGTGGGGGTGGGGGCAAATCGACTCCCCTGGGGTGTTGTACAACTCCCCATGTACCTGCAGGCCGAGTGACAGGTCAGTGAGACCCTCACTCGGCCTGCAGGAGCCCGATCATTCCATGGCCCACCCCTAGGGCCAAGGGTCGGGAATGACTGTTTTCATGGCCCAAACGTAGGGCCAAGGGTCGGGAAGGGGTTAAAAATGTTTTAACTCAAAGAAATAATTTTTCTGATCCTGGTCTGTAATGTTTGAATACTCTTTTACTTCATCTCTGCTTAGGAGATGTGGTATGATCAAATCATGACCCTGTACAGTCAGACACAGCCATTACACAGTACATAGCAGGAACACATATATAAGACTGTCCCAGCCCAGTAGATTTGGTATGATCAAACCATGTCCCTGTATGGTCAGACACATCCATTACACAGTACATAGCAGGAACACATATATAAGATTATCCCAGCCCAGGAGATGTGATATGATCAGACTATGTCCCTGTATGGTCAGATATGACCATTACACAGTACATAGCAGGGGCACATATATTAGATTATCTCAGCACAGGATATGTGATATAATCAGACCATGTCCCTGTACAGTCAGACACATCTATTACACAGTACATAGCAGGGATACATATATAAGATTATCTCAGCACAGGAGATGTAGTATGATCAGACCATGTCCCTGTACAGTCAGACACATCCATTACACAGTACATAGCAGGGATACATATGTATAAGATTATCTCAGCACAGAAACATTTTTTAAACATCCAATTGTGGAAATTCTTATTATTACAGATCTATTGATTCAAATGAACTTTAAAATTAACTTTGATCATGGAAAAACCTCTGTAAGAGACCATATGGACAGTGGATATACTGCTGTGACAAATCTAAATTTGGTATTTGTATTTCTTTACAATACATTTCATGTTAACTAAGTTAATGCATACAAGATATCTGTTATAGTAGACTGAACTACAATTTGTGAAATACATTTTCTTGTATTTATACTAAAAAGGTTTAGTAGATTATGGATTTCTTTGAAGAACATATTTTCAAACTAAAATGTTCATAATCCAGATTTTGTTATTGATGTATTGTCTTCAAACCTTTCTATTGATCTCCAACACTGAGAATGTAAACTGCAGATACTGTAAGTATTGATGTTGTAACCTTCTTGGTGGTTTATCTTTCTAACATAACCTGGCAGCAGTAAAGCAGTGTAATAGCCCATTAAATCACAGTTAAATTAGATTACATCATAAAACAAGCGTTTGTCTTTATGACAGCAGTTAACTGGTGTGCAAGTTTAATAAATTCTCTTTTTCAACCACAGACATAATAACAGTTACTGATACTAAGTATTCCATTATGTTTACTATTTATTTACTGTCAATCTATTTGATAACACCACTGAGATACAATGTAAGTAAAGAAATTGGACTGATTTGATGGTTTATTATACTTCCCATATAAAATCATTCTTATGTTCACGAGAAAACGTTCAGTCGGAATTTTTATTTGCATAATGATTATTCCATCTGCTCTTTGATTAAAGAGACACAATAGAATTATGTGACTGTATCTTCTTTGTAAGTAAAAGTTGCCATACATATAAGGAAACACCAGCTGACCCCACTGACTACCTAATGGATATGTGCGTGTCATGCTGTAGCAATAAAACACTCAGGAATGGGAACACCACGGAAAGGTAAAAGGGAGACCCTAGTAATAGGGAGAGGAAAGAGGGGCCAACCCCTTACACTCACCTGAGTTAGAACTAAAGCCCCCGTTACATGGGGCGACATCGCCGCCTATTACATAGGCAATGTGGGGGCGTGGCCTACCGGCGGCAACATCGCCCCTGCGTCGCCTCATGTAAAGGGGCAATGTCGGCTGTACTGGGCGGTCGCCTGGTTTCAGAGCAGTGCTCTGAAACCAGGCGACCATCATGCGGCGATGTGCACACATCGCCCCATGTAACCGGGTGCCGGCGACCTGTCAGGCGATGGGAGCCATAGGCTCCCATTGTCCTGCATCGCCGCTGGGGTTTCCAGACACCCTGGCGGCGATGCCGCCTAACTGCTCGCCAGCGCGGGGCTGGAGATGTCGCCCCATGTAAACAGGGGATGGCGACGCTGGCAGGGCGCCAAAAACGTGTGCGCACCTGCCACCGACATCCCCAGCCCCGTCGCCAGGTGTGACGGGGCCTTAAGCGCTCCCAAAATATGTCCTTTCCCCTGTTAGTGATCACGCAGCTATGCCGTCGATGACCCTGGGCTAGACATAGCTAGTGAGTAGGGCAGCAAGACGCTAGTCTTAGGCTGGGTTCACATTTGCGCTGTGAATGCAGGGTCCCTGACCACAGCAAAACACAGACACTATGCGTTCCTATGGTTAATGTGGGAATGGATAGTGCCTGTGTGTGGCTGCGTTCAGGTGCATTTGCATTCGGCTGCACATAATTTTTGTGCATGCCGAACACAAATTGTTTTTTTGTGTGTTTGTTGTGTGTTTGTTTTATACACAAGAAGACAGCACAAACAATGAATTGGAGTGAATCCGTGTGCTGTGCCATCTGCTGGCAAGCACACAGAAGCAGTGGAAGATGACATCCTTCCGAAGTAATCCTCAGGTAAGTCCTGTCCAGGTGTTCTCTCTTCCTCTTCTATCATCTTCTTTCCTCTTCTTCTTTCCTTTTCTTCTTTCCTCTTCTTCTTTCTTCTTCTTCTTTCCTCTTCTGCTTTCTTCTACTTCCTCCCGGCCACTGCAGCTGATCTTATTCGCTATCGCTGATCTCCTCCTCCCGCCCATCGCCACTGATCTCCAGAGGCAGTGGGAGGATGATATCAGCAGCGGCGAAGAAGGAGATCAGCGGCGACCGGGAGGAGGAGATCTCCGCTGCTGATCTCCGCCTCCCAGCCGCCGAGACCTCTGATTGGTTGGCCGAGCACACTCATAATGACATTCTGATGTGATTGCATGCAGACAATCACAGCTGCATTCACATGAAAATGTCTGCGTTCAGCACTGCGTATGCGTATACGCCTCATACACTGCAGTGCCAAACGCAAATGTGAACCTAGCCTTACAACTACAACATGACAGGGAGAGAGACAAACATAGAATGCAAACACACAAACAAAGGAACTCCTCAGCTTCTACTGGAAATAGCTCCACAGCTTCAACTGTAACAACTTCACCAGAGTGGTCAGTTTAGAAGATCTATACCCATCATAGGAGAGACGTAGGAGCTAGTTTAAATACAGGAAGGGAGTGGTCATAAGGTAAAGCAGCTGAGATTTAAAAGATTTTCAGCAGGATAAGAAAGGAACTCAACCCCTTCAGCACCAAATGGAACTAGACCCACTCTACTCATGAGATTTGCTGAGTGGTCTAAAAAGAGGACCTGTGATCAGCCAAATGCTGTGACCTTCTGGTTCCAGAAACACCTGAGGTGACAGCAGGATGCAACATACTTGTGACAGTGGGTGTCTCAAGTCTCCTCTGACAGCATTTGAAGGGCAGTCTATGATTTCTTTATTTAAAATTCTTATAATCTCTGTGCAATACCCCAAAAGGCCTGTAACTTGCATAATACTATGTACCGTATATACTCG
Organism: Allobates femoralis; assembly: GCA_033576535.1. NCBI lineage: Eukaryota > Metazoa > Chordata > Amphibia > Anura > Aromobatidae > Allobates > Allobates femoralis. The sequence goes on from JARQOC010000005.1 coordinate 213,517,236, forward strand.
TGTATAAGCCGACCCGTGTATAAGCCGACCCCCCTACTTTTGCCCCCAAAACCTGGGAAAATTTATTGACTCGTGTATAAGCCGAGGGTGGACCCCAGCACAGGTATACAGCCCCCAGCAGTGTGGTATACAGCAGCCTCCCCAGTGGTATACAGCAGGCCCCAGCAGTGTTACAGCAGCAGCCCCAGTGGTATATACAGCAGCAGCCCCAGAGGTATATACAGCAGCCCCAGTGGTAGTATACAGCAGCAGCCCCAGTGGTAGTATACAGCAGCAGCCCCAGTGGTAGTATACAGCAGCAGCCCCAGTGGTAGTATACAGCAGCAGCCCCAGTGGTAGTATACACGCAGCCCCAGTAGTATATACAGCCCCAGTGGTAGTATATAGCCCCAGTGGTAGTATATATACAGCCCCAGTGGTAGTATATAGCCCCAGTGGTAGTATATAGCCCCAGTGGTAGTATATAGCCCCAGTGGTAGTATATAGCCCCAGTAGTAGTATACAGCCCCAGTGGTAGTATATAGCCCCAGTGGTAGTATATATACAGCCCCAGTGGTAGTATACAGCCCCAGTGGTAGTATATAGCCCCAGTGGTAGTATACAGCCCCAGTGGTAGTATATAGCCCCAGTGGTAGTATACATACAGCCCCAGTGGTAGTATATAGCCCCAGTGGTAGTATATATACAGCCCCAGTGGTAGTATATAGCCCCAGTGGTAGTATATAGCCCCAGTGGTAGTATACAGGGCCCCAGCAGGGCCCCCCTCATAATTTGGCGCCCCCACCTCAGTTTCTGGGCCCCCCCGCATGCAGCGCTGCACATATACATTACGTGTCTAGCAGCTGTTACCCTCCGGTGGCAGATCGCGGCTCCCGGCTCCGGGCTCCATCTTCCTCGCTGTCTTCCTGCTTTGTGACCGGCGCGATGACGTCATCGCGCCGGTCACATGACAACCAGGAAGACAGAGAGGAAGATGGAGCCCGGAGCCGGGAGCCGCGATCTGCCACCGGAGGGTAACAGCTGCTAGACACGTAATGTATATGTGCAGCGCTGCATGCGGGGGGCCCAGAAACTGAGGTGGGGGCGCCAAACTTTGAGGGGGGCCGTATGACTCGCGTATAAGCCGAGGGGGGACTTTTCAGCCCAATTTTTGGGCTGAAAAACTCGGCTTATACGCGAGTATATACGGTATATGTTTTTACATCAAGTGAGACTTGTGTGAAGAAATCTACAACACTTAAACGCAAGAAAGTGTATAATACAGACAGAAAAATCTGTAATTCATGAATTGATATGTAATATGTAAGAGAAGATACAAATATGAAAGTGAAAGGAAATGTCCAAAATACAGTAAATGACAAATTAAGCAGAAAATGCAGAAATAAGTACTATAAATCATGATGCATATAAATAAATTCATAAATGTAGAATTGGTGTGAAAACATAAACCATTAAAAATTGTACCAAATTAAATTACAAAATCCATATTTGGCAGATTTAATGCAAAGAGATGTTAATGGAAATATATTAATAAACCTAACACAACAAAAAGTGCATAGGGCTGAAAATGTAATCATGGTATGTCTGCCTCAACTGAGGAGGTGCCAACCCTAATGCACGTTTCGTGGAAAACTTTGTCAGGGTATGTATACAGACGATGGAGAAAGCCTAACATAGTACGCTTCACCAATGGCCGATAAAATCACCTGAAATTTAAAGATGTATATTTTCATGGTAGCGACATGCTGGGTCTAAGGCTGCCTCATGGTGTTTGGAGTCCTACATCACAGTGTGCCCATGTGACCACACTATATGTGATGCAGTCAGGTGGGGTGGTCATAGTGCCTCCCACTATGACGTACTCTCATTTCCCCACCCTGCTCAGTTTTGTGCTATGGAGCAGGGCAGGGAAATGAGAGGATGTCATAGTGAGAGGCGCTATGACATCCTCTCATTTCCCCACCCTGCTCAGTGTTTTGCTATGGAGCAGGGCAGGGAAATGAGAGGATGTCATAGTGGGAGGCGCTATGACGTCCTCTCATTTCCCTGCCCTGCTCAGTGTTGTGCTATGGAGCAGGGCAGGGAAATGAGAGGATGTCATAGTGGGAGGCGCTATGATGTCCTCTCATTTTCCCACCCTGCTCAGTGTTTTGCTATGGAGCAGGTCGGGGAAATGAGAGGATGTCATAGTGGGAGGCGGGGCATGCACCTGAACCTCGCAAGGACACGCAGAGTGAGGATTTCAGAATGGCTTGAGCGCAGGTGGAGAGGACATGGGCAGTACAGTGGCGCAGGGGGGCGTGAAATGCTCCCGTGGACAAGCTGCCTCAAGGACAAGGGCCTGCCTCCATGGAAAATTACTGTAAATTTTTATAAGCCTATATATCGGGGTAGAAGCCCCACAGAGCCATGAGGGACCCCTTGCCTGAATGCAGCAGACATTCTGCATTCAGTGCTGGGCTTAGATTCTAATCCATCGGGGAAAGGGGAGGGACAGTTCTTCTTTAAAGGGCCAGGATATCTATATGGTATATTGGCAGATTGAAGCCAATAATGGATGTGAAGAAGTAAAAAAGATTGACTGAGAACTTAAGATAATGGTGAAGGTAAGTGTGATAATAATGAATAAAGGAAGAGTGATAATAAAAGTAAGATTTATTAAAAAAATATTGAAAATAATGAAAATAACAAAATGCTTAACAAATATAAAAAAAGGAAGTGAAAATAACCAAACAAATAAAATTAATATAAAATAAAAAAATAAAGAAATAAAAATGAAATAAAAAAAGTTTGTTCATTGTATACAGTAAAAAAACCTTTCAGATTAGGTAGTAAAAACCCTGGTGAGATTTCATTTATAAATAACAAAAGTAACATTACTTAATCCCCGCTGCTTTTGTACTACCACTCTACTACTGACCGGTGTTGTCATGTGACTGCTGTAGCCAATCACTGTGGTCATAGGTCTCTTGCTAGCCACCATGGTGTCACCCCTGAGCCCAGTAATTGGCTGAAGCAGTCATGTGCTGTAGGTGTGACTTCACCACAATAAAAGAACACTGGCGGTGAGCAGCGGAGAGGTCGCATGCTGATAGGGAATTTAGATTGTGAGCTCCAATGGGGACAGTGATAATAATGTCTGTAAATCATTGTAGACTATTATTACACTTTATAAGTAAGTAAAATAAAAAGATAAATGATTTTGTTACTTTTAATATTTTGTAGTATTAACATTTTATAAAAGGGCAATCTCTTAACCCTCACAATCCAATATTTCTTTTTTTGCTTTTTTTTGTTACAAAATTGAACATTTTATTAGGATTTTTGTAAACTAAAATAAAGCTTTGATAGATAATTGAAGACAAATCCCTACAAAGTAAAATACACTTAATATATCTAGTACACACTACAGTATGTGTACGTCCAATTATAATTATCGTGATACATCTAAATCATTACTCAGACAAGTCACATAATTTGCCAAATTAAGATCTATGTGAATTGATGGGGTCAAAATCAACACCATGAAGAAAAGAAAGCACTGCAAACAACATTGTGGCTCTATTATAAAGTGCCACTGAGGAGTATTGTTCCAAGGAAATTTCCAAGTAATTGATTCTCTGTGAGTACATTAATGTTGTCATTGATAAATGAAAGGAATATAGTTGTACTGTAAATCTGCCCAGAACAGACTGACCTCAAATACATGATTGATCAAGGAGTGTACAAGTCAGATAAAACACTAAAAGAACAATGACAACTTTGAAGGACTTACAACCTCCTATGGATGGGACTATGGCTTAAAGAGAATAATGTATCATCAGGAAAAATACTTAATTTTTATCAGGCTTTTTGTGCCAGATTTATTTTTTAAGTATTTCACAATGGTTTTGTTTGTCATATCATGATCTGTATTAAAAAAACATTAGCAATCTTGCAATTGTCATACTTGCCATAGGGCCATTTTAAACTCCAACTTCCTGGCCATTTACAAAGAGTTTGCAGCAGTTTCCTTATCATCACAGGCAGGAATACAATGACAGGTAACCCCTCTATACACAGCTGATAATGCAGGATCCATAAATCACACTAGGTGATCTTAGGCTGCTTTCACATTACGATTTTCTTGGATCCGTGAGTGTCCGTTGTAAAACGGACAGCCACGGATCCGATTTGGCCCCCATGTATCCCTATGGGCCACGGATCACATTGGATTTGCCTTTAATGGCATCTAATTTTTATCAGATCCAATTCTGTCTGATTTTTAGCTGTACTCAAAATCAGAGACTGCTCCGATTTTGGGAACAGCGGATCAAATCGGACAGAATCTGATCCAACATGATCCACGGCCAATAACATGGGGCCTATGGAGCACGGGTCTGAGGAAACACCTGATCGCTCCTGAGACCCGATTTTAGTGTACTTAGCATGCTCAGTACAATAAAATTGCTCCTTACCATCTAATTTCACTTCCGCGATGTATATACATACATTACGGAAGTGGAATTTAGTTAAAGAAAGGGTTAAAAATAAAAAAACCATGCTCACCTGTCAATTTTGGCAGGCGGGAGATTTAAACCGCGCGGTCATGTGACAACTCAATCAGCTGATCGGTCACATGGCCGCTCAGCTGATCGGGTTGCCAACCACCCACAGGTCCTTCAGTCCCAGGAGCGAGAAAGACAGTGCGAGACACAGTCGGAGAGGTGAGCATGTTTTTTTTTTATTTTTACCCCTTTGTTCACTCCCACAATGTATATTCATATACATTGCGGGAGTGAAAGTGCCCAGCTTGCCTGTGTTGCGCCCAGGCTGTGGGTACTCGGTGTCAGGCTCCGAGGGCTTAAGCGATGTCACGGGGAATGGCAGCTGCGCCTAAGCCCGTATACAGGGCCTATCTTCCAAAAAAGGGGTAATATGTACAGGGGATTATATGCAAAGTTTGTTGTGATGCCACCTGTGGTATCTGGTGAGATGTCACCAGCGCCGCCACAGTCCGCCGGTATCGTGACTGAGTTGGTAAAGTCCTCCACAGGTAGGCCTGAGACCTCCGGGAAGCGTAATGAGAAGGGGAAGCTTGGAGTGGAGCTGGGATGGTATAGGGAGTGCTGGAACAGTCTATGAGAGGGGCCGGTAGCGGAGAGAAATGACACACGCAGACTGCAAATCTCTTTTACCTTTTACTGATGTTCGGCAGGTAAAGACGTCCAGAGCACTGACGGGTGGACAGGTTTCACAGTGGATCCCCACAGCAAGTGGGTATAAGGCCTCCTCTGCTCTGTAGTGATGATTGAAGCACAGCCTGCTTGCAGTCAGACTTGCCTCCTCTCTCTTCCTGACTCTGATGTCTGTCTCTCCTCCTGTGCAGACTCCGGGTTACCCTCTCTGATCACTGCGATGCTGTAGTGCTGAGTCTGGCTCCCTCTCTTGACCTACAGGAGAAAACCGGGTGGCTGAGACCTCCACGGTATGACAGGGTTTTCTGTGGTCCTAGAGTATCTCACAGGTGCAGATCCGCAATATCCGGTACTTTTTTGGGCGAAACTCTCCAACTTCCTCACTCCCTCTTGGCTATCTGCTCCTTTCCTTCTGTCCCCACTTAGGCTTGCGGGACGTAGATGGGCCACTCCGGGTCACTGGTTCAGGCCTAACCGCGGCACCAACCACCAGGACGTCTTCACAGCTCTCCTAGTGTCTGCACACTCTGACTAACTCCTCCCCCAGCAGCAGTATTTATAGGAGATCTTGCCTAAGGTCAGCAAGTTGGGCTCCCCCTACTGTGTTGGGGTGGAAGGTGTTGCATGTAGTAGGTACCTGCTGTGGAAACCCAGCTGTGCATTAGAGAAGTCTGTGGCTACCTGCGTGAGCAGGGTGCCACACCTGCACTTTGCAGGCTCGGGCTTTCTGTGTCCGGATCCGTGAAAATAATGGACCCGGACACAGAAATGTCATCCGGAGGTCTCCTCCGATGCTTTCCTTACCTGTCTGTGGGGTCCTACAAAAAGTAGGATCCCACGAACACGAAAAAATATGTAATGTGACAGCACCCTTACAGATCTCCTTGGTCACCATTCCTTCACAATGCCATTTGCACATGCTGATTACGGCTTTAATCCAAAAGATAGGGTGAGAGGCAATTCATTGATGTTAATATACATGTATATTTCCTAAAAGAACAAGATCTCTCTGTGTAAAGAAGCCTCAGTGACCCTAGTGAATAATTGATCATTTTCTGAACCGTGTGATGACACATTTCAATAATAGCCATAAATAAAAATTACTTCCAGCTTTGAAAATTTCCACATTTAAATTTCATGCAATTAAAGTGAGATCTATAATGCAATAAAATAATTTCTTTCTTCGTAAAATCTTTCAAACACCACTCTGCATATATATATGTATGAAGAATATATGAAGAATCAACAAGCGGGACGCAATCGTGAAGTTGAACGATATTTATTGGATATTTTTAACTTTTTTAACAAAAAAAAAAAAAAAGTAAAAAACTGAAAAGTGCGGCATGCAATATTATTTGGCCCCTTTACTTTCAGTGCAGAAAACTCACTACAGAAGTTCAGTGAGGATCTCAGAATGATCCAATGTTGTCCTAAATGACTGGTAAAGATAAACAGAATCCATCTGTGTGTAATCAAATCTCCGTAAAAATGCACCTGCTCTGTGATAGTCTCAGGGTTCTGTTTAAAGAGCAAAGAGAGCATCATGAAGACCAAGGAACACACCAGGCAGGTCCGAGATACTGTTGTGGCGAAGTTTAAAGCCGGATTTGGATACAAAAAGATTTCCCAAAACATCTCAAGGAGCACTGTGCAAGCAATCATATTGAAATGGAAGGAGTATCAGACCACTGCAAATCTACCAAGATGCGGCCGTCCCTCTAAACTTTCATCTCGAACAAGGAGAAGACTGATCAGAGAAGCAGTCAAGAGGCCCATGATCACTCTGGATGAACTGCAGAGATCTACAGCTGAGGTGGGAAAGTCTGTGCGTAGGACAACAATCAGTCATACACTGCACAAATCTGTCCTATATGGAAGAGTGGCAATAAGAAAGCCATTTCTCAAAGATATCCATAAAAAGTCTTGTATGAAGTTTGCCACAAGCCACCTGGAAGACACACCAAATATGTGGAGTAAGGTGCTGTGGTCAGATAAACCAAAATCGAACTTCTTGGCCACAATGCAAAATGATATGTTTGGCGTAAAAGCAACACAGCTCATCACCCCCAAAACACCATCCCCACTGTCAAACATGGTGTATCAGCATAATGGTTTGGCCCTGCTTTTCTTCAGCAGGGACAGGGAAGATGGTTAAAATTGATGGGAAGATGGACGAGCCAAATACAGGACCATTCTGGAAGAAAACCTTTGGAGTCTGTAAAAGACCTGAGACTGGGACGGAGATTTTTCTTCCAACAAGATAATGATCCCAAGCATAAAGCAAAATCTACAATGGAATGGTTCAAAAATAAACATATCCAGGTGTTAGAATGGCCAAGTCAAACTCCAGACCTGAATCAATCGAGAATCTGTGGAAAGAGCTGAAAACTGCTGTTCACAAACAATCTCCATCCAACCTCACTGAGCTCAAGCTGTTTTGCAAGGAAGAATCGGCAAGAATTTCAGTCTCTCGATGTGCAAAACTAATACAGACATACCCAAAGCGATTTTCAGCTGTAATTGCAGCAAAAGGTGGCGCTACAATGAATTAACTCAAGGGGGCCAAATAATATTGCATGCCCCACTTTTCAGTTTTTTATTTTTTTAAAAAGTTTAAAATATCCAATAAATTTCGTTCCACTTCACGATTGTGTCCCACTAGCTGTTGATTCTTCACAAAAAAATAATAATTTATATGTTTATGTTTGAAGCCTGAAATGTAGCTAAAGGTTGAAAAGTTCAAGGGGCCAAATACTTTCACAAGGCACTGTATATATTGCTATATGATTATGATATCCAGTGGCTTTGAGGTTTCCATTAATAAAGAATGGCCCCACTATCTGTGTACAACATACACCACATCATACCATCAATTTTTGTATTCCAACCATCTTGGAGGGATCTATGCACTGTGGGTTAGTGTCAAACCAAGAGCGGTGGTTTTGTTTGTTAACTAGAGATGAGCGACCACCCTGGTGTTCAAATTTGATTTGATTCGTAGAATTGGGTGTGTGTTTGTTGAATGTTCGTCGAACACCATTGAACACATGCATACACATCTAAAACATCTTCTTCTAACTTAGGACTGGCGGGGGAACAGCTCCAGGGAGCGGAGAGCGCAGCACCAGGGAGCGGGGAGCGAAAGACTCAGGCAGGGAACCCAGCAGTGAGAAGACTTCACCCCCAGTTTCCTGCTCTATGCTGCACTCCCCGTTCCTTGATGCCCCTTCCCTGCTCCCTGGAGCTGCTCCCCCCACCCGGTCCTCACTTAGGATCGGGTACAGAGGTGGCGAATGGAGCTGGGAGTGAAGTACCCGGCAGGGAAGCCAGCGGCGGTGAGAAGACTTCACCGTCTGCTTTCCTGCTCTGTGCTGCGCTCCCTGCTCCCTGATGTCTCCTCTCTGCACCCTGGAGCTACTCCCACCGCCCGGTCCTAACTTAGGATCAGGTGGGGAGGTGGTGGGGGGAGCGATGAGGGGGCATCAGGGATCGGGGAGCGCAGCACAGAGCAGGAAAGCCAGCATTGAAGTCTTCTTATTGCTGGCTTTCCCGCTGGTTATTTCAAATGATCAGCTGATGCTGATCAGCTGTTTATTTGAAGTAGAAGCGGTGCTGTCTGGGTTTATGTGAGCTCATGCAGCATGAACTCACATGAATTTTCCCATGGCCGCAGAGCTCAGCTACATCTCTGATAGAGATACTCTACCAGAGATGTAGCTGAGCTAAAGAAGAAAACTGGATTGGACTACGTCGAACGGAAGATTATTTTTTAATAAAGATGGAGTCTAAGTGTTGTTTTTTTATTTTTTCTAATAAAGAATTTTTTCTCTTTGTTGTGTGTTTTTTTTTAAACTTTACTAGAAATTCATGGCGGTCATGTCTAATATTGGCGTGACCCCATGAATTTCAGGCTTAGGACCAGCTGATAATACAAAGCTGGCCCTAACCCCTTTATTATTCCAGTGAGCCACTGCACCAGGGCCCTGGATGAGCTGGATACAGCAGCAGAAAATGGCGCTTCTATGAATGCGCTATTTTCTGGGGAGGCTGCAATTCCCAGCGGGGGGCACAGAAAGCTTGGGCCTCCCTGAGCTGCGGATAAAAGCCCCCAGTTGTCTAGTTGTACCTGGCTGGACATAGAAATAGCGCGAAGCCCCACTTTTTTTTTTATTATATCATGAAATTCATGAAATAATAAAAAAAGGGCTTCCCTATATTTCTGTTTCCAGGCAGGTACAAATAGGCAGCTAGGGGCTGAGGGCAGCCGTTCCTGCCTGCTGTACCTGGCTGGCATACAAAAATACGGCGAAGCCCACATCGTAATTTTTACGAAAAATCCATACCACAATCAAAAAAAAGGGACTGCATCATTATTAACCCTTGACCATCTACTCTGTCACAGAGATGGTGGTCGAGGGGTTAATAAAGATGCAGTGCCTTTTTTTAAATTGTTTTATGAACTTTTCAGAAAAATTTCGACGTGAGCTTCACCGTATTTTTGTATGCCAGCCAGGTACAGCAGGCAGCAACGGGCTGCCACCAACCCCCAGGTGCCTATTTGTACGTGCCTGGAAACAGAAATATAGGGAAGCCCTTTTTTTAATTATTTAATGAATTTAATGAAATAATTTAAAAAAATGTGTGGGGCTTCGCGCTATTTCTATGTCCAGCCAGGTACAACTAGGCAGCTGGGGACTGGAATCCGCAGGGCAAGGAGGCCCAAGCTTTCTGGGCCCCCCTCGCTGCGAATTATAGCCCGCAGCCACCCCAGAAAATGGCACATTCATAGAAGTGCCATCTTCTGGCGCTGTATCCAGCTCATCCAGGGCCCTGTTGCAGTGGCTCACTGGGTAGTAAAGGGGCTAGGGCCAGCTTTGTGTGACTATGCATACAGTAGCCACTCATTAACATCGCTAATGAGTGAGTTTAATAACGTTTTTATACATTTTCACTAGATGCATTTAGGAGCAAAAAGGAGTGTAGGATAAGTGTTAATATGCTCTAGGGACATCTTTTAATACCTTATGAGGCGGTTTGGGGATGACAGGATCCCTTTAAGTTAATATCACCAACCATTCCCATTTTATTTAGGTGCATCCATATAAATGGCCCACCCTGTATTGTACCACAGATAAGACCCTACTTGTGCTTTAATTTTCCTCCCTCTAGTATTCATCGGTTTAGTTTTATCTTGGCTGGCAATGAAAAATAGTGCAGAGCCCATGCATTTTTTTTGCCAGCCAAGGTATGATTATGGAGCTGAGGGTGGCAGCACGCAGCTGTCTGCTTTTACTGGGCTAGACTGAAAAGAACTGCAGAGCCGCACACTTTTTAAAAATTATTTATAATTCTACCACACTATGACGGCAGGTTGGTTACCATACACTAATGTGTATGGCAACCAAGCACAATCACTGTCCAGATTGAGGAAATACAGTCTGACTGCAACAGCCAATAACAGAGGCTCTGTATGCTTCTGTGATTGGCTGTTGCCAGTCAATGAAGTGAATATGTATGAAGCTTAATGGACGGCCATGGAAAGCAGCATCAGGAGACTGGTAATCTCGATTTAGCTCTTCTAGCATCTATCTATCCTATCTATTTATCTATCTGATTTACTATGTATCTATTTATCCATTCTTTTAACAGAATGGTATTGAACAAGTAAAGTGAGCGCACCTTTCTATAACAAAACGCATGCAAAACTGATATAACCACAGCGTTTTTTTGCCTGATCCTGTGCCTGATCAGGCAAAAAACGCTTCCATGGCATGCACTTTTGCGTGTGTTGATGGATGCAGATGAATACGTTTTAGTCCTGATGAGGACGCAACGCTAGTGTGAAACCACCTTAAGTTTTAGTGAACCTCTGGGCATCTGTGTTACATTGTAATGTAACAATAAAAAGCTTACTAATGTCACATCAAACCAGCATTAGTATGTTTTGTACATTAATGTAAATTGACTTGATAAACAGTGACATTACAACATTATGCCTCTGACAGAAGCCATGGCGAAACGCGTTTCAGGTGTTTACAAAAATAATCTATGCTTGGCACACTATTGGAAGTAAAATAATTTTTGCTATACCATAGCATTTGCGCTTTTAGCTTAATATCTTGCTCTCCAGCATTATATGTTTATGGTGGTTTTGCTGTAACCTCTAATTAAATTCTATTTAAGCTTTGTTTTCCAAGTGACTCATTCATCATCTTTTTTTAACGGCTCTTTTATACTTTAGTGGTTAGTTACTTATACAGGTGCATGTCAATGAATTAGAATATCATCTCAATGAATTAGAATATCATCAAAAAATTATTTCAGTAATTCAATAAAGTGAAATGCATATATTATATAGAGTCATTACATGGGAAAAAACAAGAAAATTGTTGCGCCACACTGTGCAAATTAGCCGAAGCAAAGGGTTATATTGATATGTCACTCACCTTTTCTAGTTGCGCCCCCTGCACAACTAGGTTAATGATTTGCGGTGAGATTTAACAGCAGGCAGAAATCCGTTGCTACGTGTAGAGAAGCTTTTTCTTTATGGAACTGTAACGTTTCTCCCAGAGACCTCGTGTCCAGAGAAGGGCAGATCCTCTGTGCTGACCAAGTCCTGTCCCAGAGCTGCTCTCAACCAACACTCCCCAAAGGGAGGAATTGAGCTTGATATGAGGTAAAAAGGTATGATAAAATGAGCGCTAGGGACAGAAACAGGCACTGGGCTCTTATCGATTATTACCTTTCAAATTTATTGTGAACAGTAGAAGTTATGGGTCTCTTCGCCACAACATGTTTCGACACTGAAAGCGTCTTTCTCAAGTGGATCCACTTGAGAAAGACGCCTTCAGTGTCGAAACATGTTGTGGCGAGGAGACCCATAACTTTTACTGTTCACAATAAATTTGAAAAGTAATAATCGATAAGAGCCCAGTGCCTGTTTCTGTCCCTAGCGCTCATTTTATCATACCTTTTTACCTCATAGAGTCATTACAAACAGAGTGATCTATTTTAAGTGTTTATTTCTGTAAATGCTGATGATTATGGCTTACAGCCAATGAAAATCCAAAAGTCATTATCGCAGAAAATTTTATTATTATATAAGAACAACTGAAAAAAATTATTTTTAAGGCATAAATGTTGGCCTAATAAAAATTATGCACAGTCAATGCACTCAATACTTGGTCTGGGCTCCTTTTGCATGAACTACTGCATCAATGCAGCAAGGCATGGAGGCGATCAGCCTGTAGCACTGCTGAGGTGTTATGGAAGCCCAGGTTGCTTTGATAGAAGCCTTCAGCTCATCTGCATTGTTGGGTCTGGGGTCTCTCATCTTCCTCTTAACAATACCCCATAGATTCACTTTGGGGAGGTTAGGTCAGGTGAGTTTGCTAGCCTATCAAGCACAGTGATGCTGTGGTTATTAAACCAGGTATTGGTAGTTTTGTCAGTGTGGACAGGTGCCATGTTCTGCTGGAAAATGAAATATCCATGACCAAAAGCTTCAGGGGCTGACTGGCGATGCAAACCCTGGGTGGCAATTTTTTTCCGCCAGCCCCTAGGTGAGGACCGGGAAGGAAGGGTGGGTTGTGCTGTCGGAAATTTTCAGCAGCTCACCTCATTCCCTCCGGCCCTTAGGTGAGGACCTTTGTGCTGTCGGAAATTTTCGGCAGCCCATCTCAGTCCCTCCGGCCCTTAGGTGAGGACCGGGGGGGGAGGGGTGATGTCGGAGGTTTTCGGCGGCCCATCTCTGAGCCTCCAGCCCTTAAGTGAGGTCCGGGGGGGGGGGTCGGCCCGTTTCTGTGGGTGGGCGGCCAACCCTAGGTGGTGGCTATACCACTATACCCCTGCCACCTGGGCCAGTCCGCCCCTGAAAGGCTTGGCAACAGAAGGTAGTATGAAGTGCTCTAACATTACCTGGTAGATCGCAGCGCTGACTTTTGTCATGATAAAACACAATGAAACTACACCAGCAGATGACATGGCTCCCTAAACAATCACTGATTGTGGAAACTTCACACTATACCTCAAGCAGCTTAGATTGTGCTCTTCCCCACTCTTCCTCCAGACTCTAGGACAGGGGTCTCAAACTCGGCTGGGTTGGTGGGCCGCACATAGGAAAAAATTTATATCTAGGGGGCCACATCCCTTGTAGGACTAAGCGATATTTTTACGAATACCAGAACTTTTTGCTCAATGTAGTAAAGTACAAATCCTGATCCCCTTTTTTCAGTAATGTCCCCATCCTGTAGTGTTGCCCAGTCCCAATATTGTAGTAATGTCTCCATCCTGATCCTCTTCATGTAGTAATGTCCCCTTTTCTAGTGACATCACCCATCGTTATCCCCTTTTCTAGTGATGTCCTTCTTCCTGATCCCCTTTTCTAGTGATGTCCCCCATCCTGATCCCCTTTAGTAGTGATGTCCCCCATCCCGATCCCCTTTAGTAGTGATGTCCCTTATCCTGATCCCCTTTTCTATTGATGTCCCCCATCCCAATCCCCCTTAGTAGTGATGTCCCCCATCCTGGACCCCTTATATAGTGATGTCCCGTATCCTGGTCCCCTTTTGTAGTGATGTCCCCCATCCTGATCCCTTTTTATTGATGTCCCCCATCCTGATCCCCTTTTCTAGGTATGTCCCCATCTTGATCTACTTTTTTTGTCAGTACACCTAGGACCTTGCAATCTGGCCAATCAGGTGGCCGCTAGTGATCACGTGGTTGTGACGTGGCGCCATCTGATTGTCCAGATCGCTACCAGCCATCTGATTGACTGGTAGTCACAGGTCCTTGTCCAGTGATCGGATGTCTTCTTTGCCGTTCCCAGTGCAGGCGTCGGACAGGTGAGTATGTAATTTTATTGTTTTTAAAAACTTTTAATCACTTTTAGGCTACTTTTTCAGTGCATCTATAGATACAATGCGAAAGTATTCGTACTCGCTATACTCGCAACGAGAATCAAGTACCGGTACCTACTCTTGCGAGTATAGCGAGTACGAATATTACTCGCTCATCCCTATCCTTGATATATCTTTTGCAATGCAAATTATTATTAGTTCTGTCATGTTATCATCGACTTAGGCGGTACTATGTAAGGGTGCCTTCACACTTGCGTTTGGCACGCAGCGCACCGAACGCAGCCAAACACTTGCGCACATGCGTTCCTATGTTTAACATGGGAACGCATGTGCCTGTGTATGGCTGTGTTTGGCCGCATTTGCGTACGGATGTGCATAATTTATGCACCCTCCGACTGCAAAAAATGTTGCAATTTTTGTGTGTTCGCAGGCGCTTGTTTTATCCACAAGTGCCTGCAAGCGCACAAAAAATGCATGGATTTCAATGGATTTGCAGTGTCCTCTGCATGACAGCCCAGGATAACGCTGCGGATCACATTGAAATCTCTCCCGGTGGCCGCCGGTGATCAGTGGCGGCCACCGGGAGATCAGCTAGAGCCACAGCTGATCTCCCGCTGGTGTTGGTGCGGGAGATTTGAAGAAACAGCTGATCTGACAGCTGTTTAAATCTTCCACGCTGACACCGAAGAGGTGATGTCAGTGAGGGAGATTTGAAGCAGCGATCAGCTGTTTCTTATCTCCTGCACCGATATCACCCTATTCGGTGTCGGCGCGGGAGATTTAAGCAGCTGTCAGATCAGCTGTGTCTTCAAATCTCCCGCGCTTACACTGGCGGGAGATCAGCTGTGGCCGGGAGGAGGCGATCTCTGCCGCTGATCTCCTCCTCCCGGCCGCCCCCGAGACAGCTGATTGGCTGGCCTGGGTGCATACTAATGTGAACACATGCGGAGATTCTCCGCTGCGTTCACATAAGTATGTGCTGCGTTGCACTGCGTTTGCATCTGCATGCCATACGCATGCAGACACAAACGCAAGTGTGAAGGCAGCCTAACCATTATGTGCCTATGTATTGTTATGCATCATAAACCTCTCACTTTACTTTTTTCACTTTATTTTATTCCATATAATTCTGCATGTATTATTTTTTTAATTAGTTGAATAAAAATCTCAGTATTTTTTTGGAGTGCCAGTCATAAATATACATTTTATATCTTCTGGCTTTTCTTTGACCAACACCTTTTCTCTTATTATTTGTTTTTTCCCTCTCTTGTGGACCATGAACCACATTTCATAGAATTTAGCATTACGAATATTGCTACTAAATCTAGGAATAAATTCTACACTTTCAGTCTACAGTTTATTTTACCTTTTTGTAAAAAAAATATATTTTTATTGTTTAAAATGTAGAATAAATCCAATTCTTTTAAAGTTCTAAATTTGATTAGACCCTATGGAGAACGGAGTTATGTGTTTTGGTAGCTCCCAATCATTTACCGTAGCACGGTTCCCAGACTTTTAATCCATTCCTGGTTTTAACATGATTCTGTGTGTAAGTGACAAGATTCATTGAGATACTTACAATGGCAAAGCAATTCAGCATGTCTAACCTCCCATCCTCTTAATACTAAAGCTGAGCAACACAAGAAAATGAGCTCTGAAATCAGGAATCTCTGTGTAGATAAAAATGAGGCAACAAAACACAGATGTACATTACATTGCTCCACTCCAAAGCTTTTTGTCCTAAGTTCCCCCCAACCTTAAAGGCACAATTTCCCATCCCCTCCCTTATAGGAAGTCTCATTCATTCATATATTGCTGGAATTCCTTAATTCTCTTTCAGCGAGATTACCACCATCCAAGCCCCCTCTTCCTTTTTCTTGCCTGTGCCATGGAGAGAAAAGGGAAAGGAGCAGAGCTTGCCCAGATGGTTGAAGACCAAAAAGACAGAACATTTTCTCATGCTTTTAAAAAGACTGCTTTCTTTCCTGCCTAATATTTAGCTCCTTCAAATGCAAATGGAGAGGTTTTACTCCAAGGTTAGCATAACAATTATGGGAAAGCTTTAAATCTACAGCATTTGTTTACATGTTGAAAGGAATCCCTAGTCCCAAAGCATCGGGGCTAGAGTTTTTCACTAGTTGCTTTTAAAGTCGTGAACTCCAAGTCATGGAGATTACCAATTTACATGAACTGAGTTATCGATTATAGAAATTACTTTGAAACTATCCCATCTTCTACATAAGCCCTAAATTCTGTAAATAAGGTAAAAGTAATAATAATGTAGTGTTCATTGCGTTTCTACATATGTAGACCAATATTTTCACTTTCCACAGTCACTGAATTAAAAGCACTGAATATTGAAGAGTTGAAAATAATATTTTAAGGGAGATATATGAGATTACAAAGCAATATGGATAATTGTTTTCTCCTCTAAAAGCAGTTCTCTGCTCCATAGGCCGTGTCTTGTACTACAGCTCAGAGCTAATTCAATTGCATGGAAATCGGCTGCAATACCATTTGAAGCCAATGTTGAACAATGGCATACTTTATAACACCACATAAGAGAAAACACCGGGCACTAACAGCTTTTTGCAATAGGTCCAAGTCACTCCCGTGACCAAAGCTGCGGGGCTACCGGCGGTGCTAGCAGTGAGTTAAGTAACAGATGAATCACAAGTTCAATAGACAAAAGCAGCCGCACTCACCGGAGATGGATCTTTCTTTATTTACTTACAGCATGTTGCAGGGAGGGGGTGTGTGGGAGGCGGACGACGGTTCACCGTTTCGCGGTCGTGTACCGCTTCTACGGGTCCTCTACTAGAGGACCCGTAGAAGCGGTACACGACCGCGAAACGGTGAACCGTCGTCCGCCTCCCACACACCCCCTCCCTGCAACATGCTGTAAGTAAATAAAGAAAGAAAGATCCATCTTCGGTGAGTGCGGCTGCTTTTGTCTATTGAACTTGTGAATGGCATACTTTACGTAAGAAATCTTTTTTCTGTTTTAAAGGGTCAGTGGGAACAAACCTCCTTAATCCTCTATATGAGCTTGAAACTGAAAGTTGAATAAAATGAAAAATTGATATGAGGAATTCAAAATCTTGTTTCACAAAAATCCAAATTGTACCTATATGTAAATGAGCTGTAAAGATCTATGGCCCGAGCAGAGATCTGCATAAGAATCTGCCTGCATAACTACGGTAACTTGTTTTAACTGAAGGGGGCATTACCAGTATGAGACATGTATGGACTGACACTTTTCTCTCATGCTGACACACAGCTCTACTGTCATGAGTTTGAGACAGCTTTTGTGTGGTTTTATTTTAGGTGTTAATTTCTTCAGTACCCGCAAGGGTTAATGTGTCTTTGCTTAGTGTAGTGTAGTGTTTAGGAAGGCTTGCTGCAGTAAATGTCCACTGCTACTTCTCCATAAGTAGTCATGCGATCCTTCAGCTGTTGTCGGTGAAAGCTCATTCTTATCTCGACTAGCCTGGAGTGTGGATGTGTGAGCCACTGCTGTGAAGATCAGCAAACCTGGTGCTGTTTTTCAGCAGATATAAGTAGTGTATCTTTTGGGTTTTCCATGTTCCTTTGGATGGGGAGAGGGGATGTTCTTTTAGGGTATCTCAGGAGATAGGGTTACGCTGGCAGCTCAGACGTCACCACCTTCAGGCGTATCTCTGAAATAAGGGGCAGTGCAGGGTCTCAGTGTTAAGGCACAGACTAGTTGTCCCCTCCACTGGAGTTGATATTTAACCCTGTGTCTCCCTGTAACATTATCACTGACCCATACCCATATTTGTCTGAGTTAGCATGGCTCAGGCTGCAGCTTTTGCGATCCTGATCTAGACGCTTATGGATGAGGTCTCATCTCTTTGATCTCAGTTGGAGCATCAGCTGTAGCAAATTTTGGCTTTTTTTACTTCAAGTTTTTGTGCAACCATATTCTCAAACCCTGACCTTTTTGAGCGTGGAAAAGATAAACCTTGGGTCATCCAGGAGGACTGCAAATGGTATTTTAGACTCTGGCATCATTTCTCAGGGAACAAGGAACAACATGTGGGGATTGTTGCATCCCTTCTTATGGGGAATCCTTAGTTGTGGGCCTATTCTCTACAGACCGATTCTCCATCTTTACTGTAGTTAGATGAGTTTTTGTGGCTTTTGCCCTTATTTATGGAGACCCTGATGGGATCCTTCTGGCAGAGTTGAAACTCTGTAGACTCCAGCAGTGGATGTGCCTGGCTGTGCCTGGCTGAGGGGTACAGTTTAGAGTGCCGGAGATGGGCCATGGACACCCAATGGAATGATCCGGCTCATTGGAGCCAATTCTGTCATGGCTTGTCTAGTAGTCTCCGGGATTCCATGGCTAAGTACTCTGCTCCGAAACCACTGGAGGCCACTATGTCCCTTGCTATCAGGATAGATCTATGCCTCAGGAAAAGATCTACTCAGCCTCTGTCCCCTGTTGTACTCCCCATGGAAATGGTTCCACAATTACTGACTGAGGAACGAATGCAATTAGGGGGTGTCTCCTCGAGTGTCCTCTCTGGTTGTTTGCTCTGGATTGGTGGCATATTTTTACTGTAGGTGTAAGGACCACTTTATTGGGGCATGTCTATCTTTAAACAAACAATCTAAGAAGCCATCGCCCTCAGGTTATATGGAGGATTGCGACCAGGGTATGCGTGTTTCCATAGTTTTCCATTCTGTTCTGGCTAATACTTTTCTGGGACAAGGAAGGGATCACATTACCTCACATCAGGACTGTGCTAGGCCTCAGGCTCTCCTTATTAGTAGTAAGAAGGGAGTAGTTCACACTGGGGTCTCAGTTCCTGAGTGTATGGTTCCCGATCTGGTTTTCTCAGAGGGGTGTGTTTGCAATTCACCATCTGAAAAGCCAGCCCCCACTGGTTGCTGTGAGGAAGGCAACCAGTGTGTACACATTTCCCCTGTTCTCTCCTCTCTTCTGCATAATGTGAACAAAGTGCAACCCGAAACAGGGGACACCATTCATTCCTCAGGACAGATGTTTTCGGACCTATGGGTGAGACATTGAGTGGTGGTGGAGCAAGGGTGGGTATCTTCACCAAACCTTCTGTCCCTGAGGGTGGGAATTGCAAGTCCTGGGATGATGTCTCAGCTGTTGTGTGTCTTTCAGGCTGTTTGCCATCGCCTTTTAAATGCTTGAGTGGTATTAAACGTGAAGGTCTGGACCTGAGTGTGAATGAGTGCTTTTGGGTCTCCACTACATCTATCAAGTTGGGGGGTCTGTCTGGGACTCTTAACTTGAGGGTTATGGGTCTGTTTAGGGTAATGGCTATTGTTAACCCTATGATATATCGGTTGAAGCTACCCCTAGTAATGGTCATTGCTCATGTAATCTGCCATGACCAGTGAGCCGACGTTTTTACCGCAAGCGTCTATTTTGTGTTTTTAAATACCTTAAGGGTTAGTTTGTGTTTTGCTGACCTAGCTTACTTCACAGTTTGACTTTAGGTGTTGTCTGGATAAGTCCAGTCATGATGGTCCAGAATCCCCTCATAGAGAAGGGGGTACTGTCACAAGTATGTGACAGCTTTTTGCATGGTTTTATTTTAGGAGTTAATTTCTTCAGTGCCAGTGACGGTTAATGTTGTTTCTTTGCTGGTAGTGATAGGAAGGCTTGTTGCAGTGTGTGTCCACTCCTACTTCTCCTTAAGTAGTCATGTGTTCCCTCAGTTGTTTTCGGTGATAGCTCATTCTTAAGGGGATGTCACACGCGTCAATATCGCTGTCAATGTCGCTCGTACGTCACGAATTTTCAGTCGCCCGAGCGACATAAAAGTGACGCAGGAGCGACATTGAAGCGTGTGACCAAGCGATGCAACCAGCGACATGTCGCTGATCGCCGATCGCAGGTTTCACTGCCAGATGTAAAACCTGTCGCTCATCGCTCAGTAGACCTTGTGCATCGCTGCGTGTGACACTAAACTCAGCGACGTATTTTCTATTTTGACATCGTACAAGCGACTAAATAAAATCGCTCGTAAGATGGCGACATCACCGCATCGCTGGGTCATATTGACGCGTGTGACATCTTACCTGCGATAATTCCACATCGCTCAGGCGATTAATAATTTGTGACGCATGAGCGATATCGCGGGCGACATTGATACGTGTGACAGGCCCTTTACATTGACTAGCCTGGTGTGTGGATGTGTGTGAGCCACTGCTGTGAAGTTCAGCTGACCTGTTTCTGTGTCCCCCTGCTGCTGTTTGGAGGTTTGCAGTAGATTTAAATAGTATATCTTTTGGGTTTTCCCTGTTCCTTTAAGTGGGGAGAGGGTGTGATCTTTTATGGTATCTCAGGAGATGAGGCTACGCTGGCAGCTCAGACCTTGCCTACTTCAGGCATACCTCTGGGATAAAGAACAGTGAAAGATCTCAGTGTTAAGGGACATATTAGGCGACCCTTCCTCTGGAGTTGATATTTAACCTCATGTCTCCCTTTGACTTCTACAGTAAGACCAGAACTAACACATTACAATAGAGCTAAGGCTGCCTTCACATTAGCGTTTGTGAACGCTGCGTACCGAACGCAGCCAAACGCTTGCGCACTGCGTTCCTTTGTTTAACATGGGAGCGCATGTGCCTGCATTTGGCTGCGTTCGGTCGTGTTTGCGTTCGGATGCGCACAGTTTGTGCGCCCTCCGAACGCAGCTTGTTGCATTTTTTGTGCGGTCGCAGGCGTTTGTTTTATCTGCAAGCGACCACAAGCGCACAAACAATGCATGGATCTCAATGGATCCGCAGTGTCCTCTGCATGACACCACAGGAGAACGCTGCGGATCTCATTGAAATCTCTCCTGGTGGCCACCGGTGATCACCGGCAGCCACCGGGAGATCATGCAGAGCCACAGCTGATCTCCCGCCAGTGTCAGCGGGGAGAAACAGCTGATCTGACAGCTGTTTAAATCTCCCGCGCTGACACTGAATAGGTGATGTCGGCGCGGGAGATTTGAAGCAGCGATCAGCTGTTTCATATCTCCTGCACTGATATTACCCTATTCGGTATCAGCGCGGGAGATTTAAACAGCTGTCAGATCAGCTGTTTCTCCCCGCTGACACCGGTGGGAGATCAGCTGTGACGGGAGGAGGAGATCTCTGCCACTGATCTCCTCCCCCCGGCCACCCCCAGAGACAGCTGATTGGCTGCAGGGGTGCCATACTAATGTGAACGCATGCGGAGCTTCTCCGCTGTGTTCACATTATTATGGGCTGCGTTTGCCTGCGTTTGCATCTGCATGCCCTCAGCATGCAGACACAAACGCTAATGTGAAGGCAGCCTAACACTGTAATGAGACAAAGTTCACTTCTGCTGTACTAACACACTTGCACAGTTTCCATCTTACAGACAGTCTGTGTGGGGTGAATGATAGTACTGCATTGTTGACATTCAGGGGCTGACTGGCGAAGCAAAACCTGGGTGGCAAAATATTTCCGGCAGCCCTTGGGTGAGGACCGGGGGGGGGGGGGGTGCTGTCACGCCCCCCTGCAGAGAGAGGTGTAGCTAAGGGGAGCCTAGAGGTTCCCATTATGGTTGGAGTAGTGGATGGTTGCTAGATGACCGCCAGGAAGGAGGTGTCAGTCATGTTTTGGGTGGGTCGCAATCATGTGGGGAGAGCTAGTTTGCCCCTATAGGGTCCATGAAGGAGTGAAAAGGACCACGGCAAAGTATATATACTTTTAGACTGACCACTTTTTTTCTTCGTACAAAATCATCCCCATGCATGACAATGCACCATCTCTTGGTACAGAGCATAGCCCTGAGTAATTGGCTGCTATGGACATAAGAGTAGAGAAAACCATGGTGTGGCCACCAGTCTCCCCTGATCTCAGCCCTATTGAGAAACTTGGAAGTACCATTAAGCAAATAAAATCTAAGATGCTGTAAGACATTAACCGTCAAACCAGCAGCTCTGGGAGTCAATTCTGACATCCTGCAAACAAATGCAATCAGAAAACATCCAAAACCTGACAAGTGCAATAAATGCAATATTTGTGAAGGTGATATCAAAGAAAGGCGATATACAATATGAGACATACTGGTAGGATGTTTTCATTGTGAGCCCCAATGGGGACAGTGTTGATGATGTATGTAAAGTGCTGTGGAGTTCATAGTGTAATATAAATGTAAAAAAATATTTCTTCATATGTCGTCACAATACCGGGATCTGAGGATCTTCTATTTCGAGGTCAGGGGCTCTCGGATGCCATGTCGCTGCCTGTCTCGCTGTCTTCCTCTTTTGACACTGTAGTGCGGTGGACAAGAGAGCATTAACTGGTTAATAACGAGAAGTATGGAGTGTGTACTGAGCCATAAACCTCCCCATACCATGAAGTATGGTGTGTACTAACTGAGCCATAAACCCTCCCCATACCAGGAAGTATGGTGTGTGTACTAACTGAGCCATAAACCCTCCCCATACCATGAAGTATGGTGTGTGTACTAACTGAGCCATAAACCCTCCCCATACCATGAAGTATGGTGTGTACTAACTGAGCCATACACCCTCCCCATACCATGTCCAGCAGACATTGTAGGATTACTATATGGATTTTATTATTAGGGCACGGACACACTGGGGTGAAACTTGAATAAGTGCAATGTGTGATTTTATCACAGTGCAGTCAGTTAATCAACGTCTGAAACACATTGGCGAGTGTCGGACGCTTTTTTCTCATCCAGATTCTGGATGGGAAAAAAAGTCACAACATGCTGCAACAGTATGCGATTCATGCGCGAGACTCACCAATGCAAGTCTATGAGTTCGACAAAATCATGGACCGCACACTGACAGCACACGGACCATCCGAGAGGCATCATTTTTTTTCACTGATACATTATCATTCTTCAGCTGAGACAACTGTAAAAGGCTCCTGTAAATGATTCTACAGTAATAGCTGCTGAGAAACAAAACAGATTGCACATGGATGTGATCTAAGAAAACTGTCGGACACTCGCACAGCATTTGGATGTCCCAGTGGCCAGCCACACAGACAGCCCGCCAGCCACACACAGAGCCACAACCACACAAAAACAGTCAGCCACATAGACAGCCAGCCACATAGACAGCTACACAGACAGAGAGAGCCACACAGAGAGATACAGCCACATAGACAGCCACACACATAGCCACAGCCAGCCACACACAGAGCCACAGCCAGCAACATAGACAGCCATAGCCAGCCACACACAAGCAGACACAGCCAGCCAAACACAGACACAGCCAGCTACACACACACAATCAGCCACACACATACAGCCACACACAGCCAAAGCCAGCCAGCCACACATACAGCCACACACATACAGCCAGCCACATAGACAGCCACACACACAGCCAAAGCCAGCCACACACAGGCGCAGCTACCCACACACACACACACAGCCAGCCACACACACAGCGAGCAATATAGACAGCCATAGCCAGCCACACACAGACATGCAGCCAACCACACGGCCAGCCACAAACACACAGTCAGCCACACACAGCCAGGCAGCCCCAGCCACACACACACAGTCAGCCACACACAGCTAAACAGCCCCAGCCACACACAGCCAGCCACGCAGGCTTAGCCCCAGCCATGCAGCCACAGCCACGCAGCCCCAGCCACACACAGACATAGTTAGGCACACAGCCAGCCACATAGCCCCAGCCACGTAAAGACACAGACAGCCACATGCAGCCACGCAGCCCTAGCCACACAGTCAGCCACACAGACACATTTTGCCACACACAGCCAGCCACGCAGCCTCAGCCACACAGACACAGTCAGCCACAGACAGCCCCAGCAACACAGACACATAGTCAGCCACAGCCACGCAGCACCAGCCACAAAAAAACACCAACCACAAAACCCCAGCCACATACGGACAAATAGTCAGCCACACAGACACAGCCCCACACACAATCAATCATACACACAATCAATCCTATACACACAATCATACACACACCTAATCCCATACACAATCCTATACATGCATACACAATCATATACACATTCAGACATACACATATTAAAGTGCTGTACACATCATGTGAAAAGGATGACAGAAAAGACAGTGTAATCAGCTAATCCAATCTGCATACAGTGCACTGCTGCTGAAATAGATATGGCACAGAGAAATCAACCTGTCCAATATGCTAAAATTGCACCACTACCACTATTAAAGACAGATACAGCTACATCCAGATGAAGATGATAGTTACAGCCCAATTATATTGACAATGCAAATCTCCTGTAATAAATGCCTTCCCATGTATGGGGGGTTTGATGCTCAGGGACACTGGCCGCACATCTCCCACCTTTCTTGTTGCCCAATGTGAACAGTAGATTGCGGTTTCCTTTTGGCGGGAAGCACGATGTGGACGGAGCCTCGTCAGTATTGGCTATGGCCGGCAGCCACACACAGCCCTCACTGCTGAGATGCCGGCACTGCACAGGTAGCCGCCGGCCGCATCCCAGTACAGAGAGGCAGAGGGGCCGCCAGCAATCATGCTGCCCCGGCCCGTATAGCTGTCCAGCCCGCCCCTGGGTACGAGGACTACTTTGCCCCAGGAGGCAGTGTTCCAGCCAGGGCCGGACTGGGACCAAAAAGCAGCCCTGGATAACAAGCCCCACCAGCCCACAAACTATAACACCCCTCAGCCTCGATCAGTGAAATTTGCTTTTACGTTGTCATGACCTCATCACTTTCGCAGGCTGCTTTCACATCAGCGGTAAACTGATGTTTGCGGCCAATCCAGCAGGTGGCACCACATCTGCCGGATCAGCCGACTTGCAGCCCAGATGCGGCAAGCCCCATGCATATTGTTCGGCAAGTGCTGTTCTGCCAGGTGCAGCAGATCCGCCACTTGCGGCGGCGAAAAAAAACCCACCGCTTACAGCCACGTTTCTTGGGATCGTGGGGTCCCAGTGGTCAGATCCAGAGCGAAGGGCAAGTCACCATCTGTACAGAAGAGAAGTGATGACTTCCATATTGGGGATAATTAATTTAAACAACAGTTAAATGCTGAAAATCAAAGTCCAATACCGCCTCTCTGACAACAGGACAGGAGAAGTGGTACTGTGCAGTGTATATATACAGAATAATACTGATACTGAGGATTACACCCAGTATACAGGACAGGAGAAGTGGTACTGTGCAGTGTGTATATACAGAATAATACAGATACTGAGGATTACACCCAGTATACAGGACAGGAGAAGTGGTACTGCGCAGTGTATATATACGGAATAATATAGATACTGAGGATTACACCCAGTATACAGGACAGGAGAAGTGGTACTGTGAAGTGTATATATACAGAATACAGATACTGAGGATTACACTCAGTAGACAGGAGAATTATACCCAACATACCCAGGAGGCTGTGCTTTCTAGATAGGATGCTGTGGTATATAGATAGCCAAGACTCAGCCTGATCCTAAAGATGGGTAAAGATGAAAGGTGGAGGCAAAAAGTCCAGTGCTAGGCGCAGAGAGAACAGAATTCATGGAGACACCGGGAAGAACACAGAGAGAGCTCTCAGGAAAATTTTCTGTTGCTGCACATTACAGACTGCGGGCCGTATACACAACACAGACTGTCCGCTGTGTACACACTAGAAGCTGCCTGCTGTATACACATTACACAGTGCGGGCTCTGGGCACGTTACACAGTGCGGGCTCTGGGCACGTTACACAGTGCGGGCTCTGGGCACGTTACACAGTGCGGGCTCTGGGCACGTTTACACGCTGCGGGCTCTGGGCACGTTTACACGCTGCGGGTTCTGGGCACGTTTACACGCTGCGGGCTCTGGGCACGTTTACATGCTGCGGGCTCTGGGCACGTTTACACGCTGCGGACTCTGGGCTCGTCGCACGCTGCAGACTCTGGGCTCATCCCATGCTGCGGACTCTGGGCTCGTCACACGCTGCGGACTCTGGGCTCGATACACGCTGTGGACTCTGGGCTCGTTACATGCTGTGGACTCTGGGCTCGTTACACGCTGTGGACTCTGGGCTCGTTACACGCTGCGGACTCTGGGCTTGTTACACGCTGTGGACTTCGGGCTCGTTACACGCTGAGGACTCTGGGCACGTTACACGCTGCGGACTCTAGGCACGTTACACACTGCGGACTCTGGGCTCGTTACACGCTGTGGACTCTGGGCTCGTTACACGCTGTGGACTCTGGGCTCGTTACACGCTGTGGACTCTGGGCTCGTTACACGCTGTGGACTCTGGGCTCGTTACACGCTGTGGACTTCGGGCTCGTTACACGCTGAGGACTCTGGGCACGTTACACGCTGCGGACTCTGGGCTCGTTACACGCTGTGGACTCTGGGCTCGTTACACGCTGTGGACTCTGGGCTCGTCACACGCTGTGGACTCTGGGCTCGTCACACGCTGCGGACTCTGGGCTCGTTACATGCTGCGGACTCTGGGCTCGTTACACGCTGTGGACTCTGGGCACGTTACACGCTGCGGACTCTGGGCTCGTCACACGCTGCGGACTCTGGGCTCGTCACACGCTGCGGACTCTGGGCTCGTTACACGCTGCGGACTCTGGGCTCGTTACACGCTGCGGACTCTGGGCTCGTTACATGCTGCGGACTCTGGGCTCGTTACACGCTGTGGACTCTGGGCTCGTTACACGCTGTGGACTCTGGGCACGTTACACACTGTGGACTCTGGGCACGTTACACACTGTGGACTCTGGGCTCGTTACACGCTGCAGACTCTGGGCTCGTTACACGCTGCAGACTCTGGGCACATCTGAGACTGTTGGTTATATCTTGCATACACAGCACTATACTGTATATACAGGTCTCCACACTATATATACACAGTATATAGGCACACTAGTACAGCATGTAGTGTGGACCTGTATATACTGTATAGTGTTGTGTAGAGACAGAGAGACACACAGACACTGTCAAACACACAGACAGAGACACCCAGACAGACACACACAGATATGATACTCACATATACCAGTAGGACCTGTGATGATGTCACATGGAGGTGAGGCATCCGGGGTCACATGATCATCTCAGAGAGAGAGATCAGGAATGTGATGAAGATGGTGGGAGGACTTGGGACCTGCCCCTGTTATCCTGACTGCTGAGAGAAGGACACTGCTTTGGGGAAACAGCCCCGCCCCCTTCGCGTCCGTGGCCCCGCCCCCTGCATGCCGTGGCCGCTCGGTGACAGATTAAAGCAATGCTGAGGCTGGAGGAGCGGGCGGCCCCCGCACCCCATAAGTGGGTGGCCCAGTGCGAGTCTGGTTCCAGCCCTTGCAGTTGAGGAGGGGGGGCTGTGGCTGCTATCACGCAGCCTGCACTCACCATGCTTCCTGCCGGGCATGTCCACTGTCGCCTGTTGTGCAAGCAGCTGCGGCCGCAAAGCAACGCCGCCGGGCCGTTTCAGTATGGGCGGCCCTAGATGAGGGCAATTCCACCAGCCTGGGGGGCACTTGCCCCCCAGCCACCTGGGCCAGTCCGCCCTGTTGACATTGATCCAAATGTGTTTGCAATGAGACAAGATTTAACTCTGCTCTACTGTATTAGTTATAATCAGGCATAGCTCTACTGCAAAACCGTCAGCGCTATAAGAGGACAAGTGCTGCTGTAAATGGTTGTAATTAAGTTCACTTCTGCTGTAATGGGTCAGTTTCACAGCAGAGCTGTGTGTGATTATGAAAGAAAAGTGTGGCGGCCCGCCAAGCACCTGTAAAAGAGGTGCAGATGCTCCAGCCGCAGGTGGACCCTAGGATGATGGGTGGGACCCATTCCCAGCACTCCCACATTAGTTTAGGGTGGGAGGTTACCCTGGAGGCAATAAATTCACCTCTAGGGGGAACAAGGAGGTCTTTGCTTTTTGGTTGCTCAGCTGAGGGACCAGGGAAAGATGGAGGAAGAGGAGAGGTTCTAGGAAAGCATAGCTAAGTGGAACGAGGCAGAAGGTCACACTGGGTTGGTTACAAGCTGCTCTGGAGGAGAGAAGAAGGGACCTTGAGAAGGTCCTGAAAGAGGGCAGCCGACAAGAGAAGTGCGGGCCCTAGAGAGAAAGGGAGATCCTCAGCGTGGAGCGTCCATACTCCAGGGGATACTCCAGTCCAACCAGGGGAACGCCGGGCCCTAGGAATCGGCCAAGTCCAGCTTACAGTCATTTCATTCCTCATACTGGTTTAATGGAATAGCTATTCCTTTAGACTTCATCTTAGCCTCTCATACAGCCAGATCAGATCCCATACTTTGCAATGACAAGGGGCAATCACCCCGTAACACGGCTTCTCCAAATTGGGGCTCTGAGCTGGCATAAATCATAAGTCATATTGAAAGGCTTGTTAGAGTCAGTTTCCACTTTTAAAATTGCTACTTCCAATAGTTGACACTAGGGTTTGTCTACTTCCTTCCTGAACATACAATTTTCATATTTCTTAAACTGGTCATGCCTCTTTTCATTTAAAATAAGTCTTGGAGGCAGATTCTCATGCAGATTTATGTCTGGCTCATGTATCATAATAACGTATTTACATACAGTCATGGCTGAAAGTATTGAAACCCTTAAAATTGTTCCAAGAAAATGATGTATCTCTCCCAAAAAGTTATTGCAATTTCCTGTTTTGTCATACACATGTTTATGTTCTTTGTACCCCAAATACAGCTGGACAAAATTGTTGGCACCTTTCCAAAATTATTGGTAAACAACTTTGTTTCATGCATCTAATCCTCATTCAAGCTGAGTGGGCAATATGAAAATCACCCCTGAAACCAGATAAAAAAGGGGGACAAGTTGTCTCAATCCTTTTATTGTGTGTGTCGCACTAAGCATGCAGAACAGAAAGAGGAGAATAGAGCTGTCTGAGGACTTGAGAATGAAAATTGTTGAAAAATATCAACAATCTCAAATTTACAAGTCCGTCTCCAGATGTCTTATAGTTTGTAGATCTGACCTGCAGCATTGTCTTATGGTGGGTTTACACACACCAATTTATCTGTTCAATATCTGAACCAATCTCTGGTTGCAGTGAAATCATGGATACATTGCTCCATGTTGTACACAGCCACAAAATGTAGCAATGTATCCATGATTTCACTGCAACCAGAGATTGGTTCAGATATTGAACAGATAAATTGGTGTGTGTAAACCCACCATTACATGTGGCCAAGTGCAATGCAACATTTTCTCACATTATACATGTGCAAGTCATATATGTGTGATTCTTCCCTTATACTAAAAGGTAAGAACATTTTTTAAAAAATGTCCATGTAGCAGTAATGCAAAAAAATGTTCTTATAGCAGTAATGCAACTTAAATTTCATGTGTTTTATATATATGTATATGTCTTGGCGCTTACAGAGTGCTGTTATATTTATTTATACATTCTACAGTCATAGTATCGTGCACCTGTTCACACTTACATTCACTTACATTCACTTACATTCATGCAGGATGTGCTGGTTGGTCTTCTATTTTTGTAGTATACTATTGTCTGACCATGCACCCCCCACTAGCCCAAGGGTATTTTAATCAGTGCTGGATCCTACCTGCCCATTTACATATTTTGGATTGTAGCCCGGGAGAGGCATGTTTATATTTGGTTAGGGTCCCATCAGAGAAAGGTTATCTTGCCATGGTTGATGGGCATATATGAATTGGCCAATTTATGTGCTTTCATTTATACTAAAAGATAAGAACTTTTTAAAAATTTCCATAGAAGTAAAGGTACCGTCACATGCCGCAATCTCGCCTGGAAATCATAAAGCCGATATGTCGCCCTGGAGCAATCGCAGTGAAAGTGCCTCACGGTCGTGGCGTGTGATTTGGGAATTTTGCTGCGATAAATCGTCCGTCGTCTGATTCCTGAACAGTGCTCAGTAATCAGCTGCAATCGTTAAGGTGATATTTCTGTGTTGTGACGTGTGACAGGGCGATAATGATGGAAAGAGCGTTGCCTATGATTTCCCGTAGACGTGCCTCAGCGTGCTGAAGTCCACGCCCCATCTGAGATGATTGGTGTGGGCTACTGTGGTCCCATTTGCTGTCAGTTGACACCGCGCCATATTTGAAGAGCTGTCCGTTCAGCAATGCACACATCTTCAGCTACACAACCATCCGCAAACTCAGTGCAAACTCTGATTGACAATGGCGTCATGTATTAGCCAGCCTCCCAGAGCAGGCTGACCAATCGTAATGCTGTTGCATTGTCCAATGAGTGTGTATGGGGCGCGGCGTACACCACTGTGGCATGCCTATCTCCTTGGCGTGTTGAACATGTACGCCCACATTGCTTTTGAGATTGCAGCGTGTGCAGCGGCGATGGAATTAGGCAAGATTGGTTCCGCTATCGGGGAGGCGATTTCCAGAGCAACACATTGCCTTAGCTTCAGGGTGAAATAGCAGCATGTGATGCCGCCATTGGCGATCTGAGGTGACCACGAAAAACGTGAGCGCGCACGTTAAATCGCCACATATCGCCAGCCGAGATTGCGGCGTGTGATGGCACCTTAATGCAATATTTTTTCCATATAGCAGTAATGCCGCTTAAGTTTCATGTGTTATATATGTATGTCTTGGCGCTTACAGAGTGCTGTTATATTTCTTTGTTTGAATATTATACTGTCACCTTTTAACGTGTACTATTAAAAAGAACCTGTTAGCATGATTTATTTATGTAAAGTAAAGCCATGGCCATAATGATGCTGTAATAATGATTATATTGAAGCCTTTGATGCAGAAATGTGGTCTGTGAATGATAGGTAACCCAGTCCAGATTATGTCTGTCCCTTTAAATACCCCTGGACCGTGAGTAACCCTTTACACTGCAGCTTATTCCTTAACTATCCCTTTACAGTTATCAGTGAGTTTTATGTTCATTTAAATCATATCACATATATTTTTCCAGATAGCTTCTCATTTGTCAGATTTAAATGCATTTCTCATTTGTTGTGTTGCAGCACCTTCTGCTGGTAAAATGTATAGTTTATATATCCGCTGTAAAGATTTGACATGAGAATTGAGTGTTCAATAGGAGGAGCTACTTCAATCTTGTCTAGACAAGACGAGTGTTGGAAATCCACAGTCTGGTACAAGATGTGACAGAGAGCAGACCTCATGTGAGGAGTCTCCTTAACACTTACAGGCTCTGAGCCTGGAAGTTCATACTTACCTTCACCCCAAGACTTCTACAGCCAAGCTGGCTAAAGACTTTTAATCCTGGATCCTCGCTGTCTGGGTTAACCCGTGCTCCTCCAGTAGTAGGTCATACTAACTGTACAGAAGAACCTATTACTCACATGTGAGGAATTTGAGCGTCCCCCGCCTCACCGCATCCATCCATTATGTGCTTTATATATTTTTCTCTGCACGTGCCGTGACCAGCTGTGAAAGTAATACAGTATTCCAGGTCTGTAAAATACTCTTGCCATATATCTATCTCTGACACTAAAGACTTTGAACTTTCATATAACTACCTACAAACACTACTTCTAAATAATATGGGTTCCTAAAGCTCCAGGACTTCTGTGTCAGAATCTAACTCTGAACTGTATTTGCTGTGGACTACCCAGGTGAACTGTAAAGAATTTACTCCATAATCCTCCATTCTGCTGAAGTAAAGAAGCTGTTATCCCCGAGACCTGTGTCTGTGGTCATTCTATCAATATGTAAATAAACAGAAAAAGATGCGCAATGGGTGCACCTGTATAAACAATTTCGCAATGGGTGCACCTGTATAAACAATTTTGGAGAAATACTGCTGTGTCAGTGGAAACGCGTTGTGGCTGTGAAGGAGAATAATAAAAAGCTACGTTTTATCTATAATTCACCCTGCCTGCCTTTCCTGAGCGCTCCACAGACTGCTTTGCATTAATCATATGTGGTTATTCTATCGGCTGTGGATGCTGTGTGGGGGTGGATAGCCGTGAATTGGAAGCCCCCCACTACATGGGCTTTACATCATACACAGACAGAAGGCAGGCAGAGTACAGGGAATCACAGATAGGGAGATGTCCCAGTGTACATTTCAGCCTCTGTGCACCAAAATGTAATTAGTATAAAACTTTAAATAGTGTTTAACAAAGAACCACAAAGCAGATTTCTTTACCAAAGGAATAGATTAAATCATTATTACAGCGTTCCTACAGCCATGTCTTTACTTCCCAAATCATGCCTACAGGTTCTCTCTAACGTTCTCAGTGAAAGATGAGGAGATAGGAAAAAAATTGGAGTTGTAGTACTAGGCCTGCTGATTAAAACAGGCACAGATGTAAAATCCAAAAAGTAGATATATATAAAATAAATGAGTATCTGCACATAAAGGGCCAACATGCCTAATAGAGACACAACTGAGCTGATCAGAATAGTAAAAAGTGGAGGAAATAAGATAGGCAGTAACATTCTGAGGTGAAAGGTTATTTCCTTCATATGAATAGACTAAAAATGGCAGGAAGTGAGGTAAGCAATGACTTCATGTGGTGAAAGGTTAAACAACTATATGATAAGGGTAATATGAGCATAAACATCCATATGCATTTGTGTTTGACCTTTCACCCCATTATGTCACTCTCTACCTCATATCCTGCCAATTTTACCTATAGTCATGGTTGAAAGTGTTGGCACCCTTGAAATTATTCCAGAAACGTAAGTATTTTTCCCAAGAAAATTATTGTAATTACACAGGCTTTTTACACACGTTTATTTCCTTTGTGTGTATTGGAACAGCATAAAAATAGAGAAAAAAAGGCAAATTGGACATAATTTCACACAAATTCCCAGAAACTAAATTGCTTATCACTATGTCTTTGGAGTGTGGGAGGACATATGTACAAACATGAGTAGAACATACAAACTCCTTGTTGTCCTTGGTGGGATTTCAACTCAGGACCGAGAGCTACAAAATAATAATTACAGGATAAGGGCAAAAAAACTCTGGCACCACTTACTTTCTTTTGTGGAGATAAAATCTTGGATCTCTTATGGAACTCCAGTAATCACATCCAGGACCTCCTGGTGCCAGCTTGAAGGAAAGGCAATCAAATCCACAGGAAGGACAGAACAAACCAGTGGGACTCCAGGTTCATAAAAACATCCAACTTTATTAAATTCAAGTAAAACAGCATATATAGGTACCGTCACACAGGGAGATATCGCCGGCGATGTTGCCGGCAACTGAGGGGCGTGGCCAGGTTGCGGCGACATCGTCGGCGAGTTGCCTCGTGTGACAGGGCGATAATCAGGCGATGAATCGCCTGAGTCACATCGCCAGGTTTCCCAACAATGTTCGGAAACCTGGCGATGTTGCTCAGGCGATCCTGCCTGATCGCCCTGTGTAACGCGGCAACCAGCAATGTTGTGGGCGATTCCGCCTATATCTAACATTGCGAGTGATCGCTTGCTGGGTTGCTGGGCAACCCAGCGAGCGATAGCCGCGGCAACTAGCCGGCGACATCGCCGGTAAGTTGCTCAGTGTGACATCTCACCGGCGATGTTGTCAGGGATGCGCGCTCCCGCGATCCCCGGCAATATCGCCGGCGATATGTCCCTGTGTGACGGTACCTTCAGGGAGATGCAGAGTTTGAGGTACGGCAGCCTGTTTCGCACCACCTCGTGGTTCAACCAGTCCTGCCTCTCAGGGACCAGTTGAAGCACCATATGGTGTGAAACAGACTGTCATCCCTTAGACTATGTTCACACTGTGCATTTTTTATCCTTTTTCTCATGGGCATTTTTTCCTCTTTTTCAGCTGGAAATCTGGATCAGCTTTTCAAAAAAACGCATCAGAAATGGATCATCCGTTTCTGACCCGTGTT
Source organism: Allobates femoralis (assembly GCA_033576535.1). NCBI lineage: Eukaryota > Metazoa > Chordata > Amphibia > Anura > Aromobatidae > Allobates > Allobates femoralis. The sequence goes on from JARQOC010000005.1 coordinate 213,551,121, forward strand.
TGATCTATTTTTGCTGCGCTTTTTCTGGTGTATTTTTTAACCCATGCATAATGGTTTCAATGGGAAAAGCAGATCAGAACAGCGCACCCATAATTGACATGATCATTCTTTTCAAGGAAAAAAACGCACCAGGTCATGAAAGCCTGGATTAAACAGCAAAAATGGAAAACCATTGACTTTGCTGGGATTCCATTTGAGTGATGCATTCACTGCAAAAATGGATAAAAATCGCACAATATGAACATAGCCATACACTCTGCATCTCCCTGATTTGCTGTATTACCTTAATTTAATAACGGTGGGTGTTTTTAAGGACCCGGAGTGCCACTCATTTTTTCTCTCTTTTCTGTGGCTTCAAAGTAATAATACTAACCACTGAGCCACCGTACTGCCCAGATGAATAAATCAGTTAGTGCACGTGCACCTCCTGCCTTCATCACAAAAAGGACAGACAGATTACATTAGCTCCTTGAAATATCTGTAAGAAGTTTATCGTTTTCTTCTAGCTTGTCCTAATTGCCAATATTGGTTTTAAATTTACATTCTGAAAGTTGATCTGTCCTTGGCTGATGTGAAGAACAGTGGGTCTGCTGAACAAAGAATAATTATGTTCTATCACCCGTGCATCCACCGCTTTTTTTTATTCTTTTTTTTTTTACATTGGCTTTGCTTTAATTACTTCCTCCTTTAGGCTGTATATTTGACAATCTTTCTCTAAAACAATTTCACAGTAGATTGGCTGCACAATTATTAGGTTCTATTTTTGCATAAATTATAAAGGATCAAACTGGCATCACCTGCAAGGTGAACTGTAAATGAAGGCAGGCTTCGTTAGGATATTTATTACAATAAAAACAAAGGAGGCAATTAGAATCAATATAAATAAAAATCTTTGCAAAATACAATTTGTCTTTAGTAATGATCGATATGGTCCAAATGACAGAATAAAAGCAATCTTTATATTGGACTTAGGGGTGTATTTGGAATTTGTTGGTTTGTTGGCATGCTGTGTTTTCTGTACAATATATAGATGGTCTAAATGGCAATAATAATGTGCAATATTGTAAGTTTCATTAAGGGCCGCTTTACACACACCAACTTCTGTGACCAACTTCTGAACAGATCTCTGATTGCAGTGAAATCATGGACACATTGTTACATTTGTACACAGCCACAAAATGGAGCAATGTGTCCATGATTTCACTGCAACCAGTAAGTTGCTCAGAAGTTGGACAGATAAGTTGGTGTGTGTAAAGTGGCCCTTACTGATCTGAGCTATAATCCTGACCCGCTGTGTTGCCAGAAGTTGCAGTTTCTCATAATTAGTGGTGATATGAGTCAATCAATTGCTCGAAGCTTGAATCTGTCATTTCCAAATGGCTTCTAAGGGTAAGTTCACACTTACCCGGCGTGTTTGTCGGCGGCAGCTGGCGGGACCCGCCAGGAAGCTCCGGCGCCGTCCACCGGCTTCCTGGCGGGTATGTGCGGGCGGTATCCGGCGGCTGCCCAGCGGGTTCTCGGCGGCGATTCTGCAGCGGCTGGAAGCAGCACATGATTCTGCTTGCAGCCGCTGCAGAACCGCCGGTTTTTAGAACATGGTCATTCTTTGCTAACCCGCTGGGAAACCTGCGGGTTAGCAACGGATGACGCTGGGTAACCGCCGGTGTGTGCACAGCCTTGGGCTGTTTACATTAGTTTTAATGTTAATCCAAACGCCGGTTTGGATTAACATAAATTAACATAAAACTAATGTAAACAAAACGGCGGTTTACACAGGTAAACCGCCGAAAACCCGCCCAGTGTGCACTTACCCTAAAGGTTTCAGCAGATTCTCTTGAACTCCACCATGTCATGTAAAAAAATGTGTTATTTCACAGCCAACATTTGTACCAGTAGGATCGCTTTCTTTAGGCTTGAGACTTTGCACTCAATAATGCGTAATGACAAAAGTTAGACCTTGTTTTTGTTTGTTGAAGAAAGCCATGATATCACTTGTTTGTAGCCAGCAATAGCAAAGTAGGAAAGTACTGATATTTGCAGATAACGTTTGGCATTATTACTATACTGATATTAAGAATTTTTATTTCAAAACCATTAACCCTACGTCAACTGCACCTCTGGCACTCTCGAGTTCAGGCGCAGTGCACCTGAAGGTACCGTTACACACAGAGATATCTCTGGGAGACATTGCTTGCAACTCACTGGTTGTAGTGAAATCATGGACACATTGTTACATTTTGTTGCCGTGTACAAATAGAACAATGTGTCCATGATTTCACTGCAACCAGTGAGTTGCAAGCAATGTCTCCCAGAGATATCTCAGTGTGTAACGGTACCTTGACAGACACAGGTTATAAAACCAAACTATCTAAATTTCAGGAATCTAAAAGTAATAAGTGACCTTCTTAGGGATGTATTAAAAGGAAGTACACAAAATTGGATGCCAAAAAAAACCTGCTTTAATAGCCAAGAATATTTTAAAACAAGAAGTACCAAACTTCTCAACTACCACCAACTAGCCTCCGGTTTTCATAACATAACTATTACTAAAGATTAAAATTAGGAAAACAAACAATGATAATGCACTTAGATGCTACATGATTATTCTTCACTCAGATTTAGAGGTTAACTGTTCAACAGAAGAAACACAGTTACACTTAGGCCCCTTTCACATCAGCGTTTTTTTTCAAATCGCGGTTTTGCACTTGCGGCAGGTGCGGCTGCGAAAAAAAACGCGGTCAGCCGCGGTTTTTTTTCGCGGCCGCACCTGCCGCAAGTGCAAAACCGCACTTGCCGCACCTGCCGCAAGTCCCCCTATACTTACTATGGCGATTACCGCAACCGCGCCGCAAGTGCAGCGGTTATGCGGCGGCTATGCGGCAATCGCGGCAGATGCGGTTTTTTCACCGCATCTGCCGCGATTTCAAATTACCGCTGATGTGAAAGGGCCCTTAGGCTGCTTTCACATCAGCGTTTTTTTTTTAAATCGCGGCAGTTGCGGTGAAAAAAACGCAACTGCCGCGATTACCGCATACCGGCTGCACTTGCGGCACACTTGCGGCAAACTCCATACAATGTATATGCGGGCTTGCGGCAGGTCTGGCAAGTGCGGTTTTGGCACTTGTGGCAAAACACTGATGTGAAAGTACCCTTAGAGAAGCAAAGCGCAGAGAGCCTGAGAAGCCACAAAGATCAGATCTGATCTCCGAAAGGTCTGATGTAATACTAGGGGATTTCAAAAAGCATGGAAAGACAGAAAATTACTGGGAGGGGGGAGATTTTCTGATAATTTGGAGAGGAGAGAGAAACAAAACATAATTCAACAGCACCTGACAGAGGGTACAGATGTGAAAAGAGGGTGATCAAAGGTTCACTGACACACTATGCCATCGTACAAACATAATAAATAGTGATGGACGAGCATGCTCGCCGATACTCGGTGCTCAGCCGAGTATCACAGTACTGGCGATGCTCGGCGAGCACTGAGTACTATCGAGATGATCAGACTCATGTTTAGGTCCACCTCCATTCATTTTGGTGCTCTTTACAGAGCCAGCCTACATGCAGAGATTAGCTGCCACACACTGTAATGCCATAGCCATGTTGGTTGTGGTATTACAGTGATTGACTGGACGCACAGCGTCATCATGTCTATATAAGACCTGATGGTGTTGTGCTCATCACTCTGCTTCACATTGTCAGATAGGGTAGGTAGAGATGCTGCTGAGTGAGGGATAGATTTTGGGTCTTTTAGGTAGTGTAGGTGCTGGGATACAAAATCCATCAAAACGACAATCCTTTTGAGAACTAAGCTAGCAGGCAGGCAGGGTATATAGCACACTTCGCTGTACCACAAGAGGCTTTCTAGCAGTCAGCACATGTGGGGCTGGTGTACAGGCTTCTAATATCTATCTATCCATCAAATCAACAGTACTTCTAAGGATTCATTTAGCTGTATATAGGCAGGAATGGTATATAGCATGCTTTGGTGTACCACAAGAGGCTGTATACCAGTCAGCACATCTGGGGCTGGTGTACAGGCTTCTAATATAAAAATAATAATAATTTTATTTACCGTATATACTCGTGTATAAGCCGAGTTTTTCAGCACAAAAAATGTGCTGAAAAGTCCCCTCTCGGCTTATACACGAGTATATACGGGTACCCGGCTGTATACAGCCCCCCCCGTGGTATACCGGGCCCCCCCTGTGGCAACCTGTAAAGGAAGCGATGATTATACTTATCGGGTCGCTGTCGCCGACGCTCTGTCACCGTCCGTCACCGCGCTCCTCCTGGTCTTCATGCTTCCTTCACCGGCGCACAGGAAATGACGTCATTTTCTGTGCGCCGGTGAAGGAAGCATGAAGACCAGGAGGAGCGCGGTGACAGACGGTGACAGAGCGTCGGCGACAGCGACCCGATAAGTATAATCATCGCTTCCTTTACAGGTTGCCACAGGGGGGGCCCGGTATACAACGGGGGGGGGGGGGAGGAACTGTATACAGCCGGGTACCGCTGTATACAGCGGGGGCTGCTGTATACCCCTCTGGGGCTGCTGTATACCCCTCTGGGGCTGCTATATACCCCTCTGGGGCTGCTGTATACCCCTCTGGGGCTGCTGTATACCCCTCTGGGGCTGCTGTATACCCCTCTGGGGCTGCTATATACCCCTCTGGGGCTGCTGTATACCCCTCTGGGGCTGCTGTATACCCCTCTGGGGCTGCTGTATACCCCTCTGGGGCTGCTATATACCCCTCTGTGGCTGCTGTATACCCCTCTGGGGCTGCTGTATACCCCTCTGGGGCTGCTATATACCCCTCTGGGGCTGCTGTATACCCCTCTGGGGCTGCTATATACCCCTCTGGGGCTGCTTTATACCCCTCTGGGGCTGCTATATACCCCTCTGGGGCTGCTGTATACCCCTCTGGGGCTGCTGTATACAGCTCTGGGGCTGCTGTATACCCCTCTGGGGCTGCTGTATATACCACTGGGGAGGCTACTGTATACTACCACTGGGGAGGCCGCTGTATACTACCACTGGGGAGGCTGCTGTATACCACTGAGGGGGCCTGTATACCACACTGCTGGGGGCTGTATACCTGTGCTGGGGTCCACCCTCGGCTTATACACGAGTCAATAGGTTTTCCCAGGTTTTGGGGGCAAAAGTAGGGGGGTCGGCTTATACACGGGTCGGCTTATACACGAGTATATACGGTATATAGCGCCAACATATTACGCAGCACTTTACAATTCGGAAGGGGCATGAGCAGACAATATGAGACAATGCAGAGTAACAAAAATTAAAAAACCATAAGGACTGAGGATCCTGCTCGCAAACTTACAATCTAGAGGAAATAGGGGAGGCACAAAAGGTAACAGTAACAAATGGTGTCATATATGCTCCAGCCATCAATATAATAATTAGGGGATTCACACAACGCTGCATGAATCGGTCATCGGTCGGAATCTGTACCAGTACAGATAAAGTGCTATATTATGCATGGGGGTCAGACAGACAGTCTTTGGTGCATAAATACAAAAAGGGGGGAGACAAGAGGCGCAATAGTGCCCTATCACTAGTGACGCACTGTTTGTGTGAGTACACTCACCTGGTCCAGTTGTGTGACCCACAACTGGTTTATAAGCTGCTGCAGGACCTCCACCAACCACTCGTACGTGGAAAAACGCTCATATATAGGGAAGATGGTGTGTCAGGGTATACCCTGATGAAGGTGCTAGGCTAGGTGCCGAAACAAGTTGGTGAAAAAAGGAGATCGTTGCTTTGGAACCTTGCCTTCCTTGTGACTTCTTGGAGACATCCATTCCTTGTGATTCCATTGAAACAGCAGCACAGACCGTGACACACCATCTTCCCTATGTATGAGAGTCTGCAGGTACAGACAGATGACACAAGAGGCCAGATTTAGCAAAGGAAAGATAAGAATAGTTAGACAAGTGAGGTGAGGTGATAGGCCAGTCAAAAGAGATGTGTTTTTAAGGCTCGTTTAAATCTATTGGTATTTGGAATTAATTTAATTGTTCTTGGTAATCCATTCCAGAGAATTGGTGTAGCTCATGAGAAGTCTTGGAGCTGGGAGTGGGGGGTTCGGATTGTAGCTGTAGCTGATTGTAGTCTTTGGTCACTTGCAGAGCGTGGGGCACATGTAGGGTGATAGACAGAGATGAGAGAGGAGATGTAGGGCGGAGCAGAACTGTGAAGGGCATTGTGGGTGAGAGTGATAATTTTATATTGTACTCTATAGCGGATTGGCAACTAGTGCAATGACAGCCCCAGGATAGAGGCATTGGTGAAGCGGTTGGAGAGGAATATGATCCTGGCTGCTACATTGAGGATGGATTGGAGAGGAGAGAGTTTAGTAAGTGGGAGACCGATTAATAGTGAATTGCAGTAATCCAGGCGAGAATGAATAAGGGCAACAGTTAGAGTTTTTGCAGAGTCAACAGTAAGAAAAGGTTGAATTCTAGAGATGTTTTTGAGGTGTAGGTGACATGAGCGAGCGAGAGACTGGATTTGGGAAGAGAAGGAGAGATCCGAGTCAAATATAACCCCAAGACAGCAGGCGTGCTGTTGAGGAGTAACGGTAGAACCACATACAGAAATGGCAATAATTGGTTTCGGAAGATTAGGATAGGGAGGAAACACGACAAGTTCAGTTTTTGACAGATTTAATTTATCCATATCTATCCATCAAAACAACATTCCTTCTAAGGATTAATTTAGCTGTATTTAGGCAGGAGGGGTATATGGCACACTTTGGTGTACCACAAAAGGCTATATACCAGTCATCACATCTGGGGCTAGTATACAGGCTTCTAATATCTATCCATCAAAACAACAGTCCTTCTAAGGATTAATTTAGCTGTATACAGGCAGGAAGGGTATTTAGCACATTTCAGTGTACCACAAGAGGCTGTATACCAATCAGCACATCTGGGGCTGGTGTACAGGCTTCTAATATCTATCTATCCATCAAAACAATAAGGATTAATTTAGCTGTATATAGGCAGGCAGAGTATATAGCACACCTCGGTGTAGCACATGAGGCTGTATAGCAGTCAGCACATCTAGGGCTGGTGTTCAGGCTTCTAATATCTATCCATCAAAACAACAGTCCTTCTAAGGATTAATTTAGCTGTATATAGGCAGGAGGGGTGTATAGCACACTTCTATGTACCACAAAAGGCTGTATACCAGTCAGCACATCTGGGGCTGGTGTATAGGCCTCTAATATCTATCTAGCCATCCAAACAACAGTACTTTTTAGGATTAATTTAGCTGTATACTGGCAGGGTATATAGCGCACTTTTAAAACCCATATAGCACACTGTTTAAAATGTGCAAGGCCAGTGGCAAGGGACGAGGAGCTGGACATGATGGTGATGATGCATGCAGAGTCTGAGGCCGTGGGCAAGCTAGAATTGTGCCACAACAAACACCCACATCTTCTAGCCTGACTTTCCTGTCCCAATTTCTAGGGGACCGCAGCACACCACTATTAAACCCAATGAAGTGTCAACAGGTTTTTAGTTGGATAGTGGATAATGCTTCCAGTCAGTTTGTCACCACCACAAACCACCCTGTCTTCCACACAGTAAAGTCTCAGTAGCCATGAGTCCGGACCGCATATTCCTCACCCTGATCCTCCTGCCTCTCACCATGCCAAGTGCCCAGACAAAAATAATCCAACACTTGAACACTCTGAAGAGCTGTTCACTTTTCCATTCATAGATTCGGGCCTCTCACAAGCTCCATTTGAAGTGTGGCATGAGAAAATCCTATGTAGTGATGCACAAATATTTGAGCAGCTGCAGTCACATGAAGACAATGGTGGGAAAGTATCACAAGAGGTGGACGATAATGAGACACAATTGCCAGAAAGTCAGGAGGAGGACCATGGTGAAGTGGAAGACGACGTGGTGGATGATCTAGTAACCGACGCAACCTGGCAGAAGGACATGCAGAGCAAGGACAGCTGCGCACAGTTGGAGGGAGGCGTAGCACCTCAACAGGCAGGAAGAAGCAGTGTGGTGGCCGCAAACAGAAGGTAGGCAACTGTTCCCCATAACACCAACACGAAGGAAGTTTCCAGTACAACTCTTAGGTCTTCCTGAGTCTGGCAGTTTTTTAAGGAGTCTGCTGATAATTCCAAAAAGGCCATTTGCACTACCTGCCATGCCAGCATCAGCAGAGGTAGCAAAACTACCAGCCTGACCACCACCAGCATGATCAGGCACATGGCAGCAAAGCACCCGGCTTTGTGGGCCAAACCCCAGGGTCCAGGAGCCCTGTCTGCAGGTAACACTACTGCTTCTTCCACTGTTGTGCGTGTAAGGCAATCCTCTGTTCATAGTGCACGTGAAGATGCCTCCTGTCCTGCACTTGTCATTGCACAATCAGACATACCACCATCAGCAACCACATCCAAGTCCTTGTCTCAGTGCATCATCAAGTTGTCTGTAAACCAGTCCTTTGAACACAAACATAAATACACAGCCAACGCCCTACAGGCCATACCATGCAATTCGCACATTTTGTGACTGCTTGCGCTCAAAATGTTGCCTTTTAGGCTAGTGTAGATGGAGGTATTCCGCAACCGGATGTCGGCATTCGTCCCTCGTTACTCAGTCCCCAGCCGCCATTATTTCTTCTGGTGTGCTGTCCCCGCATTACACAAGCACGTGTCACAAAACATTAGCTGTGCCCTTAACGCAGTTTTCGGCAAAGTCCACCTAACCGCGGACACGTGGACAAGTGCTTGTGGGCAGGGACGGTACATCTCGCTGACAGCACATTGGATTAATGTAGTGGAAGCTGGGATCCAGTCGGATCTTGAGACCGAACACGTCCTCCCAACGAAATCAGAGTTACCCCCAGTCTACAGCTCCTGCACGTCATCCTCCTCAGCCTCCTACTTCCTCCTCTTCACCCTCCACATCAGTCAGAAGCTTGAAGCACTGCAGCACTGCCTCGGCCAAGCGGCAACAGGCTGTGCTGAAACTAATATGCGTAGGTGGCAAACCGCACAAGAGTTGTGGACACCTCTGAAAGAGCAGGCAGATCTGTGGCCCACACCACTGAACCTGCAGCCAAACATGGTCATTTGTGCCAATGGCCGGAACCTGGTGGTGGGTCTGAGGTGAGGCAAGATCACACATGTCCAATGTCTGGCCAAAGTGCTCAATCTCGTGGTTCAGCGATTTCTTAAACCCTACCCGGAGCTGTCGGATCTGCTCGCCAAAGTTCACCCCCTGTGTGCCCATTTTAGAAAGTCACCTACTGTTTCAGCTGCCCTTGCCGGGTTTCAGCAGGGTTTGCAGCTTCCGCCTCATAGACTGGTGTGTGATGCCCCCACACATTGGAATTCGATACTGCAGATGTTGTTCAGGATTTGTGAGCAGAAGAGGGCAGTAGCTGACTACCAGCATCAACAAGGCGGTCGGTATACGGTTCAGACTCCACACTTAAGACCTCAGGAGTGGACATGGATTTTCGACATATGTACCGTCCTCCAAAGCTTAGACGACTCCACCAAGATGGTGAGCGGTGATGACGCCATCATTAGCATCACCATTCCTTGCCGGGTTTCAGCTGGGTTTGCAGCTTCCGCCTCACAGACTGGTGTGTGATGCCCCCACACATTGGAATTCGATACTGCAGATGTTGTTCAGGATTTGTGAGGAGAAGAGGGCCATAGCTGACTACCAGCATCAACAAGGCGGTCGGTATACGGTTCAGACTCCACACTTAAGACCTCAGGAGTGGACATGGATTTTCGACATATGTACCGTCCTCCAAAGCTTAGACAACTCCACCAAGATGGTGAGCGGTGATGACGCCATCATTAGCATCACCATTCCGCTTCTCTGTCTTCTGAAATGCTCTCTACTCAAAATCAAAGGGGATGCATTGCAGGGGGAGCACGATGAGATGAAGCAAGGAACCATACAGGGTGATTACACACAGCTCAGCCTCATCTCATCCCAACGTGGATTGGGGGACAATGAGGAGGAGGAGTAGGAAGAACAGGAGCTAGTTTTATGTGCTATAAACGGTACTATCTACACAACTGTCATACCGTCTGTTCAGCGTGGATGGCCTGAGGACAGGGAGGATGAGGAGGAGAGTCATGGTCAGTTGTCCGCTTGGTGAGGACACGGAAGTCTTGCCTGTTACCAGTCTGGTGCGCATGGCAGACTTTATGTTATGCTGCCTGTCCCGTGACCCTCGCATTATCAAAATCTTGGGTGGCACTCATTACTGGTTGGTGACACTTTTAGACCCACGCTACAAGGAGAACTTTATATCTCTTATTCCTGAGGCGGCGAGGTCTACATAAATGGGGCTGTAAAAGAAGGCCCTTGCGGAATTAGTAAAAAATTTCCCTTCTGAAAATGCTGGCAGAAGAGGTCACAGTTCGGTGGACATCCAAGGAGTACAGGCGAGAGAAACACAACTCCAATCCAGCAGAGGCAAGGGAATATTCTCAAAGTTCTGAGAGAGTTTTCACAGCCCATCTCATGGCACAGGTCCGGAGGCGTGGGGTACTCTCACAAGGAGTGCAAAGTTTGACAAGATGCTGAAGGAGTACCTTGCCGACCGTACCAATGTCCTCAGTGATTCCTCTGTGCCTTATAATTATTGAGTATCCAAGCTGGACACATGGCAGGAACGGGCTCTGTACGCCTTAGACTTCCTGTCCTGCCCTGCAGCTAGTGTTTTGTCAGAGCGGGTGTTTAGTGCTGCAGGGGAATCATTACTGATAAGCGTAAATAAGCAAATAAAAATGCTGACAGGCTGACTCTTATCAAAATGAACAAGGGCTGGATTGGGCCAGACTTTTCAACACCACCAAATGATAGCAGCGTAATATAAACGCAAAGCCAGTGTCTTTTTTGGGGAGGTATATTCCCATGCTCCTCTTCACCCCCACGCTTCCTGATTTTAGTTATCTGCTCTAGTCCTCCTCCTTCTCCTCATCTTGCACCTCCATGATGCAACACCCACATAATATTTTTAAAAGGGTGTTTATAATGCCCATAACCCAAAAAAAAATTAGACAGTATATTCATGTATACCCCCCAGGGGTAAATGTTTCAGTCCATACTTAGTGCATGGGCATTACCAAAATAGGAGAACTGCTCCTTTGTAATGGGAGCGTTGTTTTTATGAGGCCCTCCTCCACATTTCTTAAAAGAGGCATCAAAGTGCCCCCCACTTTATGGCAGCCTGCATTGAACAACACTATGGAACACCCACTTCCTAATAATGGGAACATTACTTAATGAGGCCCTCCTCCACATGTCTTCAAAAGGGCATCGGAGTGCCTCCCAATTTTTGGCAGCCCTGCATAGGGCAACGCTATGGGAGACCCACTTCCTAATAATGGGAGCATATAGTATTTAATTAGGCCCTCCTTCACATCTCTTAATAGGGGCTTTGGAGTGCCTCCCAATTAAAAAAAAAATCTTTAATGTAATAGAAAAAAATATAATACACCAACAGTGTCTCAAAAGAGTGTATGAGCCCTTAACATTTTCCCCAAGTTAATCCATTTTGGTTTAATTTTTGGACATTTTATTGTGAGTCTGTAAAAGTGGCGTAATACTCTGACATCATTGTTCACAGCAGTGACCTGGGAGTCAGAAATGCTTAAAGGTCTTCCCCATGCTGTTCCGATGTCATTTGAGCACTTATACATTTGTGACTTTTTTAGGGTACATCCGAGCTGCTGGGGGTGCCGCCGGAAAAATGCTCGGGTCTTCCATAGGTTAACATTGGGTTCGGTGCTTGGGTCGAGTACCCGAGCATCTCAATATGCTCGAACCGAGCATCGAGCACCTGAATATTTTACTGCTCGCTCATCGCTAATAATAAACACTAAAGCAACTACATGATTTTATATGCTGTAGTAAGGAAATCTGCTACAAAAAATCAGACATGATAATGTGCACTTGTTAAAGATACTGGCTAAGAATAATAGCTTGAGTTAAATTTTTTCATTATTTTATTCTAAGATTCTTATTTTATTGTAATCTAGAGGATATTTTCACAATTAATTTTCAAGTGTAGGAATAATTTACCCACTACTTTTATATGGATATCACCCAGAAGTGCATCATTGAAAGCTAAATACTGTAAAATCCCCCTCACTAAGACTGGAACATTCCAGAATAAAATACCTGCCTAGTTTTTGTGAAGGACCCCCGGTTTATCAAAGCTCAAAGAATCAGATAGAAGTCATGTGCAATGTATAATAATGTTCCTTTGGATAGTTTACATGTGGGTTTTGGTGAATGTAACCAGTGTTTAGATTACATAATTATAATTCATGTTGTTGGAAAAATGAACTTGATAATAGAGTTATTTATTATTATTATTATTATTATTATTATTATTATTTATTGATAATACTGGATCAACACATTCAACAGCGCTTTCCAGAGATTATCATCACTGTCCTCAATCTAAATTATTATTATGGCTTTGGGCTGTGGGGGGAAGCATACACAAACACAGAGACAACATACAAACTACTTGCAGATGTTGTCTTTGGTGGGATTTGAACCCAGGACTGCAAAAAACAGTGCTAAGCCCTGAGCCACCATGCTGCTTGTACTAACACAATCAAACATTTCAGATTAAAACTTAATTTCATATTTCAAACAATAGGAATAAGGACTTACAACCTTTGAGAGAGAAGGGGTGACATAAAGGGTAAAGTTCTTCTAGTGTTCAATGGGCTCGCCCTCCTTTAGGGCAGTGTATAGAAAGGTTGATGAGCCAGCCAATGTCTGTATATAGTGTGATAGAGCCACTCACGGGCTGCCAATTCCAGGTAGACACAGGAAGCCTTGCCGGGTAAACGTCTGGTTTATTTCTGGCATAAACCATATGAACACAACAAAACAGGGGATCAGCTTCTTAGGCTCAGAGCTGCACACAGCTCTCCTCCACTCTAAACTCACACCAAAGAAAAAAAAACAGAGGTGAACATTTAACTTCTCTGACCACACCTCAGGAAGGGAGGAACATGCTGAATCAGCCCCAGCTCACATAATAGAGTTCATCAACCTGGCCGAAACATATCTCCCATCACGTACGGTACCAGTAATCATATTACACATTCCCCCCCTCTGCCCAAAGCCGGAGGTTTGGGCACCATCGGACACCAAACAGGGGAACCTAGACAGGGCATCTGCATTCCCATGGAATTTCCCTGGCCTGTGCTCAACGTGGAAAGTGAAATCTTGAAGGGCCAAAAACCACCGGGTCACTCTGGCATTCTTTCCCCGTCTGTCCCTCAGCCACGTCAGGGGCGCATGATCGGACACCAGCCTCCACTTTATTTAGTTGTGGCTTGATCTGGCCTCTCCCGACAACATACCCCAAATACCTGGCCTCCTCCTTCCCGATGGCGCACTTCTTCGGGTTAATTGTGAACCCCGCGGTTCTCAGTGCCTCCAGTACCCTCTGGACCTTCTGCAGGTGACTTTCCCAGTCCGAGGTAAAGATCACTATATCGTCCAAATAAGCTGCAGCGTACCTCTTATGGGGGGCTAGGATTCGGTCCATGGCCCTCTGGAAGGTGGCCGGGGCTCCCTGAAGCCCGAATGGCATCCGTGTATACTGGAAACAACCATCAGGTGTAGAAAAGGCCGTTTTCTCCTTGGCACTCTGTGACATAGGTATCTGCCAGTATCCTTTTGTTAGGTCAAGGGTGGTGATGTACCTTGCTGGTTCTAACCTCTCGATGAGCTCATCGACTCGAGGCATCGGATAGGCGTCAAACTTGGAGACTTCGTTCAACTTGCGATAGTCATTACAAAACCGCCATGATCCGTCCGGTTTCGGCACCAGTACGATGGGACTGGACCAGCCACTCTTTGATTCTTCGATAACACCGAGATTCAACATTCTTGTCACCTCCTTCGAGATCACTTCTCGACGAGCTTCAGGGATCCGGTACGGTTTCAGGTTAACCCTCACATGTGGTTCAGTCAGGATGTCGTGTTCCACAACCTGGGTACATCCCGGCAGGTCTGTGAAGAGATCCCTGTTCCGATGAAGCAACTCTTGACACTGTTGCTTTTGAGCCCTCGACAGTGTGTCCGCCACTGTGACCTCTTTGATGTCGGCCTCCATCTTCCCTACCAGACAGGGGGTTTCCATAGGGTCTCTATCCCGCCATGGCTTCAGCAGGTTAACATGGTACACCTGATAAGGCTTCCTTCTTCCAGGTTGGTGAATTTTATAGTTCACCTCGCCCACTTTGTCGACCACTTCATAAGGCCCTTGCCACTTGGCGAGGAATTTACTTTCAACTGTAGGGATCAATACAAGTACACGATCCCCAGGACTGAACTGTCTCACCCTTGCAGAGCGGTTATACACCCTTGCTTGCGCCTCTTGCGCTCGGAGCAAATTGTCTTTTACGATGGGCATCACCTCGGCGATTCTCGTCTGCATCTGAGCGACATGCTCCACGACACTACGGTGGGGGGTCACCTCTGCTTCCCATGTCTCTTTTGCTATGTCCAAGAGACCTCGAGGATGACGACCATACAAGAGTTCAAATGGAGAAAATCCCGTTGAGGCCTGGGGAACCTCCCTGATAGAGAACATCAGATATGGGAGGAGACTGTCCCAGTCTCGACCGTCTTTCTCGACCACCTTCTTCAGCATGGACTTCAACGTTTTGTTGAATCTCTCCACGAGGCCGTCTGTCTGCGGATGGTACACTGAGGTTTTCAATTGGGTTATCTGTAGTGCTTTACACAGTTCCCTCATAACCTTAGACATAAAGGGGGTTCCTTGATCTGTCAAGATCTCTTTTGGAAGTCCCGTTCTTGAGAAGACGTGCACCAATTCTCGGGCTATAGTTTTAGCAGAGGAATTTCTCAAAGGTATCGCCTCCGGGTACCGAGTCGCATAGTCCAGGACTACTAAGATGTACTGGTGGCCTCTTGCAGACTTGACCAGGGGGCCCACCAGATCCATGGCAATTCGATTAAAGGGCACTTCTATAATTGGTAATGGCACTAGCGGACTTCAGAAGTGAGCAACGGGGGCGGTCAACTGGCAGGTGGGACACGACCTACAATAGTCTACAATCTCCCGATGACACCCAGGCCAATAGAACCTCCGAAGGATCCGCTCCTGGGTCTTATCTACCCCTAGGTGACCACCCAGGACATGAGAATGGGCCATGTCTAATACTTTGCGTTTATAGGGCCCTGGAACCAACAGCTGTTCTATTACCTCACCTCTCACCTGGGTAACCCGATATAGCAACTCTCTATTTACTGCAAAGTGAGAGAACCTGGTGTCAGCCCCCGGCTCCTGGGCAACCCCATTTATAACAGTCACATTTTCAAAGGCCCCTTTCAGGGTCAAGTCCCTCATTTGAGCAGTCCCAAAATTCCCGCTGGATGTCATCAACTCCGGGAAGTCGGCTTCATGGGACTCCGGCTCATCGTCGTCACCAAGCAGCACTCCCAGGGGAAACTCATCTGCCTCCTGCAGCGGCACTGTCTCTGGCTGGGCTGACTGTCCTTCACCAGGACCCTTCGATACCGCCCCCTTTTCCCACAAGTCCCAAAACAAAGGAAAGTCCCGCCCGATTATCACCGGGTGCAATAAGTTTTCCACCACCCCAACTTCATGTGTCTTAGTCCCGCAGTTTGTGTTTATGGTCACAATAGCAATGGGGTAGTTCTTGGCATCTCCATGGATACAGCGGACACCCACCTTTTTTCCTGGTATCAGTCGATGGGGAAGTGTGGCCCTCACCAGGGTCACCAAACTTCCGGAGTCCAAGAGTCCCGTTACTCGGGCCCCATTCACTTCCACAAGACATGCCTGCGGGCCCTCTCTGGGTTCCCTGTCAATGCTGCAGACCGGGTAAGCATAATATGAGGAGCGCCGACCCAGGCTACAGTCTATTTGCTCAGTAGTCAGGGGACAACGGGCGGCTACATGACCAGGGCCTTGACACCTCCAACAGATTAACGGACCAGCTGGAGATTTTGTTACGCCTCCACTTGCCCCTTGTGACCTCGGGCTCCCTCCACCTGTGGCTCTATTACCCTTCCTTTGGGTGTCGGACGCTGTTTGTAGCCCCCAATATTTAGCTGGCAAGTCCCGTGGCTTACCTTGGGTACTCTCCACCACCTGGTACCTCTCCACCAGTCCCACCAGGTCATCGGCATTCTGGGGGTCACCCTGAGCAACCCAGGTTTGCACTGGCTTTGGGAGGGCATGCACAAATCTGTCCATTACCACCCGCTCCACCATTTGCGCTGGTGTGGAGGTTTCTGGCTGCAGCCATTTTTGCACGAGATGTAGCAAGTCAAACATCTGGGAGCGAGGGGGTTTGTTGCCATGATAGGCCCATTGATGGACCCGCTGAGCTCTAACAGTCATAGTCACACCCAGACGTGCTAAAATCTCAGTTTTTAGCTTCCCATACTCACGAGCGTCCTGTAAAGCCAGGTCATAGTAAGCTTTTTGGGGCTCTCCCGTTAAAAATGGCGCCAACACCTTCGCCCACTGTGCCGGTGGCAGCTTTTCTCGCTCTGCGACCCTCTCAAAAATTGTCAAAAAGGCTTCAACATCATCCCCCGGGGTCATCTTTTGGAGCGCCCGTCTTACCGCCTTCCTGACGCCGGAATCCTCATCTGGACCTGGGGACGGGCCAGCTGCCCTTGCACTGACTAGCTCAGTCAGGAGTTCCTGTTGCTGCTCCCGCTGCTGCTGCAACTGCTGAATCAAGAGTTGATTTGTTTCCTGTTGCGCAAGCTGTTGTTGGTGTTGCTGCTGCTGCTGCTGTTGCTGTTGGATCTGCACCAAGTGCTTAATCAGGTCCTCCATGCCGTCTGACTGTGTTTGCAGGCTTGTGGCTGCCTTCACCCAGGACATACAGGTCGTTTGTAGTGAATCCAGGCGCTTCCTGAGGGTCTATGCCCACATTCTCCACCAAGTGTGATAGAGCCACTCACGGGCTGCCAATTCCAGGTAGACACAGGAAGCCTTGCCGGGTAAACGTCTGGTTTATTTCTGGCATAAACCATATGAACACAACAAAACAGGGGATCAGCTTCTTAGGCTCAGAGCTGCACACAGCTCTCCTCCACTCTAAACTCACACCAAAGAAAAAAAAACAGAGGTGAACATTTAACTTCTCTGACCACACCTCAGGGAGGGAGGAACATGCTGAATCAGCCCCAGCTCACATAATAGAGTTCATCAACCTGGCTGAAACATATCTCCCATCACGTACGGTACCAGTAATCATATTACAATACACAGATATGAAGTTGATTATTCTGCGAGAAGTGCAATGGTAAGGCAAAGTGCCCACTGTGCATATTTGTATATCAGCAAGAATGTTCAGCAACAATGAATTCTTCAGTTTTTTTAGGTATATAGTGCAGGATTTATGTAATATTGCACTGTGCTTATTTGTTTGGACTGCGTGTTTGTCCTGCGGTTGTATGTGCACAAACTCAGCCAAAGCAGGACAAACCTATTGCATTTGGGCTGCGTTTGTGCACATGCAAAAGCAGCAAAGAAACGCAGCACAATTAAGGGGACACATAGAGATAGGCAGACTGAAACACAGAGACAGACAGACTGACACACATAGAGAGACAGACAGACACAGACAGACAAACAAACAATGACTCATCCTCCATACACCAGCAGGAGATTTCTTTATCGCCTGCCCGAACCTTCCACCATGTAACCTAACCTGTGACATGATGCGCAGGCTCTGACTATAATAGGAGGAAACTCACAGGTCCACAAGCCGGTGTGTACGGAGGAAGACACACCAGGGAATCATTGTGGGATCGCTGGTGAGGGTGAGTATTGTTGCGTTATTGTTTTGGAAATCACAGAAAAAATGCACCACAAACGGACTGTGGGAATACTCATCCATCTGTGGTGCTTTTTTCAGGGGTTTATAATGGAGTCTATGGGAAAGAGGCAGCCCAAAAATGGGTACCTTAAATGCTCCAAAAAAGCAGCACCTACAAACGCACATAGTGGGCACAGCTTTAAAAAACCACATAGACTTTCATTACAGAAGTGTGGGTCATGCGTTTTTGGGGCAGAAAATGCAGCAAAAAAACAGGCAAAAATGCACAGTGTGCACATAGCCTAAAAGTACAAAAATCAGAGAGGGTGACGGGTGAAATGAAAAAAGTCATATTTGGGAATGTGATAGGTCTGGTTAATATTCTCTTTTTAGGGTATGTATAAAACTATAGATGTTGGGGATTAATATGATTGTTTGTGGTAAAAAAAAAAAAGGGAGTGATGGATGTAAAGGCCGCTTTACACGTCGCAAAATCGTTCCACGTTTTTGGCACTTGTCCAAGATCGCATAGGAGATACGATGTAGTACGCCCCTTTTTCACACTGTGTCTGTCACGCTGGGAGTGGGGAAGACACCCAGCGTAGGATAACGACGGGGGGGGGGAATCAGGAGTCCCTAATGCCAAGGGCACAAGAAGGAGACGGTGACCCCTAGACTTCCTAGAGCTGACCCTGTCTGCCCTAACGTCCCTATACAGTCTCCTCAACTGTCGCCGACCACGAACCTCGTCCCTCTCTGATCCTAGCACTATCTTATCTAAGGATCAGATGGAGAGGTTCACTAGACCCCTCCACTATCAACTAAAGACAAACACCAGGGAAGACAGACATTTGGGAAAAGGAAACACTTATCTGACAGCAGAGCTCAGCAACCACCACAATCTCCGCGTCTGCTGGAGCAAGGATAAAGTGTGCACAAGGAACTATCACCTGCACCGAGGAAGGGTAATGAACCTCCTTATAAAGGTGGAAGGAGTCTGCTGGGTCCTAGTGACCTACAACATTGGTGGATAAAACCAGACCGAGCGCAAGACCTCCACAGCCGTCTCCCCATAATAGAGAGATCTCATCTCACCTTCTTTCCATCAACACAGAAGGTAAATGCTCCTGAAAGAGACGGACCATCCTCCACCATTATGGCTGGTGGGCCAAACGCTGGGATCGTCTGCGCGTGGCCTCCACCCTGTCATCCGTGCCACCCGTGACAGTGTCTGAGCAACTCAGGGAACGACCAATTAACATTGTAGTGAATAGGGGAAGTTGCGCTCCAAATCGTAGTTGCGCTGTCACACACCACGATCCTGCCACATCGCCTAGCCAATATTGCACGGTTGAAGAGCATGCACAATCCCAAAACGATATCGTAATTGCAGTGTTTTTGCGTCGCATTGCTCATTTACACGACACAACACACGAATGGTATCAACTGCAACGCCCGTACCACGTGACTTTTTATCGTAGTTGCGTTGCGATATTGCGACGTGTAAAGCGGCCTTAAACCTTTCCTTGCATACACCTTAAATGGCTTTCGGCTGATCATTCCACCAGCAGCTGTCTTGACCTTCTCTCCAACACACTGGGACACTCCTTATGCTAAGCATTCCTGTATTCTCTTTGAGACAGTCACTACCAGACTGGTCTTGTGGTGGCTTATCTCAGTGAGAACAAAAGGAATGGCATCTCAAAATCGACGTATTCCAGATTCTTAACTTTCCTGATAATCATGTGTTCAGGATCCCCCATAGGCTGTTGGTCGAATAGGTTCACCCAATGTTAATTCGATGTGTGTGGGTTGTTTTTTTCTGAGATCACTGTTAGAACATGAGTATGGTATACTGAGAAGATGGAGGAGATAAAGGGTATGAGTATTACATTTACATTGTACAGTGAACTGAATAGACACATTTTACATTGACTGGTGGAGATTTTCCTTGACAAATAGATTAGTCTGGCTGCTGTATTTAGAGGAGCTTGGCAAAGTGAGAATATGTGAAGGGAAGTCCAATCTCTACTGAATTACAGCAATCAGGGATATATTGAATCAAAGCAGGAATATGAATTGCACAGTAAGAAAAGGGAAGATTTTAGAGATGTTGATGTGCTGGTGACATGAGCATGTAAGTGATTGAATGGTGGAAGTGAAGGTAAAACCTGATTTGAATAGGATCCATGTATGGTGGTAGAGCTGCCTAGGATTAACATAGACACTCACGGTGAAATGAAAATAGCAGTCGAAATATATACTTATGTTTAGATTTATTTATTATTAATATCGTTTAGGCCATGTTAAAAAAATGGTCATCTGGAGAGCCCAATTGAATAACATTTATCCATGTGCTGTCGCCTTGACTCAGACCGAATATATGGTCAGTGTATAGGCCTTCAAACACTGCAATGCTGTGGAGTTTGCATCTACTCAGCACCAGCAAGGTTAACTAGTAAAT
Organism: Allobates femoralis; assembly: GCA_033576535.1. Taxonomy (NCBI): domain Eukaryota; kingdom Metazoa; phylum Chordata; class Amphibia; order Anura; family Aromobatidae; genus Allobates; species Allobates femoralis. The sequence continues at coordinate 213,571,464 of JARQOC010000005.1, forward strand.
ACACAACCTGGGTTTTGTTCGCCTCTACTCTTTCATTATATTTCAACTGTAGGCGTATAGTATGTTATTTAACAGTGCAATCAAGAAGCATTGGCGCAGAGTGCTGCAAGTACCTGCACACTTCACCCCCTGTCTCCTTTACCATAATGAATGCAGAAATGTTAGTAGCAATAGACAGATTGAAATGAAAAGCCTCCTTGATCTTGGCATGTGAGAGATTTGCAATCACATTTTGATTTTCAGAGTGCCGCTTGATTGGAGATTAATGCGTGGGTGGAATGACCTTTCTTGCTAGAACTGTTGTTTTTGCACTAAAAGTGTGAAAAACAAATTTCATGTTGCTGGCCCTTTGCACCTTTCTTGTGATTCATATTATCACCCCAGTTAGGTGTCTGCGTATTAATGGAAGTTTCTTTATTAAACCCACCAGGGGTCCCTTCCTTTGCTTTTTTTATTCCTTCTGCATGAGGGGGTGGTTTATCTTACCAGTGGCAAGGTCACTTGCAATTCTTTCTTTGTGCTGTCCCTGAACATGAAGTTTCCTTGACTGACTTGTTTTGTTTCAGGGCTGAGCAGAAATCGGTGATCAAAATTATTAGCTCAGAAAACGCAAGTGTTTTTCTGGAAGAGCCGGAGCCAACGTCAATGAGCGAAGCAATAGACAAAGCTCGGAGTAGGTGAAAATAGCAAGCCTTTTATTGTACAGCTCTCCAATTTCAGGAGTGGGTTTAATGTCCCTGGTAATACAGCACTTGTATTGAAGGTTTCAACTGAAAGTCATAGGAGATTGCCTAAAAAGCTTTTTTTATTCACTAAAACAGGATGGATTTGAGAGATTAAGGTGTGCAGAGCACAAAGTAGGATCCATATGGTACATTAATAAACTGTAAAATAATGTTTGGGGCATGTAAACTGTATTTTCATATTTTATGTTGTGCAGGATTATTTTTCGTAATAACTCGGGATTAATGGATACCTAAAGAATGGAAGCTTATATAATACTTTATAAACTTCTCATTACTCAAATAAAGTTTATATTGTTAATATGATAAATTACTTGACTGTCATTGTCTTTTGTTATCAAAATTACTGTCATTGTATATGATAATTAAAGAGGTTTTCAGTGATTTTTTTCACTATTGGGCTAAGCACCTATCGACAGGTAATTCCTAACTAACTGCCTGTGCTGCTTGTGATCTGATGACCAGCTATATTGTGAATGGCCGGTATGTGTCTGTCATGCCCTTAGCTGTGGGCCAGGTATACACTGTGCAGGGAGATCGGTGCCTTTCACGCAGCCCCACTGGGACTGCTCACCCTGTCCATGGTTCCAGATGATTGGTGGTTCCTTTGTCTGCTAGGACCCTGCGTCCCATTTGGCAGACCTCCTGGAAATGCTCTTAGGAAGCACACCCCACCTACTGCACATACGTAAAGCAGCAGAGCACCTGTTCTTTATGGCTACTTTCAGACTACGATTTTTAGGGAGCCGATGCTGTCCGATAAAATTGGACAGCATCGGCTGCCTTCTGATGCCTGGCATAAAATCGCTGCCTCCGGGCTGAAAAAAAAAAAAAAAAAAGTATATGCTCACCTATCCCCGAGGTCCCCGCCGGCTCCTGCCAGCTCCTGGTGTCCTCGCGGTGTCTGCAAAGGTCTTCTTGTTCTGTACAGGACCTGCAGTGATGTCACAGTCACGTGACCGCAGGTTACACCATGTTAACCTGTGGTCACGTGATTGTGACATCACGGCAGACACCCCGAGGACACCGGGAGCCGGCGGAGACGGCGGGGCCTCGGGGATAGGTGAGCATATACTTTTTTTCTTTTAACCCCTGCTCTCCCAGTTTGGAGCAGTTTTACTGTACTGAGCATGCAGTACAAAAATCGGAGCATGCTCCGATTTTTGCACCGATAACAAAATCGGACAGAATCGGATTGGACCAAATCGGATGGCATTTAGTGCACATCCGATTCGGTCCGATGCCCATAGGGCTGCATGGGGGCAAAAATCGTTCCGATGCTGTCCGATTTTAATCGGACAGCATCGCAAATGCTAAAATCGTAGTGTGAATCCAGCCTATCAGGGCTGGCTCTGTTGTGATGCTCTGTGCATAAATGTCACACTCCTCTTTAGGGAGGTACCTGGGCAAGATCTTCATTCTGTATAATTGTTGCCTCCTGCTCATGCCACACTTGCTGTGCTCTGCAATTGGAATTCTGTTGCTTTGCTTTATACTAATACCTATGTCTCCACAGAATCCTATGTTGGCTGTTCTTTATCCTGGATCCCTCTGTACATTCCGGACCCCACCCCAGGCTGGCCGAGCCTTTCCTCACGGAACCTTCCAAAACCACTACCAGCTGGATCAGCCTTTCAGGGATTGCACGGAGCCTCTGGGATTCTTTCCACCGACAAAGCCAGGATTCCAGTCTCTCCTATCCAGTCTGTACGGGTCACCCCTCTGGTCCAGGATTCTCTGAATTTAGGCCTCCTGCTTTTGTAACAGGAGAATCCCGGTATAGGGGTATGCCTTGTCCATTGCTCTGCTACGTGGTACGGTGTCATGATCCAGAGGGTCATCCACTCAGACACCTTTGCCTTTTGTTAAACTTTCTTTAACAAATATCTTTGGTTTTATGAGGCTCAGTCACTTAAGTATCGGGTATACAGCGGCCACTGCACCATCAGTGGTCTAGCGAGTCCACCATTTTTCATCACACCATGTGGGTGTGACAGTATCACATAGGTGATTGTCCTCTGTTGTGTAAATTCTGGAGGTTTTTCTGGGATATGTAGTGCCACAAGATTTGTTAAGGCATTCAAGGCCAAGCTAACAGACAGCTAAATAGACGAGTGTGTCTGACTATACACATGCCTCTACCCAGCTCTGCCCATTTTGTTGTAACTGTAAGAAAACACGAAAAGGTGCAACATTTTGGTGCAATCCTGTGTTACACCTACATTTTATGACTTTTCAAACTTTGTACACCAGAATTCTGCCATGAAAGCTTTGATGAGTTGGGCCCTATGTTTAAAATAAACATTAACTGTGTTCTATCTATATTTATACTCCTCATTTTCATAGTTTGTGTGATTTGCCCTGGCTATTGACTTTGCTTAATAAACCACTGTAAAGCTGATGAAGAGTAAAATAATTTCATCAAATACTAGGGGCATGTACACTGATAGTGTGTAAGTCTAATGCTGGAATTAACAGCAGGAGCAGAACAAGCACACATTCTCCCCAGATACTCAGAAGCAGAATATTAATTTTTTTTTGTGACATGTAACATGGCCACCCAGGACTCTGGGACACTCAAACCGAATCAGACAGTTCTTTGGGATGGTCACATGGCTCTGACCCGGTTCGATGGTGCTGGCAGTGTTAATAAATGGGGGAAAGGTTATATGGGAAATGTATTTGTGATGCCACCCATAGGTTTCGGCAATTATGATGGAAGGCCGACGCTGCAGTTCAGATTCTCTTGGGCTGTTGGTATTGCAGCTGAGGTGGTGTGGCTCTCCACGGGTAGAGCAGAGGACCCCAGGGCACTTGATACAGTCTGTGTAAGGGCTAGGGTGCGGTAAATAATTTGGAGGACATAGCAGGGTGCAGTCTTTGGTTTTTACTCACTATTTGTACACTTCTCCAAGTGTTTCCAGCAGTTCGCGAGGTGCTGTGTTCTCCTGGTTAGGGCCCAAGCCAACTCTTGGGTAACTTGGTGACAGTTTACCCTTTAAGCTCCTTCCCAGGTCTACTTCCTTCACTCGCTCTCACTCTTCTGCCCCGTGCCTCACACTCAGTGACTCGAGTCGGCAGCTTTGGGTCCTGGTGGGTGATATTGTCCTAGTCCCCTTGACCCTATGCGGCCGCCTTTTCGACGAGTAAGTGTAGAGTTGGACCGTGGCACTTGAAGATACCTTGGTCCCTGGTTTCTGGTTTACTAGCTGAATCCATCAATCACTCCACTAGTTTGGGACCGGTTCCCCTCTGCGGCCTAGTCCCTCTAGCTGACCATGGACTCCGTCATCTTAGATACGAGCACCACAGGTGGATTGCTAACTTCCCATGCCCATGGGACACCTTCTGTCCCTCTAGTGCCCCTCACTGGCTCCTTCATCAGTTTGTTCTTATCCTTGTCCTGGGACGAGCTCCAATTGGATCCAGGCCCCCAGACCTCAGTCTCACACGTCTGCTCGTACTGTGTCATCTCTTCATCTCCTCCACGTTCGCCTCTCTACATTCTCCTATGTCTGTCACGTCCTATGTGTCCTCTCTCTTGTTGTTTCCTCCTATTCTGCTTCCTGGTGCTCCCCTTTGCTACATCCTCCACCCACACCCTCTACCTGTTTCCCCTTCCAGCTTGGGATGGGATCCTCCCTGAACAGGGTCCGCCCGAACCCCAGGACCTGGGTGGTGTAGTGTTGGTGGTGGGTGTTTGGGTGCCGTGAGTATCCCCTCCTTACCCGAGAGTGGGGTACCAAACCTCTGGCTGAGGTGCAGTAACTCTGTGGCCACTGGACCCTCAGGGCGCCACACACGCAAAATAAATAAAATAATACATAATGCATTTAGGAATGAATCAATTACATCAAGTACATACTGTTACAATATAAACTTCTCCTTGGTTTATTCATACAAATGTAAAAAGAGTTAGCCTTTGGCAGTAGTTAGCCAGATGCTGAAATCCGTCTTTAAGGATTACTCTATTATTAAAGTTATCATCATTGTGGACCAGGAAACTTTAACAGAATAAAAATAGTTATACTGGCTAAAATCAAAATCTGGCAGAGATGTCATATGACTTCTTAATCCAATAAGTGACCATTGATTTGTTGCATTTATATGCTATCCAAACTGTTTCTTCTGGTTCAGTCAAGGCTGAACATTTTTTTTATTAATCCACTCTGGGCCCATTCACATTAACTTTCAAAATAGATAATTGGTAAATGGCTACTTTTGTAGCTGGTATTGTAATATGGCTAGTGTTGACCAAAACCTCGGCACCATCACTATCTACAAAGTACAAGGTGGGCTATTTATATGGATGCACCTAAATAAAAATGGGAATGGTTGGTGATATCAACTTCCTGTTTGTGGCACATTAGTATATGGAAGGGGGAAAACTTTTCCAGATGGGTGATGACCATGGTGGTCATTTTGAAGTCTGCCATTTTGGATCCAACTTTACATTTTTCAATGGGAAGAGGGTCTTGTGACACATCAACCTTATTGAGAATTTCATAAGAAAAACAATGGTGTGCTTGGTTTTAACATAACTTTATTCTTTCATGGGTTATTTACAAGTTTATGACCACTTATAATATATGTTCAAAGTGCTGCCCATTGTGTTGGATTGTCAATGCAACCCTCTTCTCCCACTCTTGACACACTGATAGCATCACGCAGAAGAAATGCCAGCACAGGCTTCCAGTATAATAATAATAATAATAATAATAATAATAATAATAATAATTTATTCATTTATATAGCGCTATTAATTCCATAGCACTTTACATACATCAGTAATGCTGTCCCTCTTGAGGCTCACAATCTAAATATCCTATCAGTACGCCTCAACACTGCACAGTCTAATCCTGCAATTTAGAGCCTTGCTGATGTATATCTCTGGACTTCAGAAATGATCACCTCCTGTGAATGCATGCGCTTGGCTGGCATCCACTGAAAGCAGGGGCGGAAAGGCCCAGGTGGCAGGCGGGCAAGTGCCCCCTGGGCTGGTGGTATAGCCCCCATCTAGGGCACCCCCCCGCTCCTCATCAAGGACTGGCAGGACAAATCTGCCACCCAGCGTTGGAAGCACAAGCCCACTCATGACTGAAAGTGAGTCATGACAGCGACAGGGGTCCACATCTGACCCCTCGCTGTCATGGCAACACATCATGATTGCATCATGGGGTCACCAATGGTGGTGGGAAATAGCATGTTCTCCGCTGTGCTGCTTTACATCATGCTGCAGCGTTTGACAGCACGATCTAAGGAGTTAACAGTGGCAGACAGATTGCTGATGCGCAAACATTTGTTAGCTGCTCATGTTAGCTGAAGAGATCAGCTGGCATGTGCAGGGAGTTCAGCGTGAGAACTCACAATAAAGTGAGGCGACCTATGAAATATCTATACGTCATAGTTCAGCTTGGCATGTTTTTATGTGCTTAAAGACACACTCTAATTTTAATTTTAATTTTCCAAATTAATCTCACTCATGGAAATGAGAAACCTTGTAACATAACCTAACAGAGAAATCAGCTTCTTTATATTCCTGGACTGATCTACCATTTTCAAAATTCTAAATTTATGGTTAAAAAGTATATTTATTGAGTACAAATTGTTACATCTGAGATTTGAGATAATAGTTAATACAGACTAACTGCACTTTATAGAAACTGTGCTGGAGTTATATACTAGTATTTGATTAATTTGCCTAGTCTTTTAGCATAAGGGTTAACCTGA